>CM038674.1:499877867-500355768 GCA_021605145.1 Aegilops bicornis
GCCACGCAAGGGCGCGAACCAAGGTAAAACAGTCTGTTGGGAAAAAAAGCAACACCTATTGGGTGCTTAGTTACGCTTAGGCGCTAGGCCACGACAAAACGTCTCGTCTAGGGCATAAGTAGTAGTCTAGGTTGTGTAAGCAATGAGATGTCCACTCGAATGAAAAATCCTATCATGTTGCATTGACGGGCCAAATGGCACATATTCCAATGGCAGTAGCTAATAATTTGTTCATTTACATGTTACAAAATTCATGTATATGCACATAAAATATCCAGAACAGCCCCTGATAGTCAAAACTACAAGACCGCCTAGACCACGCTTATGGTAATTAAGTGTCGCCTAGGCGCTAGGTGATGGTCCACCGTCTCGCTTACACCTAGCGTGTTTTTTTAGCCTTCTAAAACGCATGCTCCATGTCCATCCGGCAACCTAATATTATGTTCCATTGTCATACTAATAATGTGTGGTTCCTGCATTGTCGTCAGGTACTTGACGAAGCATATCTCGGCACCCTTTGTGGTACTATAAGGAAGAAGATGTGTCATGAGAATTTGTTTTACTTAAACTTTTTATATGGTCAGTGAAGGTAAAACTAAGAAATGGTTTGATGAACTGCCACATTAAGTCACCACCTGGGATGAGTGCACCAATAAACTCATGCATAAATACTTTCCCAAATCAAAAATAGCAGAACTTCACAAAGAAATGGCGCACTTCCAAAAGAAGATAGGATAAAGCTTATCACAAGATCAGGGGAAATTTTCAGAACTTTGCACCAATACCCTAATCATGGTTTTACCAATCATTTTATAATTCATATATTTTACCATGGACTTGCTGACGAATCTAAATGTATACTTGATTGTTATGCAGGAGGAATATTTATGTCTTTACTATAATATAATGAAGAAATTTAACCATCAACCAAAGAAAAGATTTACTATAGTAAACATGTTGAAGGTTTCAAGGACGCAATGAGCAGTGACTGTAAAAATGTGGAAACTCAATATGCTGAACCAAGAGACATAGATCTTTTCAATATCTATGAACGGGAAGATGAACTGTATGAAACACTGCAAAGCTTCAAGGGATATCAAGAGAAAGTCAATAGAGAGCTCCGTACGTGCTGGTCCCCTTGTTGCAAGATCCGCACCAGTCAGGACATGTACAATGGCGGCATATGGATACAGATGCCTCATGACAAAAAGTAGTTTGAGGCACCTACATTTACTTTTTTCTCCCCAATGCAAAATCACCACTAGTGGGCCTCATTAAGAAATAGAAAATGAAGACTCTAGTACACATGCATCTCTACTTTTCACTTCAACTTTTTCAGCTTTTGACACAGGACCATACTTTTTCTCTCCAAGCACCCGTCTCTTGTAGAGGATCCCGCTTCCCTATCCGAACCTACTTTATCTGTTATCTGGTCCTACATGGCATGTGAGGCATCACCCTGAGGCTATGCATTGTACATGCCTTATCAGCTCAATGCGATTCACAAAAAAACCACCATATAACTACAAAATGGACATGAAGGTACAAAGAACCTGTTGACTGGGCAGAATTTTAATTTGTTCCAAAGTAAAAGCCGTAAATATATTAGATGGTCGAAAGTCCTGTTCCGATCCCGAGCTCAACCATCTATATTTAAGACGGCTGAGATTTTTCATATGTCTTAGTCGTTCAAGAGAAGTGCAGCTGTAGTTTGGTCTGAGGTGCAACTTGCACTTCTCACATGGTTGTTTCGCTTAACTGACATCGCACTTTCCAAAATAAAATACATGAGAAATTCTTAGGCAACTTAGTAGTATTAATAACAAATCCAATGTTAGAATGTCTAATAGACAAAAACTCCTCCCTCGCGTTCTCAAGAATACTAGCCGCTTTAGCATGTTGTTTTCTGGTTTCTAGGCACTTTGCCTCAAGATCACTAGAGACATGTTATGGAATAGCTAGAGCACAAGCAGGAAAATATGGTGATCATTTGAGGTTATGACTTAAATATTTGTGACCACGGCCAAATGGCCAATTGTAGTACGCTAGTAGCATAGGAAGGATGATGCACACAGAGCTATGGGAACCAGATGTATGGGTCAGTGGCCTACTAGAACTGTAGGACATGGTTGCACTTGCATTGCACACATACCCAAACATACCATACCATATCTTATCTTCCTTGATGATGAGTAGTCGTAGCAGCACATTAAATATGACAGTGGTGGTATATTTGTATATAAGGTTGGGGTTGGCCAAACGCAATAAGGAGACGAACTACTGTACTGGTACTGCATCCCTAGGAGAATGATTTTGTGGGCTCCAAAGAATTGGAGCACTTGTTTTATATATAGTAAAAATGGTACTCCTAGAATTCAAGGAAAACAAAAGATTAAAAAAGAGGCCAGGTACTCTGGGCAGGATGCAAGGGGCGTGCAAGATGGTGATGAGGATAGGCTAGGGTACCTACTGGCTTAGAAAAATGCCATGGTCTCATGGATCGTACAAACGAGCACGCCATGCACTCACAAATGGTCTAGCATTTGATAATGTCTCGTGTGTGTGTAGAGAGAGAGAGAGAGAGGCGGGGGGGGGGGGGTGAGGGTGCTTGTCATACATACATATTCTCTCTTTCTCCATTCCGCTGCTTTTCTCCTCCTACCGCTAGTGCTTTTCATGGCTGGAAGATTCTTTGGGATGATGGCGAGATACGACATCTCAGAGGTAGCCTGCCTGCTACAAGCAAAGAGCACACAAGGAGGGGGTAGATATGTCTTGACAGGTATGCAGGGAAAAAAATACATATTGTGAATGATGAGGGAAATATGTCTATATTTTAATGTATTTTGTATAATATAAACAACAATAAAATACACATTACAAGTTGTTCTAAGCCCTGGATTAATCAGGAATCACGATGTAAATGAACAAATCAAAAAAGCACGCCTGCTACTCAGTAGGCCTCCCTCTAGATCAGCACAGCAAACCGATCTAGTATATCTCATTATCTCTTGCACGGACTCTGCAGCCTGCACAGTGTGTCTCAAACCGACTGTAGAGCAATGCGTTGAGTGTTGACTGACTGACGAGTGATGATGCCAATCTTCCATGCATTGAATGAACCTTTGCAACATCCATTCACCAACATACTGCATGGTCCGATGCATGCATGCAAAATCCAAAGACAAAACAAGAGTCTGGCCAATGCCAATCTACTTGTATTCAACCCGAACGATGTACAAAAAAGAAGGTGCACCGTGCAGATTCTACATGAACAACTTCATATGAAATTCACACAAGGAACACCCTCGGAAATGAGAGATTCAATTGGAGAAGACAAATAGTAGTTACTTAATCTGTGTACTCAGCTGTGTTAGCCCCCCAAGTCTGATAACCACACACATGAACAAAACACCAAGAAATTAAGAAGAAGGAAGGCCAAGAACAGTAGAGAAACCAAACGCAACCAAAAGAGAGATCAAACGCCATATGTAACACTAATCACCACCACCGCTTATTAACTCCCTTGTCTCTATCCCTATCATCTCCACATGCTGACAACCGCGTGTGCATGAGCCATGCATGCATGTACGGCGGCTGGGCTAGCTGTCGCCATCCTACCACGAGCCGCCGCCACCGCCACCGCCGGCGTCATTGCTGCTGCCATTCCCGATCATGCTGTTATTCCAGAACCCCAGGGTCTCATGGCCACCGCCGCCACCGCCGCCTTGGTCTTTGCTGTGCTCAAACTGATCGCCGCCGATTGCACCTCCTCCACCCGCGTTCGTACCCGGCTTCAAGTCCTCGAACGGGAACAGCATCCTTCCCGTTGCGCTCTCCTGCGCCCCCTGCAATCCAGCGCCGTATCCCCCGGCGTCGCCACCTCCTCCCGTGTCCAAAGAGAACCCGAGCATGTTCTGAACCTGCTGCTGGTGTTGCTGGTGTTGCTGGTGTTGCTGCTGCTGCTGCTGATGGTGTTGCTGATGCTGCAGCGGCATGCGGAACTCGCCAAGCGCGAATCCCGCGGCCGCGTACTCCGGCGGCATCCCGAGCTGCACCTGAGGCATCGGTACATAGCAGCCGGTGCTCCTCAGCAGCTCCATCGCTGAAAACGCGCCCATGCCCCTCCCGCCACCTGCGCCGTTGGCCGCCATGGCGCCTCCCTGGGTTGCAGACGCTGCTGCTCTCCAGGCTAGGGAACGCCGCGAACTCCGACGGGTGCAAGACGCGGCCGTGGTGGTGCGGGAACGCCAGGTTGAGGTCGTGCGCGCCCTCGTGCATCAGCTTCGGGTTCTTGGCCGCCATCCCGCCGACGGGGACCGTCCCGGACGCCGCCGCGGAGGTGGATACGGCGCCCGCCGCGGACGACACCACCGAGGACGACGATCTCTTGTTCTTCCGTGAGCCGCCGCCGACGGGCACGTTCCGGAGCGAGCCGCCCTCGGTCCAGTAGCGGCGGCACGTCTTGCAGAAGTAGCGCGGCTGCTGGAGGCTATAGTTGTTGTAGTAGCAGAACTTGGTGTTGGTGGAGTTGCACCTCGGGCAGTTGATTGCCTTCTCCTTCTGCGGCCGCGCCGCCTTCCGCTCAGTGGAGCCTGTCCCGGCCGCCGCGCCAGCTCCTGCTGCCGGCGGGCCAGGAACGGGTGCCCTCTGGGCTTCTGCGCCAGACGGCGGCGCCGGCTGTGGGTTCGGGTTCCCATTAGGATTAGGATTAGGATTTGGGTTTCCAGCCATGATCATCTCCTCCATGGGCTTCACGAGCCCTAGCCCCTGTTGACGAACACATATTGCACCTCATTAGTAGATATCACAAAGCCAAATCCTCGATGTTAGGGCAGGTAAGAACTACTAGTAATAAGCCAAGAACATGCTGTATATGGGAAAATGGACGGGGGTATGACATGACTATGAGAGCCTGAGGTGTGAGGATGATTCTTATGGTTATGGTGCAACAAAGAACCAAGCAAATGGATACAAAGTGAGATTAAAGGGAGGGGAAAAGGAGAATGAAAAAGGTTGGGGATAAAAGGAGACGAAAAAGATGAGAGAGAAACACACCACCACCACCACACAAAACTCAACTTTGTTTGTAGGGTTGCGCTTGTGGCAGTACTGCTGCTACATCATCCAAGACATGGCTGCTCTTTTGATGCAAGGCGCCGGAGGAAAGAGAAGGGGAAAGAAAGCTAGGGGAAAAGAGAGATGAAAAGATGAAAAGGATGAGGGAAAGGATAAGAAAGAAAGGCAGGAACAAAGGCAAAGAAAAGCGGTGCGTGCCCGTGTATGCGCCTTTCGAGGATTAAAAGCGGAGGCAGGGGAGAATTAAAGGCCCCGAGCCCTGAGCTCGACGCCAACGGAGAAGACAACACGCGGACAGAAGAGATGGGGGGAGAAGAGAGACATAGATGGCCATACATGCATAGATCTGCGCCAGCAACAAAAGGTTGGCCATGGCGGTTCCCAAGAAGTGAAAAGGCGCCCAAGATCGTCATATCCCGTCAGGGAAAGCGAGCGTGGAGATCAAGGGCACGGTAGAAAAATAGTCGACCAAGAAGGCAAGAACATAGCAGCAAGATCCACAAGAACAGAAGCCATCGGGCCAGCCTGAGGCGGGAGATCTTGCATGCATGGCCCTAGATGCGTACCGATGTTGTAGTCACCTGGGTTTGAGATGGTCACGTATGAACATCAACCAGCTTACCTGGTGCCACTGGGCCGCATCCATCCAAGGATCGATCCCAATTGCTGCTCCTGCTCAACAAAAATCCTCGCAGGCTGCGCTACGAACAGGAGGAGAGAACGAGGAGCGGGGCGAGGGAAGGAGGAGCAGCTAGATGTCGTCTGGAGCAAACGGAAGAGAGAGAGGAAGGAATGTCTTGTGGATGACCGTAGTGGGATTGCTCGCCCTTCTCTCTCCTCCATATGTCATGAGATAGTGGGATTCTTTTTCTCAGTAGTTGTATTTTTTATGTCTCCGGACTAGAGCAGCGGAGGGGAGGAGGAAGAGGGAGGGAAATTGCTGCGCCAGCTAGCATGTGTTTTTGCCTTCTGAATGAACGACGCTGATGAGCGCTCTTGTCCTTCGTTGGTCGCGGAAGTTTGTCCGCGTGTAGGCTTCCAAGTGTGTTTTGTGTTGTTGCGAGTTTTTGGTGCCGTTCGCAGAGGACTTCGGATGACTCGGTGAGAAACTAGTCAACCCGAGGGCAGGGCCAGGGGCAGGGCGCTGCTCTGATCGGCGTGATGGTCCTTGGGGCCACGCACGTGCGTGGGACGCCCTGCCACGTGCGGGCAACTAACCAGTGTGTTTCTAGTGTTTAGCAGTGGCCAGTGGGTGTGAGCAGAGTAGATACTGGGCTGACCGGCTTGGACTCCACCTCCTTCGTTTCAAATGCATAGCAATAATATACTCCCTTCGTCCCATAATGTAAGACGTTTTTTCATGCTAGTGTAGTGTCAAAAAGCGTCTTACATTACAGGACATAGGGAGTAGTAAATTGAAGTGCAGTGTTCGTATCCGATCACAACCAAAACAAAGCGGTTCATAGTTTTATGAACGCCTGATCATAAATGTTATAATCTGGCAGTCCAGGTAAGAAAACAGAATTTTTGCCCTCACAGATTAATTGTCCAAGCCTCCTCGCTCACTCTGTCGCCAGCCCCTCCTAATCAGCCACATCCTTCTCAGTTGTCTTCATCTCAGCCGCCAGGCCCTTGAACATCCTAACACATATGATGCGTACGATCATCACCACGGCGGGATCCAACCGCTCCATCGTCATGATCGGTATCTTCCGAAGCGGTTGCGAGCTCAACCTTCCTCTCTTCAAGTTTGAGTTTCTTCTCAGTCGCCGCCATTGAGATGTTAAACCTCTCCGCACGTACCCGGCGGCGGAGGTCAGGGACTACTATCGACAGCCGAAATTGCTCCAGCATGGGCAGCGTGTGCATGGACGGCGGTGGATAGGGCGCACCCATCCTCGCCCCCGTCCGCCACTCCAACCTCCCTTCTTTTTGTCGGCGGCCCCTGCCTCCAGATCCTTTGCCATACTTTTGAGACGGCGGGTTTATCGTGTCGCTAAGTTGATCTTGTCGTGTCCTTCGAGTTGATCCTCCACCTCTGCCGGCTTCGGCAGGTCTTCGTACGGGTCCTTGTAGCGGCGAACGACGAAAAGCATGGGAATTGGGGTGGAGGGTGGCGGCGATCAGAGCGGACGGAGAAGGTTTTGATGCAGAAACGGTGCAGCCCGCTTCAAATGCGCGGGCTACGCCTCAGGTTTGACTGGGCCAGGGGTATCGGAGTTCTACATGGTAGCGATCCAGACTCCCTCAAAGCCCCTAGTTTTCTTTCGGTTTGTGAGAAAACGAACGTGCGGACTTGTCCACGGACAAATATGAAGCCACTGGGATGTCCTAGTTTGCAACCGATTTGAGGGTCCACGTTGGAGATTCCCTAAATAAGAACGACCAAATCATCTTAGCACTACTCTTTTACTTGAAAAAAGGACTCCCTAAGATGAAATGTCATTACATTAACTAATTATCTCAGGACTTCCATAAAGTAGGTCCTCATTTTCAGTTTATTAGATCATCCCTAGGAACAGATTACATGTTAGTCTATTGATAAAAAAATCGTATCAACAAGTAACAACTCGTTCCCACAAAAAAAATACTAACAACTCATAATATAGAAGTGCATCTAATTTGTGACAAAAGTGAAAAGGGTGTATATTAACGGAAAAAGCAAACGGGCTCTTGGATGCCCCATCCCTTATATGAATATCAAATTCAAAAAATACCAGGGAATTCTAAAAGAATCTAGAATCTTGGGATATCAAACTGTTGGGTACGTTGTAGAAAATTTAAATTTTTCCTACGGTTTCATCAAGATCCATCTATGAGTTCATCTAAGCAACGAGTCATGGGAGAGAGATTGCATCTACATACCACTTGTAGATCGCGTGTGGAAGCGTTCACTAGAACGTGGATGATGGAGTCGTACTAGCCGTGATCCAAATCACCGATGACCGAGTGCCGAATGGACGGCACCTCCGCTGCTCAACACACGTGACGGAGCGGATGACGCCTCCTCCTTCTTGATCCAGCAAGGGGGAAGGAGAGGTTAAGGAAGATGGCTCCAGCAGCAGCACGACGGCGTGGTGTTGGTGGAGAAGCAGCACTCAGGCAGGGGTGACGGAGGAGGAGAGGTGTAGCAGGGGGGAGGGAGGCGCCAAGATGCAAGGGTGCGGCTGCCCCCTCCCACCCCCCCTTTATATAGGCCCCCTGGGGGGTGCCGTCCCTTGGAGATCTGATCTCCCAAGGGGGGCGGCGGCCAAGGGGGGAGGCTTGCCCCCCAAGGCAAGTGGGCGCCCCACCCTAGGGTTTCCAACCCTAGGCGCAAGGGGGCCTGGTGAAGCGCACCAGCCCACCAGGCTGGTTCCTCCCACTTCAGCCCACGGGGCCCTCCGGGATATGTGGCCCCACCCGGTGGACCCCCGGGGCCCTTCCGGTGGTCCCAGTACAATACCCGTAACCCCCGAAATTCTCCCGATGGCCGAAATAGCACTTCCTATATATAATTCTTTACCTCCGGACCATTCCGGAACTCCTCGTGACGTCCGGGATCTCATCCGGACTCAACAACATTCGGTTTGCTGCATACTCATATTCATACAACCCTAAGCGCCACCGAACCTTAAGTGTAGACCCTACGGGTTCGGAGACATGCACACATGACCGAGACGGCTCTCCGTCAATAACCAACAGCGGGATCTGGATACCCATGTTGGCTCCCACATACTCCTCGATGATCTCATCGGATGAACCACGATGTCGAGGATTCAATTAATCCCGTATTCAATTCCCTTTGTCAATCGGTACGTTACTTGCCCGAGACTCGATCGTCGGTATCCCAATACCTCGTTCAGTCTCAAGCATCGCAAGTCACTTTACTCGCATCAGAATGCATGATCCTGTAACCAATCACTTGGTCACTTTGAGCTCATTATGATGATGCATTACCGAGTGGGCCCAGAGATACCTCTCCGTCATAATACGGAGTGACAAATCCAGCCTCGATCCGTGTCAACCCAACAGACACTTTCGGAGATACCTGTAGTGCACCTTTATAGTCACCCAGTTACGTTGTGACGTTTGGTACACCCAAAGCACTCTTACGGTATCCGGGAGTTACGATCTCATGGTCTAAGGAAGAGATAGTTGACATTGGAAAAGCTCTAGCAAAACGAACTACACGATCTTGTGCTATGCTTAGGATTGGGTCTTGTCCATCACCTCATTCTCCTAATGATGTGATCCCATTATCAATGACATCCAATGTCCATAGTCAGGAAACCATGACTATCTATTGATCAACGAGCTAGTCAACTAGAGGCTCACTAGGGACATATTGTGGTCTATGTATTCACACGTGTATTACGATTTCCGGATAATACAATTATAGCATGAATAAAAGACAATTATCACGTAACAAGGAAATATAATAATAATCCTTTTATTATTGCCTCTAGGGCATATTTCCAACAGTCTCCCACTTGCACTAGAGTCAATAATCTAGTTACATTGTGATGAACCGAACACCCATAGAGTTCTCGTGTTGATCATGTTTTGCTCATGAAGAGGTTTAGTCAATGGATCTGTGACATTCAGATCCGTATGCACTTTGCAAATTTCTATGTCTCCATCTTGAACATTTTCACGGATGGAGTTGAAGCGACGCTTGATGTGCCTGGTCTTCTTGTGAAACCTGGGCTTCTTGGCAAGTGCAATAGCTCTAGTATTGTCACAGAAGAGTTTGATTGGCCCCGACGCATTGGGTATAACTCTGTAACGCCCTCGATGCGGCTATATCTCCCACGTGTCGAAGCACGACTTAGAGGCATAACCGCATTGAAAGCAATGTCGCAAGTGAGGTAATCTTCACACAACCCATGTAATACATAAGGGAAAGAGATACATAGTTGGCTTACAGTTGCCACTTCACACAATACATAAATAAACATCCAACATTCAGATTACACTCAAGGTCCGACTATGGAACCAAAATAAAGAAGATACCCCAAATGCTACACAGATCCCCGATCGTCCCAACTGGGCTCCACTCATCGATCATCCGGAAAAGACACATAGTAACGACCACGTTCCTCGTCGAACTCCCACTTGAGCTCGGTTCTGCGCTATCTCAGACCGCATCGCCGACACCGCAATCGCTTTGGTAGAATCTGTGAGTCACGGGACTCAGCAATCTCACACCCGCGACATCAAGACTATTTAAGCTTATAGGAAGGATAGAGTTGTGAGGTGGAGCTGCAGCAAGCGACTAGCATATATGGTGGCTACATTCGCAAAGGAGAGCGAGAAGAGAAGCAAGGCGCGGTCGTGAAGCTAGTAGCGATCAACAAGTGATCCTGAACTACTTACGTCAAACATAACTCCAACATCAGTGTTCACTTCCGGACTCGCCGAGAATAGACCATCACGGTTACACACGCGGTTGATGTGTATTAATTAAGGTCAACTTCGGGTTTTCTACAACCGACATTAACAAATTCCCATCTGCCTCATAACCGCGGGCACGGCTTTCGAAGATAATACCCTGCAGGGTGTCCCAACTTAGCCCATAATAAGCTCTCACGGTCAACGAAGGATATTCCTTCTACCGAAGACCCGATCGATCTCGGAATCCCGGACTACAAGACATTTCGACAGCACTAAAACAAGACCAGCAAAGCCGCCCGATTGTGCCGACAAATCCCGATAGGAGCTGCACATATCTCGTTCTCAGGGCACACCGGATAAGCGAAGCGTACAGGTACCAACGTGACCCAAGTTGCCAAGGGACGGTCCCGCACGGTGCTCTAGTTTGGACCAACACTCGGAGGAACACTAGCCCGGGGGTTAAATAAAGATGACCCTCGGGCTCGCGAAAACCCGGGGGAAAAAGGCTTAGGTGGCAAATGGTAAAACCAAAGTTGGGCCTTGCTGGAGGAGTCTTATTCAAAGCGAACTGTCAAGGGGGTCCCATAAATCACCCAACCGTGTAAGGAACGCAAAAATCAAGGAACATAACACCGGTATGACGGAAACTAGGACGGAAAGAGTGGAACAAAACACCAGGCATAAGGCCGAGCCTTCCACCCTTTACCAAGTACATAGATGCATTAATTATAGCAGATATATTGTGATATCCCCAACAAGTAAACATGTTCCAACAGGGAACAACATCTCCATGTTCTAACAAGGAACAAACTTCATCTTCACCTGCAACTAGCAACGCTATAAGAGGGCCGAGCAAAGCGGTAACATAGCCAAACAACGGTTTGCTAGGAAAGGATGGTTAGAGGTTTGACATGGCAATATGGGTGGCATGATAAGCAAGTGATAGGCATCGTAGCATAGGCATAGCAAAAGAGCGAGCATCTAGCAAGCAAAGATAGAAGTGATTTCGAGGGTATGGTCATCTTGCTCGCAAAGTTCGAGAGTTGTCGAAAGCTTGATCCTCGTAGCGTTCTCAACAGGTTCCTCGTTCACGTACTCGTCTCCCGGCTCTACCCAAAGCAAGAACACAAACAAAGGAACCACAATAAATCACGGTGCAATGCACAAGCAACATGATGCAATACATGTCATGATATGCGAGATGTGATATGCAATGCGTATGTGTGCTCCGGAAGGAAAATGATGAACCAGGCATCAACTTGGCAAACCAATTATGCCGCTGGAAAGATGAGATGATTTCGGTTGAAATCGATATAAAGATCACCGAATCGGATGCACGGTTTGCAAATGACAAGCAAAACAAGAATGGCACAAATCTGCCATTAACAGCATGATACCACTTAGCAAGCAACAAGAAATTAAGCTACTGTACCCAAACGTACCAGAAAAGCATATGGAAGTGATCTACTCACGATGCTTAACAAAATATGTACACTGAGCTACGGCTAAATCACATCATAACAGGTCGAAACAAGCATGGCAAAAGTGCAAAATATATCAGCTTCAGACTTAGTGGAAACACTGAACATGGCAGAATCAGCATCAGGAAGCAATGTTCAGAGCAAGAAAACAACATGCTACAGGAACTTATATTAGCAAAACAAGTTATGGAATGAATCTACTCAAAGCATATAACAAAAGTCCCTTACTGACCATGAGACAAAAGGGATCAGAAAATGCCATAGCACCCATGTCAACATAGCAAGTTTCGTTAACAGATTCAGCAACAGGGCATGACAAAAACAGATAACAAGTTGGCATTTTTAAGAGCTCGATGCACTCACTACAGAGCATTACAATATAAACTAAGCATACATACATTAAGAAGACATGGCATAGAAGATATACATGGCAAGAACAACATCATAGCCTACACCGATCAACTACAACAACCTTGGCAAAATTGAATAACATGTAAACAATCTGCCTGGAAACATTTTATAGCAAAAGTAGAGCTCGATTGACTCAAGCTATGGCACTCCATAATTGCAAACATGGGCATGTATGGATAGAAAATAACCATATGTTAAAAACATCCTTACTGAAGTATCTCAATATATGCATGGATCTCTCGGTATCATCAAGTTAACATGGCATAAAAATATCAGCAAAACAGGGGCTGAAATCAGCAACATCATGAAGCCTAGTTTGCATGCTTGTGCTAGTCACCACAGGGATCACAAAAATACAAGGCATACACGCCTGTAAAGATGGCATGGCATATTAAAACACATGTAGGACTCAAGTTCATAGGATGCACACATCAATCATGGCAAAAATGACAAAAGTGCATGTTCTGATAAGAATCTGAAACTAACATCACATAGCCCTCTTCTAACAGCATTTCGGGCATCAAGATGAGCTCAAATGTAAATGATCGCAATGGAATGAAATTATTTACTCTTCTAGACGAACAATTTGGTATGCTATACGCCCGAAACGGAGCAACGGTTGCAAAGTTATGGCATGATGAAAATGCAACAAAATATTGGCAGAATAAAAGACTTGAGAGGAATTTCGGGGAGGGGAAAGGAAAGTCAACCGAGGCTTGGATCTCAGATCCGGGCGCGCGCGAACCGTGGTTCGCCGGCCGGAGTTGGAGAGGGCGCCGACGGAGGGAGGAGAAGCCGGGGCGGACGGGACAGGCCGGAGCGGGACCGGGCGGCGGAGGCGCCGCTGGCTGGCGCGGGCGGCGGGCGGCGGCGGCGGCGGCTTGGGGCGCGGAGGGAGGATCGGCGCGGTGGGTGACGGCGCGAGCCGCTGGGCCGGGACGGCCTGCGGGCTCAAGCGCCGCCGGCGGTGAAGTGGGCGCGGGCCGCCACGTGGCGTGCTGATTCACCGTGGCGGCGGCGGACGCTGTCTGCCCGTCCCGGACGTGTCCGGCGGGCGCGAGAGGAGCGGGCTAGGGTTTCGTCCGGATTTCGGGAGGGAGCTATATATATAGGTAGAGGGAGCTAGGAAGCTCCAAATGGAGTGTAGTTTTCGCCCACGATCGTGATCGAACGACGGAGAGCATGGAAGTGACTTAGATGGGTTATTGGGCTGTTTTGAAGGGGTGTTGGGCTGCAACTTAAAAGAGGCCTTTGCGAGAGTGCGGTTAACCGTTGGAGTACCAAACGAGCAACAAATGACCCGAAACTTGACAGGTGGTCTACCGGTGGTGTACCAAGGCCACTTGACAAACCTCGGTCCATTCCGAGAAAGTTTAGTACCCGCTCACGGAAAAATGTAAAAGGGGACGCCGGGGGACATAGGAGTGCCGGATTGCAAAACGGACAACGGGAAAATGCTCGGAATCATGAGACGAACACGTATGCAAATGAGATGCACATGATGACATGATATGAAATGCATGACATGGACAAAATGCAAAAATGAAGAAAAACCCAACCACGGAGGGAATATCATATCACCATGCCGAAAAATGGCAAGAGTTGGAGTTACAAAAATGGAAAGTTACATCCGGGGTATTACAACACTCCACCACTACAAGAGGATCTCGTCCCGAGATCTAGGACTGAAAGAACTCCGGATATTCGGAACGGAGGTGAGCCTCGCGCTCCCAGGTGGCTTCTCGGTCGGAATGGTGTGACCACTTCACTTTCAGGAATTTGATTGACTTGTTGCATCATCTCATCATCAAAGCGAATGTTCTAACTCCGAGATGCTTGCACCAGCCCATAAATGGATCACTGGAGCTTGCATACCTTGTTAGCATTCTTAGGGTCGACAAAACCTTCCGGCTGCATCATATACAGCTCTTCCTTAAGATAACCGTTAAGGAATGCCGCTTTGACGTCCATCCGCCATATCTCATAATCATAGTATGCGGCAATTGCTAACATGATTCAGACGGACTTATGCTTCGCTACGGGAGAGAAAGTCTCATCGTAGTCAATTCCTTGAACTTGCCGATAACCTTTAGCGACAAGTCGAGCTTTATAGATGGTGACATTACCATCCGCGTCTGTCTTCTTCTTAAAGATCCATTTGTTTTCTATTGCTCGCCGATCATCGGGCAAGTCTCACAAAGTCCATACTTTGTTTTCATACATGGATCCTATCTCGGATTGCATGGCTTCAAGCCATTTGTTGGAATCCGGGCCCGCCATCGCTTCTTCATAGTTCGAAGGTTCACCGTTGTCTAACAACATGATTTCCAAGATAGGGTTGCCATACCACTCTGGTGTGGAACGTGTCCTTGTGGACCTACTAAGTTCTATAGAAACTTGATCCGAAGTACCTTGATCATCATCATTAATTTCCTCTCCAGTAGGTGTAGGCACCACAGGAACATTTTCCTGAGCTGCACTACTTTCCGGTTCAAGAGGTAGCACTTCATCGAGTTCTACTTTCCTCCCACTTACTCCTTTCGAGAGAAACTCTTTTCCGTAAAGGATCCGTTCTTGGCAACAAAGATCTTGCCTTCGGATCTAAGGTAGAAGGTATACCCAATGGTTTCCTTAGGGTATCCTATGAAGACGCATTTTTCCGACTTGGGTTCGAGCTTTTCAGGTTGAAGTTTCTTGACATAAGCATCGCATCCCCAAACTTTTAGAAACGACGGCTTAGGTTTCTTCCCAAACCATAATTCATAATTGTCGTCTCAACGGATTTAGACGGTGCCCTATTTAAAGTGAATGTAGCTGTCTCTAGAGCGTATCCCCAAAATGATAGCGGTAAATCGGTAAGAGACATCATAGATCGCACCATATCCAATAGTGTGCGACACGATGTTCAGACACACCGTTATTACCGAGGTGTTCCAGCGGCGTGAGTTGTGAAACGATTCCACATTTCCTTAAGTGTGTACCAAATTCGTGACTTAAATATTCTCCTCCACGATCTGATCGTAAGAACTTTATTTTTCGGTCACGTTGATTCTCTACCTCATTCTGAAATTCCTTGAACTTTTCAAAGGTTTCAGACTTGTGTTTCATCAAGTAGACATACCCATATCAACTTAAGTCGCCCTGTGAGAGTGAGAACATAACGATATCCTCCACGAGCCTCAACGCTCATTGGACCGCACACATCGGTATGTATGATTTCCAATAAGTTGGTTGCTCGCTCCATTGTTCCGCAGAACGGAGTCTTGGTCATTTTACCCATGAGGCATGGTTCAGATGTGTCAAATGATTCATAATCGAGAGACTCTAAAAGTCCATCAGAATGGAGCTTCTTCATGCGCTTGACACCAATGTGACCAAAGGCGGCGATTGCCACAAGTATGTGGGACTATCGTTATCAACTTTACATCTTTTGGTATTCACACTATGAATATGTGTAATATTACGCTCGAGATTCATTAAGAATAAACCATTGACCATCGGAGCATGACCATAAAACATATCTCTCATATAAATCGAACAACCATTATTCTCGGATTTAAATGAGTAGCCATCTCGCATTAAACGAGATCCTGATACAATGTTCATACTCAAACTTGGCACTAAATAACAATTATTGAGGTTTAAAATTAATCCCGTAGGTAAATGTAGAGGTAGCGTGCCGAAGGCGATCACATCGACCTTGGAACCATTCCCGACGCCAAGATCGTCACCTCGCCCTTCGCCAGCCTCCGTTTATTCCGCAGCCTCGCCGTGAGTTACTAATATGAGCAACGGCACCGTATCAAATACCGTGAGTTACTACGAGTAATCGTAAGGTACACATCAATTACATGTATATCAAATATACCTTTAGTGTTGCCGGCCTTCTTGTCCGCTAAGTATTTGGGGCAGTTCCGCTCAAAGGGCCCTTCCCTTTGCAATAAAAGCACTGCCTCGTGTTTGGGTCCATTCTTTGACTTCTTCCCGGCAACTTGCTTACCGGGCGCCGGCAACATCCTTGCCGTCCTTCTTGAAGTTCTTCTTACCCTTGCCCTTTTGAACTTCGTGGTTTTATTGACCATCAACACTTGATGTTCTTTCTTGATTTCAACCTCTGCTGACTTCAAGCATTGAGAATACTTCAGAATGGTCTTCACCATCCCCTGCATATTGTAGTTCATCACAAAGCTCTTGTAGCTTGGTGGAGCGATCAAGGATTCTGTCAATGACCGCCTCGTCCGGGAGGTTAATGTCCAGCTGGGACAGGCGGTTGTGCAACCCAGACATTTTGAGTATGTGCTCACTGACAAAAATGTTTTCCTCCATCTTACAACTATAGAACTTTTCGGAGACTTCATATCTCTCGACCCGGGCATGACCTTGGAAAACCATTTTCAGCTCCTCGAACATCTCATATGCTCCGTGTTGCTCAAAATGCTTTTGGAGCCCCGGTTCTAAGTCAGAAGCATGCCGCATCGAGCGAGGGAGTAATCATCAACACGAGACCGCCAAGCATTCATAATGTCTTGGTTCTCCGGGATGGGTGCATCATCTAGCGGTGCTTCTAGGACATATTGTTTCTTGGCTGCTATGAGGATGATCCTCGTGTTCCGGACCCAGTCCGAATAGTTGCTGCCATCGTCTTTCAAATTTTGGTTTTCTCTAGGAACGCGTTGAAGTTCATGGTGACATGAGCGTTGGCCATTTGATCTACAAGACATTTTGCAAAGATTTTAGACTAATGTTCATGATAATTAAGTTCATCTAATCAAATTATTTAATGAACTCCCACTCAGATTTGACATCCCTCTAGTCATCTAAGTGTTACATGATCCGAGTCGACTAGGCCGTGTCCGATCATCACGTGAGACGGACTAGTCATCGTCGGTGAACATCTCCATGTTGATCGTATCTTCCATACGACTCATGTTCGACCTTTCGGTCTCTTGTGTTCCGAGGCCATGTCTGTACATGCTAGGCTCGTCAAGTTAACCCTAAGTGTTTATGCATGTGTAAAACTGTCTTACACCCGTTGTATGTGAACGTAAGGATCTATCACACCCGATCATCACGTGGTGCTTGAAACGACGAACTTTAGCAACGGTGCACGCTTAGGGAACACTTTCTTGAAATTATTATAAGGATCATCTTATTTACTACCGTCGTTCTAAGTAAACAAGATGCATAAAACATAATAAACATCACATGCAATTATATAAAGTAGTGACATGATATGGCCAATATCATATAGCTCCTTTGATCTTCATCTTCGGCTCCATGATCATCTTGTCACCGGCATGACACCATGATCTCCATCATCATGATCTCCATCATCGTGTCTCCATGAAGTTGCTCGCCAACTATTACTTCTACTACTATGGCTAACACGTTTAGCAATAAAGTAAAGTAATTTACATGGCGTTGAATCAATGACTCGCAGGTCATACAATAATTAAGACGACTCCTATGGCTCCTGCCGGTTGTCATACTCATCGACATGCAAGTCGTGATTCCTATTACAAGAACATGATCTCATACATCACAACTTCTGGCCATATCACATCACATGACAATTGCTGCAAAAACAAGTCAGACGTCCTCTAATTGTTGTTGCATCTTTTACATGGCTGCAATTGGGTTCTAGCAAGAACGTTTTTTTACCTACGAATAACCACAACGTGATTTTGTCAACTTCTATTTACCCTTCATAAGGACCCTTTTCATCTAATCTGCTCCAACTAAAGTAGGAGAGACAGACACCCGCTAGCCACCTTATGCAACTAGTGCATGTCACCGGTGGAACTCGCCTCACGTAAGCGTCACGTAAGGTCGGTCCGGGCCGCTTCATCCCACAATACCGCTGAAGCAAGAAAAGACTAGAAGCGGCAAGCAAGTTGACAAGATCTACGCCCACAACAAAATTGTGTTCTACTCGTGCAATAGAGAACTACGCATAGACCTAGCTCATGATGCCACCGCTTGGGGTAATGCGTTGCGTAAAATTTATATTTTCCCACGGTTTCACCAAGATCCATCTATGAGTTCATCTAAGCAACGAGTCATGGGAGAGAGATTGCATCTACATACCACTTGTAGATCGCGTGCGGAAGCGTTCACTAGAACGTGGATGATGGAGTTGTACTCGCCGTGATCCAAATCACCGATGACCGAGTGCCGAACGGACCGCACCTCCGCGTTCAACACACGTACGGAGCGAATGACGTCTCCTCCTTCTTGACCCAGCAAGGGGGAAGGAGAGGTTAAGGAAGATGGCTCCAGCAGCAGCACGACGGCGTGGTGTTGGTGGAGAAGCGACACTCGGCAGGCTTCGCCAAGCACGTGACGGAGGAGGAGAGGTGTAGCAGGGAGAGGGAGGAGCCAAGATGCAAGGGTGCGCCTGCCCTCCCTCCCCCCCTTTATATAGGCCCCCTGGGGGGCGCCAGACCTGGAGATTAGATCTCCAAGGGGGGGGGCGGCGGCCAAGGGGGGAGGCTTGCCCCCCAAGGCAAGTGGGGCGCCCCCCCACCCTAGGGTTTCCAACCCTAGGCGCAGGGGGGCCCAAGTGGGGGGCGCACCAGCCCACCAGGGGCTGGTTCCCTCCCACTTCAGCCCACGGGGCCCTCCGGGATAGGTGGCCCCACCCGGTGGACCCCGGGACCCTTCCGGTGGTCCCAGACAATACCGTAACCCCGAAATTCTCCCGATGGCCGAAATAGCACTTCCTATATATAATTCTTTACCTCCGGACCATTCCGGAACTCCTCGTGACGTCCGGGATCTCATCCGGGAGTCCGAACAACATTCGGTGTGCTGCATACTCATATTCATACAACCCTAAGCGCCACCGAACCTTAAGTGTAGACCCTACGGTTTCGGGAGACATGCACACATGACCGAGACGGCTCTCCGTTCAATAACCAACAGCGGGATCTGGATACCCATGTTGGCTCCCACATACTCCTCGATGATCTCATCGGATGAACCACGATGTCGAGGATTCAATTAATCCCGTATTCAATTCCCTTTGTCAATCGCATGCGTTACTTGCCCGAGACTCGATCGGCGGTATCCCAATACCTTGTTCAGTCTCATACCGGCAAGTCACTTTACTCAGACCGTAATGCATGATCCCGTGAGCAAACACTTGGTCACTTTGAGCTCATTATGATGATGCACTACCGAGTGGGCCCAGAGATACCTCTCCGTCATACGGAGTGACAAATCCAGCCTCGATCCGTGTCAACCCAATGTACACTTTCGGAGATACCATAGTGCACCTTTATAGTCACCCAGTTACATTGTGACGCTTTGGTACACCCAAAGCACTCTTACGGTATCCGGGAGTTACACGATCTCATGGTCTAAGGAAGAGATAGTTGACATTGGAAAAGCTCTAGCAAAACGAACTACACGATCTTGTGCTATGCTTAGGATTGGGTCTTGTCCATCACATCATTCTCCTAATGATGTGATCCCGTTATCAATGACATCCAATGTCCATTGTCAGGAAACCATGACTATCTATTGATCAACGAGCTAGTCAACTAGAGGCTCACTAGGGACATATTGTGGTCTATGTATTCACACGTGTATTACGATTTCCGGATAATACAATTATAGCATGAATAAAAGACAATTATCACGAACAAGGAAATATAATAATAATCCTTTTATTATTGCCTCTAGGGCATATTTCCAACACAAACCTGGGTGCTCAATCTACTCTCATTTGAAGTTTCCTGAAAAAATACCAAGAAATGTATCCCTGACAAAGAAAATACAATCCGACGTGAAGTTCCATGAAAGAATACCAAGAAATGTATTCGTAATGAAGAAAATAAAGTCCGGCCTACGATCCACCCAAACAGTTTTCTTTTGTACATAGAATTTTTTTTCTCTTTTTTACTGAGAGTACCACGAATGTCAATTTTTCTCGAAACTTCACACAAAAGTAGATTGGGCACTCAGATTTGATATCCCTAAATCGTGGATGTTTTCTGAATTTTCTTGATATTTTTTTTGAATTTAATGTTCACATAGAGGAGTGGAGCACCGAGGAGCCAAAAATCCACGCATGTATATTAACATGTTGTCTAATAGTCCCTCCGTCCTGAATTATTTGTTGCGGAAATGAATGTCTGAAGAACTAAAATACATCTAGATATTGCGACAAGTAATTTCGGACGGAGAGAGTACGAACTACCCCGTATGAACTTGATATGCGATTTCAAACATTGCCCACATCACTTACCCAAAGTCTACAAAATGAAAATAGCTCTAGATGATGAATTTATGTATTTGTTATTTCTACATTATTGAATTTATTGTTGTTTCTACACTCAGCAAAATCTTGCAATCAAAATCCTAGCTCTACATTTATAAACCAAATGTTGCACGTAGTTTCTCTCTCGTAAGGAAATAAAGGATGCACATTTCGTAAAACCTGCAACTACCAAAAAATCAAAAGTTGAAAAGTCGGCGTCCATAATAATTTATTCTGAAATAACAGTTCCCCTCCACCCCTCCACCCCCCCCCCCACCTCACGGAAAAAAATACATGTGAGTTTAGCAGTCAAGTAATCAATAGATGATTTTTCAGGAACGATAAAAATACGACGTCACTTGGCAAATCAAACTTTTTAAGGCGAGGATGGTGATTTTCTCTATTGAGCATTGAAAATCCTAGCAAAAAATTAACATGCCAAGAATTTGGCTTGCTTGCTAAAAAACCTGTCGTCCTAGCGGCAATATAATTTATCATCTCAGGCGTTTGATTTGCCATGCTAAAAAATTCCTGTTAACATAAGAATGAAAGCAAATTGGGAAATACTTACAATAAAAAACAATTAGACTATAAAATTCATGAAATGGTAGTGAAGATTCCAAGACTTTAAAAGTGTGTGTCATTCATAAATAGAATGGAAAGCCATGTGTTTTAATGAAAAATTCTTGATCCTTTATAGATCAGCCAAGTCAAAAGATCAAGGAAAGCAATTTTCAAAGCAAACTGATTTTTGATAGATTTTTTAAATATATATAATAATAATTTTTATAAGAAACTCGAAATATATATTAAAATCCAGAGTACTCAAATGAAAAGTATGAAATTAACATGGAAACTAGAAAATTATGTAACTACGAAATGAGAAAACAGGTATAACTCAAAAGTGAGTGAAATTTTAGAAAAAAATAAAAATAAAAAATTATCCAGATCCATGGTTTTTCATGATATTCAATACTATTGCATATTAAAATCCACTGATGTATAGTGATTTCTTGGAACATTCATTTCCTATGATCTTTTAGCAAGATTTTCCTATTGACTTCGAAGGTACACATCATTCATAAATATTATGGAAAGTACGAAACTCTCCTACTATTTCAAGCTCATAAAATATATTAGGGCAAGCCATGGATTGTAATAATAATAATAATTAAATAACGTTTTTTAATCAGCCAAGTGGAAGAAGAAACAAAACCATATAATTATGTTTTTTATGGCACTCAATAGATTTAAAACAAAATTTTCTCCTAAATTTCATTTTATGAGACTTTTCTATTTTTGCGTAGGTCATCATATCATCACCACAAACGCTTTCAACAGACATATGACCAATTTAGATGGTTTTAACAATGAAAACAAAAACCTAGTAACTAGTTAAACGATGTGACTAGTTAACCTATTTGCAAAATAAATATTAAATGTGAACAATCATATTTCAAATTTTCACAATAGTGGATAGACCAAACATATACCTTCTCCAAATAGCTAATAATTGGAGTCTTAGATCAATTCTAGCAGAGTCGCCATATTTACGACCGCCATCCGTCACATGGAGCGCGCATCACATGGATATCAAGGCTACCGGGCTTGTGCAAAAACTCAGAGTCTTAATATTTTCTTGTCTCCATAATTATGCGATCCACTTGTCAATAAGAAAAAAAACTCACATGAGGTGGGAAGCCACCTAAATTTCCTTCGCGTTACATGGAATCACACGTAACTACCCATATGCAACACACTCTAAAAGGCAGCCCCAAGACGCTGTATATGGCGACTGAGAGGTCATATATGAAGACATTTCACAAATTACGGTGATGCATGACAAGATGGTGACACTCCTGCAATGCATTGTTTTTTTGGTCGAAATCACCATAATAGTGGTTATTATGGCGACCAGACCGATATGGTGACTCTGCTCGAGTTGCTCTTGTGGGGCCACTTGAGACTAAATTGATGGTCCCTGATACGTCTTCGTCGTTTCTATAATTTTTTATTGACTCACGCCAATATTCTATAACTTTCACATACTTCTGGCAATAATTTATATGATTTTCTTGTATTAACATATTGATCTAGTGCCCAGTGCCAGTTCTTGTTTGTTGCAGATTTTTTGTTTCACATAAAACCCATATAAAACAAAGTCCAAACGCGATAAAATTTTACGGAGGATTTTTTGGAATATATGTGATTTTTGAAAAAAAATGAATCAACGTAAGGGGGTGGCCAACAGGCCCCACGAGCTCACGGGCACGCCCCTGCACTTGTGTCCACCTCGAAGGTGGTGTCCTTCTGCCGCAAGGAATCTAATATCCGGATAAAGGTCCCCTCAAATTTTTTGCCCAATCGGAGTTACGGATCTCCGAGAATATAAGAAACAGTTTTCGGCCAGAAAATAGGAATGCGAAAGAGAAGAGAATAGAGAGAGAGATCCAATCTCATAGGGGCTCCTGCCCTCCGGGAGCCATGGCAGCCAAGGGCCAGAGGGAAAACCCTCCTTCCATCTCGGGGGGAGGCCAAGCAAGAAGAAGAAGGAGGAGGGGGCTCTCTCCCCCTCTCTCCCGGTGGCGCTGGAGCGCCGCCGGGGGAACCATTGTGACAGCGATCTACATCAACAACTTCGCTGCCGTTATCACCATCTCTCTTCCCCTCTACGCAGCGGTGTAACACATCTTCTCCTCACTGTAATTTCTACTTAAACATGGTGCTTAATGCTATATATTATTATCCAATGATGTGTAGCAATCTTACGATCTTTGAGTAGATTCTTTTTGTCCTGCGGGTTAATTGTGCTATGGTGTGATTGATATGAGTTGTATGTTAAACTGGTGATGTCCTATGGTGCCCTTCATGTCGCGCAAGCGTGTGGGATCCCCATTGTAGGGTATTGCAATACGTTCATGATTCGCTTATAGTGGGTGGCGATAGTGACAGAAGCTTATACCCGAGTAAGGGAGTTGTTGTGTATGGGTGTAAAGAGGGCTTGTTACTTAATGCTATGGTTGGATTTTACCTTAATGATCTTTAGTAGTTGCGGATGCTTGCTAGAGTTGCAATTATAAGTGCATATGATCCAAGTACGGAAAGTGTGTTAGTGTATGTCTCTCTCTCATTGCATACGTTTAGTATCTATCGTGTTATATTCAATTTCCTATGGACAATCTTTCTCATCATTCTATAAAAATCTCTCTATTAAAAAAAACTAACTTCTATTATCTCGCAAAGTAATCCTAATTTTATTCTTGCAAAGTAGTTACAGTTTTACTCTCGCAAATTAGTTTGATACTTGCTCTAGGTAAAGCAAACGTCGGTGTGTGTAGAGTTGTATCGGTGGCCGATAGAACTTGAAGAGAATATAAATTCTATATTTAGCTCCTCGTTGAGTTCAATACTCGTACTTATCGAAAAAGGCTACAAACGATCCCCTGTAGTTGTAGGTTATCAAGACCTTTTTCTGGCGCCGTTGCTGGCAGCAATAGCGTGGGGTGAATATTCACATGTGCGCTTGTTGGCTTTATCTCTAAGTAATTTTTATTTTGTGCTCTTATTTTCTATGTTTAGTTATGGGTAGGAAACGCAAAACACCAAAAAAATTAGTTGTACTTGCTAACCCAGTGGTTGAGGTGTTGGAAATATGCCCTAGAGGCAATAATAAAAGTATTATTATTATATTTTCTTGTTCATGATAATTGTCTTTTATTCATGCTATAATTGTATTATCCGGAAATCGTAATACACGTGTGAATACATAGACCACAAAATGTCCCTAGTGAGCCTCTAGTTCACTAGCTCGTTGATCAACAGATAGTCATGGTTTCCTGACTATGGACATTGGATGTCATTGATAACGGGATCACATCATTAGGAGAATGATGTGATGGACAAGACCCAATCCTAAGCATAGCACAAGATCGTGTAGTTCGTTTTGCTAGAGCTTTTCCAATGTCAAGTATCTCTTCCTTAGACCATGAGATCGTGTAACTCCCGGATACCGTGAGGGAGTGCTTTGGGTGTACCAAACGTCACAACGAATCGGGTGACTATAAAGGTGCATTACAGGTATCTCCAAAAGTGTCTGCATTGGGTTGACACGGATCGAGACTGGGATTTGTCACTCCGTATGACGGAGAGGTATCACTGGGCCCACTCGGTAGTGCATCATCATAATGAGCTCAAAGTGACCAAGTGTTTGCTCACGGGATCATGCATTACGGTACGAGTAAAGTGACTTGCCGGCAACGAGATTGAACAAGGTATTGGGATACCGAGGATCGAATCTCGGTCAAGTAAAATATCGATTGACAAAGGGAATAGTATACGGGGTTGATTGAATCCTCGACATCGTGGTTCATCCGATGATATCATCGAGGAGCATGTGGGAGCCAACATGGGTATCCAGATCCCGCTGTTGGTTATTGCCCGAGAGCCGTCTCGGTCATGTTCATGTCTCCGAACCCGTAGGGTCTACACTTAAGGTTCGGTGACGCTAGGGTTGTACGAATATGAGTATGCAGCAAACCGAATGTTGTTCGGAGTCCCGGATGAGATCCCGGACGTCACGATGAGTTCCGGAATGGTCCGGAGGTAAAGATTTATATATAGGAAGTCTTATTTTGGTACCCGGAAAAGTTTCAAGTTATCGGTATTGTACCGAGTGCCGAAGGGGTCCGGGGTCCACCGGGGGTCCACCTGCCTGGGGGCCACATGGGCTGTAGGGGTGCGCCTTGGCCTATATGGGCCAAGGGCACCAGCTCCAAGAGGCCCATGCGCCAAGATATAAGAAAAGGGAGAGTCCTAAAGGGGAAGGCACCTCCGAGGTGCCTTGGGGAGGATGGACTCCTCCCCTCTTGGCCGCACCCCTTCCTTGGAGGAAGGGGCAAGGCTGCGCCTCCTCCCTCTCTTGCACCTATATAAAGGGAGGGAGGGAGGTGGCTGCACCCATAAGCCCGGGCGCCTCCTCCCTGCAACACCTCCTCCTCCTCCCGTAGTTTCTTAGCGAAGCCCTGCCGGAGTTCTGCTGCATCCACCACCACGCCGTCGTGCTGCTGGATCACTATCAACCTCTCCTTTCCTCTTGCTGGATCAAGAAGGAGGAGACGTCATCCGCTCCGTACGTGTGTTGAACGCGGAGGTGCAACCCAGACTCCATCATCGGTGATCTGAATCACGGCGAGTACGACTCCATCATCCCCGTTCCATTGAACGCTTCCGCACACGATCTACAAGTGGTATGTAGATGCAATCACTCTCCCATGACTCGTTGCTAGATGAACTCATAGATGGATCTTGGTGAAACCGTAGGAAAAATTTTAATTTTCTGCAACGTTCCCCAACATGAGGAACCACCCAAAATCTCCCATATTGTTGAAGCCTTTTATTTGGATCATCTTCGATCCAATTTTTGCTCGTGCTGAAAACCTAACTAGCTTAGTTGAGGGAAAATCATTAGATATGCAGGCTTATTTTGTGCGCACCGCTTGTCTCAAAAAGGGAAACTCTTATGACATCAAATTAATTCATTACTATGCTTGGAATTTATGCGAAATATATGATTTTACTTCTTGTTTTGAGGACCCTAAAAAACACCTTCCCTGCCAATGTGAGTTTAGTGATAAAGAGGTCTAATCTTCTTATGCCAAGGGTGTTTATAGTTACTATGATACTGAACAAACTGAAGAATTTGTTGCTTTTAAGGGTGCATATGAAATTGCTTGTTTGATTGAAAAGAATGATGCTATTCTTTACAAATCTAATTTTTTGGCCATGCTTAAATATTGATATGAAAACTATGTTTCTAATGCTTATGTTAAAGAATTTATTGAGAGGATGTTTTCTGCCTTGAAAGAAACTAATATTTTGCAGGAATCTATGAAAAAAGAAATTGATGAAACTGTGAGCTCGTAAGATGAGAAAGATGAGGAAAAGAGCGAAGAACAAAAGGAGGAAGAGCGGATTGATCACCCATGCCTGCCTTTTGATGAGAGTAACTCTTCAACTCATATATTGTTTAATTTCCTTCGTGATTACCGAAGGATGAATGCTATGATAATTGCTATGATCCCTTGGATTCGTTTAAAATATCTCTTTTTGATGAACTTGATGCTTGCTATGCTTGTGGCTATGATGCCAATATGAAATATGCTTATGGAGATGAACTTGTTATAGTTTCTTATGTTAAATATGAAATTATTGCTATTGCACCCACACATAATAGTCCTATTATCTTTTTGAATTCTCGCAGGTACACTACAACGGAGAAGTTTGCGCTTATTAAGGATTATATTTATGGGTTGCATCTTACCGTTGCCCATGATGATATTAATGAATATAATATGCATGTGGTTGCTGCTCCTACTTGAATAATGAGAGAGAAACTACACATGCACCTCTCTACTACAATAAGTTTTGCTCAGCTCCGACGAGGGAGTGGCAATATCGGCGACGCGCCTTCAGCTCGCTTTATTTCTTGTAGTCGTCGCTAGATGGTCTATGAATCTAGATATAATTTTTATTATCTCTGATGTTCATTGTACTGTCATGATTGAAGATGAATAGATCCAAAGTTCTTTAAAAAAAGATCGTGGCCTTTATGTATAAAAAAAGAAGAGAGTGTATGTGAAGCTAAAATGCCTTGCATGTTTTTTTGGGAAACTGTCGATCTATTCATCTTCAATCATGGTAGTACAACGAACACCAGAAATAATAAAAACTACATCCAAATTCATAGACCAACTAACGACGACTACAAGCACTAAAGCGAGGCGAAGGCGCGCCACCCTCATCACCCCTCCCTTGTCGGAGCTAGGCACAATTTATTGTAGTAGACAGTCGAGGTCGTCGTGCTAAGGTCCCATAGGACCAACGCCCCAGAACAACAACCGCCGCCGATGAAGAGATTTTTTTATCGGAAGGATCCAACCTGAAGACACATGAACAAAGACGAATAAAGACCGGATCCGAGCGGATCCACCAAAGACAACCACCGACCAAATCTCGCGAGATCCGCCGGAGACACACCTCCACACGCCCTCCGACGATGCTAGACACACCATTGGGATAGGGGCTAGGCGGGGAGAACCTTATTCCATTTTCAAGAAACCGCCGCCGCCTCGTCTTCTTGAGCAGGACACAAACCCTAACAAAACTTGAAGAAGCACCTAAAAACGGAGCCCTCCCGCCAGCAAGGGCCGGGATCCACTGCGCGTCCATGGCCCTAAAGCCACAGGAGATGTGGGAGATCGGTGGCGCCGCCGATGAAAGGCAGAAACCCTAGCCGCCTTTTCTTGTATGAGGGACAAAGGGAGGAGACTTCAAAAGACGGATTAAATATTTCTGACGTCAAAATGCCTTGCATGTTATTACAGAAAATGTCCTGTACAGTGCCTAGTGTCTACTTTGTGTTGGGGGGACGCGGATAGGATTAGGCCATGTAGGTGGCTCGATCAGTGGGGTTGGAGAGAAGCATGGGACGCCATCTCGAACGGAGGACGTTTGCCATGCCAGTGACAAGCGATACATAGCATTAGGACATGCGGACGTGTGCTAGGTAAATCATCGGGGGAGGGCTTCTTTATTGGTGTTGTTATATGTCAACTTTCTGGCCGTTTGGGATTACAAGGCCTCTTTAGGGCCTGTTCGGAGTCTCGCCACTCCGCACGACTCTGCTCCAGAAGCGGCCCGAGCTTTAGATGAAAACACAAAGTGGAGAAAGAGGTGCTTCGCAGATTCTTGTATTTTTCGGAGCGGTCGATTGCCGAACAGGCCCTTAGTCTTTAATTCTCAGGATTTGAAAAATACAGAAACAAAAAAAAACACAAGTTCACGATCTCATGTCCATTTAAATTCTACATGAATATGTTTTTTTTTTTGCATTACAGGAAATATTTATGATGTCAAACAAGCCTTTGTACTTCTCTGATAAAGTTCAAATCGCATCATTCAGTTTAGGTCCGGGGGTAAAAGATTTGGTCCACCTTAGATTTTGCGTGTGCTAACCATGTCACACATTGCTACACACCACTGGTTAAATTTCCAAGTCACCAACGCAGAGCCCAGGCTGGGGTTTCACCTCGTTTCCAAAAAGAAAAGAAAAATCCCATGTGTTAGTAAAGTATTACTCAGTATTTATTTTGATCGCCCAACTTAACCATGTTTTCCCCATGTATACGAGTACTATCTTAAGATGGTTGGTTAAGGCTAGTCATAGTGAGGAGTAACTCAGGCCAGTAACATGCATATGTTACTAGTCTATACATTCATAGTGGAAAGTAACATATAGTTGGTATCACGCAAGCCAGCATTTATTAAGATGTAGACTCATTTTGCCTTGATATGTGTTATGTTACAGTAACATATTATGTTACTCCAACCATCTCTCCCCTCATTAACCATATGCCACGTAAGCAAATATTTTTGGGATATGTTATGTTACCTGCTAAGTTACTCCCACTATAACCAGCCTAAGGCTGGTCATAGTGGGGAGTAACTTAGACTAGTATCGTATGCATGATACCAGTCTAAGTTACTACCTTCATAATGCAAAGTAATATGATAGTAGTGTCATAGATGGCTTTATTTATTAGCTTGTAGACTCATCTTGTCTTGGGAAACGCTATGTTACAGTAACATATTATGTTATCACCTCAAATTAAATACTTGCCAAATAAACAAAAATTTCTTGAAGTGCGTTATGTTACTAAGTTACTCTCACTATGACTAGCCTAAGAGGTAGTAGTACGAGAAGTGTCTTTTCACGCTCAAGTTCTTTTGATGACTCCAACGTGGAAATTGCTAGCCGGACAGCGGCATAGGCACGCAGCGGGCCGGTGAGACGAGGGCGGCTGGTGCGCGCGCCGACTGCCTCTGCCGAACCATCCGCGGTGACAAATCGCACTCGATCATCATCAGTGGGAACAGGAACCGAGGGGGCAAACCCTGCGTGCATGCCGAGGCACGGGGCCCCGCCGCTCCGACAAGAGGTAAAGCGGCCGCGCACGCCTGTGCGCTGTGTGGCCGCCCACCGCAGCCGGCCGGGCCTCCTCTCCGGCTAGTGCGCACGGATGGGGTGGGAACTGCTCCTGCCGCTGCCGCTGCACCTGCACGCACGCCTCCTGCCGCTGCCGCCGAACGAACGGTACTGATCGACGCGAGTAGCCACAGGGCGGGAGGATGTGCGTGGTGGGGGCGCGTGATATGGGCGCCTGCCATTATTGCCGGGCCGGCAAGCGCCAACGGCGATCGATCGAAATTCCTTCGCCGTGTCCACATTCACCTACGACGGCCATGCATCATCCATGGAGCCACCCTCCGCGCGCGCCGGCTACGTACTCCTCCTATACGGCAGGTAGCCCGGCTCGGACGATACCCCCTTCCATTTGGGGGGGACGTGAACTCCGGCCGCTTCTTTCGTTCCAAACCCCAAAGCCCGAAAAGCTAGTTCGTTTCGGCTTTTTTTTCGATAAAGAGTTCGTTTCGGCTTAGGTAATACTAACAAAAATTCTGGGAAAGGTGGAAGACGAAGCTGGATAGAGACGCAGAAAGAAAACGAGCCTTTTTTCCTTGGATCATCTCGGCTTCCTCCCCTTTTCATCTCCTTTCCGCTGTCTCTTCTGTGAATTCGTTCGTGGTCGATCACGCGAGCCTTTTAGAGCGCTTTAAATTCGTCGGTTTCTTCGGCTACGTTTCGGCTTTCATGGGCACGTACGCAGTTAGCAGCAAGACAAAAGAGAAGTAGTAGCACGATCGAGGGGAGCCGCTAATCAAACCAATCCCGCTTTACTCAAAAGCCAGAAGATGGGAGGAAACCCTTTGCCGTATGATCACAAGCTCCCTCGAGACCCTTAATGTCTGTCCAGGTAGGTTTAACTAGTCGCAAAGGTGGTGACAAAGTGTGCCCGGGAATAAAGCTGCCGCCGGTACGTCGATTACGCGGTTGCCTTTGAGATTGATCGAGGGGATAAGCTATTAAACCCGTGGTATCGCATCATGACTGCTATACGCAGGTTGCCCACGCTTATATATGATTTTTTTTTTTGAGGAACATATATGATACAGTAGTATTTGCTTGTTAGGTCGATTAAGCACTCGTTACCCTGATCGGTTCAAAATTCCTCCACGCGGCCCATGTATTCGAAACGAAACTGCTACGCAGACGACAACCGCTGAACGAACTATGCACGATTCAAGGATTTAACGGTGATTTCCAGGTTTGCAGTACAAATGGACGGCTTGATGTTGTGCGTCGTCCGGGAATCGTTTGGAACTTATCGTGTGTATAGCATCGTTCTATTCGAAATGCGGATAACTTTGCTCGGCTTGTTTAACAATTTCCCGCTTGCACAAGTCGCGCGTCAAGATCTGTCCGCCCTCCGCGGGATCTCTCTGGTGCTCGAAAGTCACCTCGCCGCATCATTCTCGGCATGTCGCTGGACGGTGACCTGGGTTTGGCACGCGCTCCGGTGAGTTGTTTGACGCTAAACTGTAGAACCGGAAAGAGGTAATTGAGCGCATGCAGCGTTGGCGGGAAGAAGCAAGGCAGGATGATGGCGCGCACATGCATATGATTCCGTGAGCAAGGAAGGAGGAGGCAGGGGCGTGCGCCGAGCCTCCACTATGCCGAGACAGATCGAGAGGGACATCATCTTTACGAATTTAATGGAGCTGCCCCCTCGTCCTCGATCGTCCTGGTGAAAAAGGCTGCACGCTAGGACGGCTTTCTACTCTCCCACCACCTCTCTAGCCCATGGCCATAGTCCCCGTCGGTTCGTCCTCTCTGGCTATCATCGCGCCCCCGACCGCAAACGAACCGTAGTGTGAGCTAGCGCAGCCGCGCAGTAGCGTTCCTAGGTGTTGTTGGCCTGTCAACCGGCGCCGATCTACGGAGCATTGTCACTGGTCAGCGACGGAGTAGCTCGCATGCGTGCCACTGCATGCCCACTGTGGCACTGTGTGGTTTTTTCAGGCGCATGTGCCTGGGAACGACTCGCGGGGTTTCAGGTTTCACGGTGGGTTTTCACTTTTCAACTCCGGTGGATATGTGTATACTACTCCCTCTATTCACTTTAGAGGGTGCGTGGATCTAAGAGACTTATTTTAATTTAATTAAAAATAGTCTTTTTAATAGGTTAAAGTTCCAAGCATCCCTGACTAGAGAGGGGCTAAAACTAGTCTTGAGACTAAAATTTTTTAATCAGGGCTACCCCTACTAAAATGTGAATTAGTCATTTTTCTCCTCATTTAACTCCTTTTCTTTAACACGGGCGAGTTCTTGATTGGAGGGTTTGGAGGATAATAAATGCTCATTAATTTGATTTTAGTCTCTTTAGTACTTGAATCCAAGCATAGGTGAGGCTAGCAACTTTTAGTCCTACTATTTTTAGTCATGAGACTAAAACGTATCCAAGCATCCTCTAAGGACTTTTAGACATTTCAAACAACATGCAAAACAGATCAATTTCAGTTGTCTGAAACGACTTATAAAAGTGAACAGAGAGAGTACTACTAATTCAAGAAATGAATTTTCCAATTATGCATGCGTGTCACTCCATTTTTTCGAAATACTCCCACTGTTTCTGCTTTTTACACTACGTGTTAGATTTCTGAAGTCGTACTTTGTAAAGTTTGATCAAATTTATATTAAGAATTATCAACATCTACACCACCAAACAAATATAATATGAAGATATATTTCATGATGGATCTAATGATATTGCTTTTGTATTGTGAATATTAATAATTTTTTGTATAAACTTGGTCAGAAATTGGAGAGTTTGACTTCAGACCAATATAATACGCGCAGTAAAAAGAAACAGAGAGGGTATAGAACCATTACATGCTAAAAATAGGGATTCAGTGAATAACAAATGGAACTACTATGCGTACGCCAGTTGGTGTTCAAACTTTGTACGACGGAGGATTGAATGGTGTTGTATAATTTTGCTCTATGCATCGATGACAACTTGATTTGTTGCCTCATATGAAAATAAAAAAGAAACTGTCATGTGTATATCATCATTCAATAACAAATGTACAAACCTTTAGAAAAATCATATTGTATTACCTGTTGATAAAAAAATCACATTACCCTATGATCTATACCTAAATTTTGTCTCTTGTAGAATTTATAAGTTTCCTTTTGGTTTTGAGGATAGGTTAATATGCATTTTGGGGTACTTTTGTTGTTGGGTCCACATGTATTGGAAGTCCGAGAACAAAAAAAAACTAATAGTACTAAGTTTTTTTTTGAATAAAGAAATTAATCGAAGAACATTTGGAAAGCCACATATGTTTGTCTTGTCATATATCACAACCTACAGGTTGTCATGTTTGTAGGAAAAAACAATCTAGGCATACTAGTGAGTTGTTGCACGTGAGTTGTGAGATATCGTTACAACACAATGTTGACAGACAACTGACACTTACATATCGCGTGCATGAAGTTCAAGATACAAATTTGTTACTAATGATAGCTAAACCCATTGGAAAAGGAAAACTTTAGCTGCATGGTGCTCCAATATGTGTATATAACACATTATATGTATGGACCTTAGAGGTTTAATTTCATGAATATGCCAAGATAGGGTTGCAGCATTTGGTTGAAATTCTCTTTCTCCTTGACTAAAATTTCATAAGTAATCTCATAAATGGATACACTTTTATTCAAGCGAGAAACTCTAATGGAGCAATGGCATGCATGGAAGATTCTAAACTAAGTCACAAATGGATACACTTATTATTCGATCGAGAAACTCTAATGGAGCAAGAGCTGAAGGAAATATGATAAATGTTTATTATTCATGCTAGAATTGTATTATTCATGCTAGAATAATAAAGTTATTATTTATTTCCTCATATCATGATAAATGTTTATTATTCATGCTAGAATTGTATTACCCGGAAACATGATACATGTGTGAATACATAGACAAACATAATGTCACTAGTATGCCTTTACTTGACTAGCTCATTAATCAAAGATGGTTATGTTTCCTAACCATAGACATGTGTTGTCATTTGATTAACGGGATCATATCATTAGGAGAATGATGTGATTGACTTGACCCATTCCGTTAGCCTAGCACTTGACCGTTTAGTATATTGCTGCTGCTTTCTTCATAACTTATACAAAGTTCCTACAACTATGAGATTATGCAACTCCCGTTTACCGGAGGAACACTTTGTGTGCTACCAAACGTCACAACGTAACTGGGTGATTATAAAGGTGCTCTACAGGTGTCTTCGAAGGTACATGTTGGGTTGGCGTATTTCGAGATTAGGTTTTGTCACTCCGATTGTCGGAGAGGTATCTTCAGCCCTCTCGGTAATACACATCACTTAAGCCTTGCAAGCATTGTAACTAATGAGTTAGTTACGGGATGATGTATTACGGAACGAGTAAAGAGACTTGCCGGTAACGAGATTGAACCAGGTATTGGATACCGACGATCGAATCTCGGGCAAGTAACATACCGATGACAAAGGGAACAACGTATGTTGTTATGCGGTTTGACCAATAAAGATCTTCGTAGAATAGGTAGGAGCCAATATGAACATCCAGGTTCCACTATTGGTTATTGACCAGAAACAGTTCTAGGTCATGTCTACATAGTTCTCGAACCCGTAGGGTCCGCACGCTTAACGTTACGATGACAGTTTTATTATGAGTTTATAAGTTTTGATGTACCGAAGGTTGTTCGAAGTCCCGGATGTGATCACGGACATGACGAGGAGTCTCGAAATGGTCGAGACATAAAGATTGATATATTGGACGACTATATTCGGACACGGAAGTGTTCCGGTGATTTCGAGAAAACCGGAGTGCCGAGGGTTACGGAACCCCCCTCCCCGGAGGAGTATTGGGCCTTATGGGCTTTAGTGGAGAGAGAGAGGGGCAGCCAGGATGGGCCGCCTGCCCCGTCCCCCTCTGGTCCGAATTGGACTAGGAGAGGAGGGGCGGCGCCCCCCTCTTTCCCTCTCCCTCTCCCCCTTCCTTTCCCCTCCTAGTAGGAGTAGGAAAGAGGGAGTCCTACTCCTACTAGGAGGAGGACTACTCCGTGGCGCGCCCACAGGGGCCGGCCGCCTCCCCTTGCTCCTTTATATACGGCGGGGGCACCCTAGGACACGGTTGATCTTCGTGATCGTTCCTTAGCCGTGTCGGTGCCCCCTCCACCATATTCCACCTCGGTCATATCGTCAGCCGAAGTTTAGGCGAAGACCGCGTCGGTAGAACATCATCATCGCTACCACGCCGTCGTCTTGACGGAACTCATCCCCGACACCTGCTGGATCGGAGTCCGGGGATCGCCATCGAGCTGAACGTGCGTAACACGGAGGTGCCGTACGTTCGGTGCTTGGATAGGTCGGATCGTGAAGACGTACGACTACATCAACCGTGTTGTCATAACGCTTCCGCTTTCGGTCTACGAGGGTACGTGGACACACTCTACCTCTCGTTGCTATGCATCACCATGATCTTGCGTGTGCGTAGGATTTTTTTTGAAATTACTACGTTCCCCAACAAGAGCATGCATGGAAGATTCTAGGATAAATGAGAAGTGTGTAAAGATAGTATATGTAATAAGTACAAGGGTGTACTAAGTTTTTAACTATTGGAAACCTCTAGATAGTACACATGGCAGAATCTCATGTAATTGATAGGAAATCGAATGGTCAACAACGCTCGGATTTGCCACCTCTTGGCCGTCAGATTGAGTTCCTCCAGCGATCCATGATTGTGGGACTAGTCTAGGTCACAATCGTGAGCTACCATCCCACATTTTGACTGGTAATACTCATTGTGAGACAGATATATGATCTATCTTCTCTAATAAACTTTACGTGACTAGTCCGACTCTTCCTCGAAATAGAGAAGAAGTATTTAATTTATACATGTGGGCTGCAATCCTACAACTAGTCTTTGTAGTTGGTCACTAAACCACCTCTATTTTGCTACAAATGTCACCATTTATTTCACTTCATCTTGAAAAGCAATTGGACTACTAGAGAGTCCTCTCCACAACCAATTGTGCTGTGGTTTTACCATATCCGGTAGTATAGGTAAGAGGTAGTGCCAATTTCTAAGTTGTCCAAAATCAACTCAGCTTTATGATTCATAGCCTAATGTCCGGGTGAACCTAGATATTGAGGCATCCACATGTGGATTTTGTAGTAATGAAAACTTTTAGGTAATGGTGCCATGGAACACACATAACCAACTAAGACGCCAACCACCCTTTCCCCGAAGGTGAAATTATCCAAATACAGAGATCTTACTTGAAATGTCGTCTGATTTATAGCCATTTATGTCTTTGGTAGGCGACTTAACTCCTAGGAACTTAAGGCTTGCTTTGATAATAAAAGTCTTGGATAGATATGTTGGAAATATGCCCTAGAGGCAATATAGTTATTATTATATTTCCTTGTTCATGATAATCATTTATAACCCATGCTATAATTGTATTGATAGGAAACTCAGATACATGTGTGGGTACATAGACAACACCATGTCCCTAGTAAGCCTCTAGTTGACTAGCTCGTTGATCAATAGATGGTTACGGTTTCACCATGGACATTGGATGTCATTGATAACGGGATCACATCATTAGGAGAATGATGTGATGGACAAGACCCAATCCTAAGCCTAGCACAAAGATCGTAGTTCAGATGCTAAAGCTTTTCTAATGTCAAGTATCATTTCCTTAGACCATGAGATTGTGCAACTCCGGATACCGTAGGAATGCTTTGGGTGTACCAAACTTCACAACGAATCGGGTGGCTATAAAGGTGCACTACGGTATCTCCGAAAGTGTCATTGGGTTGGCACGAATCGAGACTGGATTTGTCACTTCGTGTAAACGGAGAGGTATCTCTGCCCACTCGGTAGGACATCATCATGATGTGCACAATGTGACCAAGGGGTTGATCACGGGATGATGAGTTACGTAATGAGAAAAGAGACTTGCTGGAAACGAGATAGAACAAGCTATCGGTATACCGACGATCGAATCACTCGCAAGAACAATACCGCTAGACAAACTCAATTCAATACGGGATCGATTGAGTCCTTGACATCGTGGTTCATCCGATGAGATCATCGTGGAACATGTGGGAGCCAACATGGGTATCCAGATCCCATTGTTGATTCTTGACCGGAGAACGTCTCGGTCATGTCTCAAGATGGTTCCCGAACCGTAGGGTCTACACACTTAAGGTTCGATGGCGCTAGGGTTATAAAGGAAGTTTGTATGTGGTTACCGAATGTTGTTCGAGTCCGGATGAGATCCCGGACGTCACGAGGAGTTCCGGAATGGTCCGGAGGTAAAGATTTATATATGGAAGTCTGTTTTGGTCACCGGAAAAGTTTGGGTTTTTCCAGACGTCTGGGACCACCGGGAGGGTCCTGGGTCCACCAAGTGGGGCCACAAGCCCCGGAGGGCTGCATGGGCCAAGTGTGGAAGGGGACCAGCCCCAGGTGGGCTGGTGCGCCCCCCCACAAGGGCCCAAGGCGCCTCCAAGAGGGAAGGGGGGCAAACCCTAGGGCAGATGGGCCCTAAGGCCCACCCTAGGTGCGCCTCCCCCTCTCCCCCTTGTGGCCGCCACCCAGATGGGATCTGGGGGCTTCCGCCACCCCTGAGGAGGGAACCCTAGGTGGGGGCGCAGCCCCTCCCCTTCCCCTATATATACTTGAGGTTTGGGCTGCCCAACACACATGAGTTTTCTCCCTCTATTGGTGCAGCCCTGCCTCTCCTCCTCCTCTCCCATGGTGCTTGGCGAAGCCCTGCTGGATTGCCACGCTCCTCCACCACCACCACGACGTTGTGCTGCTGCTGGATGGAGTCTTCCTCAACCTCTCCCTCTCTCCTTGCTGGATCAAGGCGTGTGAGACGTCACCGGGCTGTCGTGTGTTGAACGCGGAGGTGCCGTCTGCTCGGCACTAGGATCTCCGGTGATTTGGATCATGACGTAATCTGACTCCTTCAACCCCGTTCTCATGAACGCTCGCTTAGCGATCTACAAGGGTATGTAGATGCACTCTCCTTCCCTTGTTGCTAGCCATAGATAGATCTTGGTGACACGTAGGAAAATTTTGAATTTCGCTACGCTCCCCAACAAAGGGCATCATGAGCTAGGTCTATTGCGTAGATTCTTTGCACGAGTAGAACACAAAGTAGTTGTGGGCGTTGATTTTGTTCAATATGCTTACCGTTACTAGTCCAATCTTGTTTCGACGGTATTGTGGGATGAAGCGGCCCGGACCGACCTTACACGCATTTCCACGTGAGATGATTCCACCGATCGACATGCACTTGGTGCATAAGGTGGCTAGCGGGTGCCGGCTCCCACTTTAGTCGGAACGGATTCGATGAAAAGGGTCCTTATGAAGGGTAAATAGCAATTGGCATATCACGTTGTGGTTTTATGTAGGTAAGAAACGTTCTTGCTAGAAACCCATAGCAGCCACGTAAAACATGCAAACAACAATTAGAGGACGTCTAACTTGTTTTTGCAGGGTATGCTATGTGATGTGATATGGCCAAGAAGAATGTGATGAATATATGTGATGTATGAGATTGATCATGTTCTTGTAATAGGAATCACGACTTGCATGTCAATGAGTATGACAACCGGCAGGAGCCATAGGAGTTGTCTTTATTTATTGTATGACCTGCGTGTCATTATACAACGCCATGTAATTACTTTACTTTATTGCTAACCGTAGCCATAGTAGTAGAAGTAATATAGTTGGCGAGACAACTTCATGGAGACACGATGATGGAGATCATGATGATGGAGATCATGATGATGGAGATCATGGTGTCATGCCGGTGACGATGATGATCATGGAGCCCCGAAGATGAAGATCAAAAGGAGCAAAATGATATTGGCCATATCATGTCACTATTTGATTGCATGTGATGTTTATCATGTTTATGCATCTTGTTTACTTAGAACGACGGTAGTAAATAAGATGATCCCTTACAACAATTTCAAGAAGTGTTCTCCCTAAGCGTGCACCATTGCTAAAGTTCGTCAGCTTCTAAGCACCACGTGATGATCGGGTGTGATGGATTCTTACGTTCACATACAACGGGTGTAAGACAGATTTACACGCGAAACACTTAGGGTTAACTTGACGAGCCTAGCATGTACAGACATGGCCTCGGAACACGAGACCGAAGGTCGAGCATGAGTCGTATAGTAGATACGATCAACATGAAGATGTTCACCGATGATGACTAGTCCGTCTCACGTGATGATCGGACACGGCCTAGTTGACTCGGATCATGTAATCACTTAGATGACCGGAGGATGTCTATCGAGTGGGAGTTCATAAGATGAACTTAATTATCTTGAACATAGTCAAAAGACCTTTAGCAAATTATGTCGTGGCTCGCGCTTTAGTTCCACTGTTTAGATATGTTCCTAGAGAAAATATAGTTGAAAGTTGAAAGTAGCGATTATGCGGACAAGAGAAAGCTTATGTCCTTAATGCACCGCTCGGTGTCTTTGAACCCCAAACGCCGTTTGTGGATGTTGCGAACATCGGACATACACGTTTTTGATAACTACGTGATAGTTCAGTTAAACGGTTTAGAGTTGAGGCACGAAAGACGTTTTCGAAATGTCGCGGAACATATGAGATGTTTCGAGGGCTGAAATTAGGATTTCAGGCTCGTGCCCACGCCAAGAGGTATGAGACCTCCGACGCATTTTCTTAGCCTACAAACTAAGGGAGAAAAGCTCAATCGTTGAGCTTGTGCTCAGATTGTCCGAGTAAAACAATCACTTGAATCGAGTGGGAGTTGATCTTCCAGATGAGATAGTGATGTTTCTCCAAAGACATTGCCACCAAGCTACTAGAGCTTCGTGATGAACTATAACATATCAGGGATGAAAGGACATGCGGTGCCCCCATGTGTGGTTTTGGTAATTGATGACATTCTCTATGGACTAATGGTTGCCTTGAGTTTATTTAAAGGTTTTGTCCATAGGCTTTTCTTGGAGTACATGTGTTGGTTTCAAGGAGAGTTTTGTGTCGACCAAGGTGCTATTCAAGGAATTATCCAAAGATTGGTCATGTTGCGGTGTGCAAGTTCAAGTAATGCATCACGAAGAGACCAAGTGCTTGAAGCTTGCCGTCCATTGTGGTGACAATGGACTTGTGAAGATGAGCGGAAGAGAGGCTCACCCACAGTAGAGTATGGGGAGCAATCAACTAGTCTTCATCCCGCCAATGCAATCAAGAAAGGTGGTCCAACTTGAGGGAGTCAAGATCGTCATCATCTAGCTCAAGTGGACCATGTGCAAGGCAAAGGTTTGCCCTTGATAGGTTTTCTATTTTACCGGTCTCATGGTAGTTGTGGAAGATCGGGTTATAGGATCGTTTGCCGTACTATCAAGGGGGGATCTCGATGAGTTGCTTGATCGTATCGTTCGTAGAGAGCTCAAACCATTGCATCCTTGCATCATCTTTTTTTGGTTCTTGTTTGGTTCTTATCCTTGTGAGATTTGGAGCTTATGATCATTTTTATGACAAGCTCGAGTTCATCGAAAACGGAGTTCTCATGCATCTTCTATGATGTTTTCGATGTTGGAGGGTATGCCGGTTCTTCTCGATTGGAGGCTTCACTCCTTTGTTTGCTAAGCATACCTCCCTGCCTCTTCTTGCTCAATTCGGAGCTCATTTGCAGAAGTTATGGCAGTTCTGGTTTTCCTTGGAGTATTCTTTGTTTTCGCGGTAGTGGCTTAAGGCCGGCGCCAGCGGTAGTACCACTGTCCACAGCGGTAGTACCGCCGAAGCACTCTAGCGGTAGTACCGCTCCCAGAGCGGTAGTACCGCTCCCAGAGCGGTAGTACCGCTTGGGAGTTTCGGCCATAGTACCGCAGTGGTTCCGGGCTACTACCGCCTCGATTCGAGACCGTTGTTTTTCGTGTCGGGTTTTACGGTACTAAGTGCGGTAGTAGTGGCGGTAGTACCGCTCCAAGCGGTAGTACCGTGCCTACTCCCACAGTAGTACCGCTCTGGGGCCAGGGCCTTGACCTCCTCGTCAGCGCGGCAGTACCGCTGGGTGAGAGCGGTAGTACCGCCCTCAGCGTAGTACCGCCTAAGCGGTAGTACCGCTCTGTCTTGAGGATGTTCGATGGGGTAACGGTTGGATTTTCCCCTCCTATAAAAGGGGTCTTCTTCCCCATTGAACCTTATCCTTTGAGCTCGTGTTCTTCCCCCATTGTTGACCTTCTTCGAAGCTTGCTAACTCTCAATCCCTCCAATGATTCTTGCTAGTTCTTGAGGGAAAAGAGAGGAGATCTAGATCCACGTTTCCACCAATCACTTTCTCCTCTAAGTGAGGGGAACCCCTTGGATCTAGATCTTGGAGTTCTTGGTGTTCTCCTTCTTGTTCTTCCTCTCATTTTTTTCCCTAGCATTAGTTGCTTTGGTGGGATTTGAGAGAGAAGGACTTGGGCACTCCGTGTGCCCTTGCCATTGCATTTGGTGCATCGGTTTGAGTTCTCCACGGTGATACGTGGAAGTTACAAGTTGAGAAGCTTATTACTCTTGGGTGCTTGGTGCCCTTGAGCTTGTTCCTCTTGGGTGCTTGGGCGCCCTAGGCAGTTGGTGGTGTTCGGAGCTCAATCATTGTGGTGTAAAGCTCCGGCAAGCGTCGGGTCTCCAATTAGGTTGTGGAGATCGCCGAGCAACTTGACGGGTTCCGTGACCGCCCCAAGGGTTGCCAAAGTGTACGGGTTCGGTGACCGCCCCAAGGGTTGCCATTTGTACGGGTTCGGTGACCGCCCTCAAGGGTCCCTTAGTGGAATCACGGCATCTTGCATTGTCTTGGCGTGAGGAGATTACGGTGGCCCTAGTGGCTTCTTGGGGAGCATTGTGCCTCCACACCGCTCCAAGCGGAGATTAGCATCCGCAAGGGTGTGAACTTCGGGATACATCGTCTCGCGTGCCTCGGTTATCTCTTACCCGAGCCCCTTTACTTATGCACTTTACTTTGTGATAGCCATATTGTTCTTTGTCATATATCTTGCTATCACATAGTTGCTTATCTTGCTTAGCATAAGTTGTTGGTGCACATAGGTGAGCCTAGTTATTGTAGGTTTTGTGCTTGACAAATTAACCACTAGGTTTATTCCGCATTTGTTCAAGCCTAAACCGTAATTATTTTAAAGCGCCTATTCACCCCCCCCCCCTCTAGGCAACATCCTCGATCTTTCAAGGGATAGATATGATGATCCTTGAAGTGTTCGCGATGTTTGACACCGCGAAAGTAGAAGTCAAGTAGGAGCATCAATTGTTGATGGTTGGTAAAACCGCTAGTTTCAAGAAGGGCAAGGGCAACAAGGGATACTTCATGAAACGGCAAAACAGTTGCTGCCCTAGTGAAGAAACCCAAGGTTGAACCCAAACCCGAGACTAAGTGCTTCTGTAATAAGGGGAACAACCATTGGAGCAGATTTACCCTAGATACTTGGTAGATGAGAAGACCGCAAGGTCGATAGAAGTATATTGGATATGCATTATGTTAATGTGTACTTTACTAGTACTCCTAGTAGCACCAGGGTATTAAGATACCGGTTCGGTTGCTAAGTGTTAGTAACTCGAAATAAAAGCTACGGAATAAATGGAGACTAGCTAAAGGTGAGCCGACGATATGTATTGAAGTTTTTCCAAGCTTGATGTGATCAAGCATCGTGACGCTCCCTCTACCAACGAGATTGGTGATAAACCTAAATAATTGCATTTGGTGTTTGCGTTGAGCATAGACATGATTGGATTATGTCTATCGCAATACGGTTATTCATTTAAGGAGAATAATGGTTACTCTACTTATTTGAATAATACCTTCAATGGTCTTGCACCTAAAGGAATGGTTTATTGAATCTCGATCGTAGTGATACACATTTTCATGCCAAAAGATATAAGATAGTAATGATAATACCACTTACTTGTGGCACTGCCATGTAATTCATATTGGTATAAAATGCATGAAGAAGCTCCATGTTGATGGATCTTTGGACTCACTCGTTTTTGAAAAGTTTGAGACATGCGAACCATGTCTATTGGTGCATACGCATGAAGAAACTCCATGCAGTAGGATCGATTAGAATCACTTGAATTTGAATCACTTGAGATATGAAAAACAAACCACATGGACAAGATGACCGAAAAGCCTCGGTATCGGTAAGATGGAACTAGATAGCAACTTGTTGGAAGTAACACATTTTGATGTGTGCAGTCCAATGAGTCTTTGAGGCATCTTGATGAATATCGTTATGTTCTTACTTCACAGATGATTTGAGTAGATGTTGAGTATATTTACTTGATGAAACACAAGTCTGAATTATTGAATGGTTCAAGTAATTACAGAGTGAAGTTTAAGATCTTCGTGACAAGAGGATAGAATGTCTATGATATGATCATAGAGATGAATATCTGAGTTACGAGTTTTGGCACACAATTAAGACATTGTGCAAATTGTTTCATAATTAATACCGCCTGGAACACCATAGTGTGATGGTGTGTCCGAACATCATAGTTGCACTCTATTGGATATGGTGCGTACCATGATATCTCTTATCGAATTACCACTATCGTTCATGGGTTAGGCATTAGAGACAACCGCACTCACTTTAATGGGGCACCACGTAATTCCGTTGAGACGACACCGTTTGGAGAAACCTAAGTTGTCGTTTCTTAAAGTTTAGGGGCTGCGACGCTTATGTGGAAAAGTTTCAGTTGATAAGCTCGAACCCAAAGCGGACAAAATGCATCTTCATAGGACACCCAAAACAGTTGGGTATACCTCCTAATTCAGATCCGGAAGCAATAGGGATTGTTTCTTGAATCGGGTCCTTTCTCGAGGAAAAGTTCGTCTCGAAAAGTTGAGTGGGAGGATGGTGGAGACTTGATGAGGTTATTGAACCATCACTTCAACTAGTGCGTAGCAGGGCACAGGAAGTTGTTCCCGTGGCACCTACACCAATTGAAGTAGAAGCTTATGATAGTGATCATGAAGTTTCGGATCAAGTCACCGACGTACCTCGTGGGGTGACAAGGATGCGTACTACTTGAGTGGTACGCAATCCATCTTGAAGGTCATGTTGCTAGACAACAATGAACCTACGAGCTATGGAGAAGCAATGGTGGGACCAAATTCCGACAAATGGTTAGAAGCCATGAAATCCGAGATAGGATCCATGTATCAGAACAAAGCATGGACTTTGGTGGACTTGCCCGATGATCGGCGAGCCATTGAGATAAATGGATCTTTAAGAAAAAGATGGGCGTGGACGGTAATGTCACCGTCTATGAAGCTCGACTTGTGGCGAAGAGTTTTTCACAAGTTCAAGGAGTTGACTACGATGAGATTTTCTCATCCGTAGCGATGCTTGAAGTCCGTCGGAATCATGTTAGCACAAGCTGCATTTATGAAATCTGGCAGATGGATGTCAAAATGAATTTCCTTACCAGTTTTCGTAAGGAAAGGTTGTACGTGATACAATCAGAAAAGTTTTGTCAATCCTAAGGATGCTAAAAGGTATGCTAGCTCCAGCAATCCTTCTAAGGACTGGAGTAAGCATATCGGAGTTGGAATATGCACTTTGATAGGATGATCAAAGATTTTGGGTTTATACAAAGTTTATGAGAAACTTGTATTTCCAAAGAAGTGAGTGGGAGCACTATAGAATTTCGATGAGTATATGTTGTTGACATATTGATGATCGAAATGATGTAGAATTTCTGGAAAGCATATAGGGTTATTTGAAAGATGTTTTTCAATAGAAAACCTGGATTAAGCTACTTGAACATTGAGCATCGAGATCTATAAGGATAGATCAAAATGCTTAATAATACTTTCAAATGAGCACATACCTTGACATGATCTTGAAGGTGTTCAAGATGGATCGATCAAAGAAGGAGTTCTTGCACGAGATGTAAGGTATGAAGTTAAGAGTTAAAGCTCGACCACGGCAGAAAGAGAGAAAGGACGAAGGTCGTCCCTATGTTTCGCACGTAGGCTCTATAGTATGCTATGTTGTGTACCGCACCGAAGTGTGCCTTGCCATGAGTCGATCAAGGGTACAAGAATGATCCGAGAATGGATCATTGGACAGCGATCAAAATTATCCTTGGAGTAAATAAGGACATGTTTCTCGATTATGGAGGTGATAAAGAGTTCGGCGTAAAGGGTTACGTCGATGCAAGCTTTAACACCTATCTCGAGTGACTCGAGTAGCAAACCGGATACGTATAGTGGAGCAACCATTTGGAATAAGGTTCAAGTGGAGCGTGGAAGCGGCATTTACAATATGACATAGAGAATTGCGAAGTACACACGGATCCGAAAGGTTCGGACCCGTTGACTAAAACCTCTCTCACAAGCAAAACATGATCAAACCTCAGAACTCATCGAGTCTTAATCACATGATGATGTGAACTAGTTTACAGACACTAGTAAACTCTTTGGATGTTGGTCACATGGCGATGTGACCTATTAGTGTTAATCACATGACGATGTGAACTAGATTATTGACTCTAGTGCAAGTGGGAGGCTGTTCGAAATATGCCCTGGAGGCAATAATAAATTAGTTATTATTATATTTCCTTGTTCATGATAATCATTTATTACCCATGCTATAATTGTATTGATAGGAAACTCAGATACATGTGTGGGTACATAGACAACACCATGTCCCTAGTAAGCCTCTAGTTGACTAGCTCGTTGATCAATAGATGGTTACGGTTTCCTGACCATGGACATTGGATGTCATTGATAACGGATCACATCATTAGGAGAATGATGTGATGGACAAGACCCAATCCTAAGCCTAGCACAAAGATCGTAGTTCGTATGCTAAAGCTTTTCTAATGTCAAGTATCATTTCCTTAGACCATGAGATTGTGCAACTCCGGATACCGTAGGAATGCTTTGGGTGTACCAAACGTCACAACGTAATCGGGTGGCTATAAAGGTGCACTACGTATCTCCGAAAGTGTCATTGGGTTGGCACGAATCGAGACTGGGATTTGTCACTTTGTGTAAACGGAGAGGTATCTCTGGGCCCACTCGGTAGGACATCATCATAATGTGCACAATGTGACCAAGGGGTTGATCACGGGATGATGTATAACGGAACGAGTAAAGAGACTTGCCGGAAACGAGATTGAACAAGGTATCGGGATACCGACGATCGAATCTCGGGCAAGTACAATACCGCTAGACAAAGGGAATTGAATACGGGATCGATTGAGTCCTTGACATCGTGGTTCATCCGATGAGATCATCGTGGAACATGTGGGAGCCAACATGGGTATCCAGATCCGCTGTTGGTTACCGACCGAGAACGCCTCTCGGTCATGTCCGCATGGTTCCCGAACCCGTAGGGTCTACACACTTAAGGTTCGATGGCGCTAGGGTTATAAAGGAAGTTTGTATGTGGTTACCGAATGTTGTTGAGTCCGGATGAGATCCCGGACGTCACGAGGAGTTCCGGAATGGTCCGGAGGTAAAGATTTATATATGGGAAGTCCTGTTTTGGTCACCGGAAAAGTTTCGGTTTTTTCGATAACGTCTGGGACCACCGGGAGGTCCTGGGTCCACCAAGTGGGGCCACAAGCCCCGGAGGGCTGCATGGGCCAAGTGTGGAAGGGACCAGCCCGGGTGGGCTGGTGCGCCACAAGGGCCCAAAGGCGCCTCCAAGAGGGAAGGGCAAACCCTAGGGCAGATGGGCCCTAAGGCCCACCCTAGGTGCGCCTCCCCTCTCCCTTGTGGCCGCCACCCAGATGGGATCTGGGGCTGCCGCCACCCACAGGGAGGGAACCCTAGGTGGGGCGCAGCCTCCCTTCCCTATATATACTTGAGGTTTGGGCTGCCCAACACACATGAGTTTTCTCCTCTATTGGTGCAGCCCGCCTCTCCTCCTCCTCCTCTCCCATGGTGCTTGGCGAAGCCCTCTTTGGATTGCCACGCCTCCACCACCACCACGCCGTTGTGTTGCTGCTGGATGGAGTCTTCCTCAACCTCTCCTCTCTCCTTGCCGGATCAAGGCGTGGGAGACGCCACCGGGCTGTCACGTGTGTTGAACGCGGAGGTGCCGTCTGCTCGGCACTAGGATCTCCGATGATTTGGATCATGACGAGTACGACTCCTTCAACCCCGTTCTCATGAACGCTTCCGCTTAGCGATCTACAAGGGTATGTAGATGCACTCTCCTTCCCTCGTTGCTAGTTTCTCCATAGATAGATCTTGGTGACACGTAGGAAAATTTTGAATTTCTGCTACGTTTCCCAACAAGATATAGTAGTCCAAGCATGATCTATCAACCACATTAGTAGAAATAGTTAGAACACTTTGTGACAGTTTAGAAACACATGTCCTTACCTTTTTTAGGTAGCCTGGCAAGATTTAAACACTATTGGGTTCCATGCTCTAATGAAATCAATATTTGGGCATTTTATGTTTTTACCTAAAAGATTATGAGAATCTTTGATTCATGGGATTTTCAAAACATAGAAATAAAAAAACTCATGATTGAAGTGGCATGTCATGTTGAATCTTATAGGGTTTAGTAAAACCACAAGTATTCGAAGCAATACGTGCTTGATGTCATGGAAATAGATATGAGTTGAAAAAAAAAGATTTGAGCGGATGCAAATTTCCCTCCAAGTAGAGTGCAAAGCAATCCTCATGAATTTTTTTCTAAGGATTCCAATCGTATGAATCAAACCGTTTGTGTATGAAAAATTACCAAGGAAACAAATCCTTCAAAATCCTACGAAGTTTCTTTGAATCAAAGAAGTCTACACGTGCGTGTTTCCATGGTCTAAGAACATGTAAAATTTGTGGAAACGTGTGCGTTTTTCCAAGCGTTGAAGAAAAGGTAGTACATCCAAAGTACAAATACTTGCTATATTACCCATTTTTCTTCTTAATAATGGCAACAATTGAAACCAGTGTCAATTTTGTGAAGTTTTGCTAACTAAAAATGAAATGCTATGTACTGTAAGCTATTTTAGAAAAAAAATTCCTATGGAGTTTTCGTAGTTAAGCAATCTAGTGAGTGCGTCGTGTGGAAATGCTACTCGATGACGTGTCCCGGTGACGCCGAATCCATGCGCGGCCGTTGCAGTAGACCTGGTAGCAGCGGTGGCAAAATTTTCACCGCAGTCGAAGGATCCGGGAAGAAATCCGGACGGGGCCCAGCCCAGGCGCTGTCCAGTCCCTGGCATCTCGACGTGGACTGCACGCCTCCTCCCGGCGTAGTGGATGCTGGCGTCACCCGAATCCAGCACCTTTCGACCCAGGCAGGCAGGCCAACTGCCACTTTCACCCCCGAGCATATTTTAACTTGCCCTATTAAGTTAGTACTACCATAACCATGCCGCATGCACCCACCCGACCCGAGCATAGTGCTTTGTTTCTCATGTTATCGTTGTCAGATTATGCTTCGTTCTTCCTTTTAATTTTCTTGCTCTTCGTGTTGTCTCTTGCTATTCGGGATGACGGGTTGATGGGGATAGAAACTTATGGAGTGGCGGCCGGAGCAAGTGGCAGAATGAGAGGAGTGGCAAGAAGACAAGAGCGGTTTTGTTTTTGTGATAGCTGGGAAAGTATTGTTGGTTGGTCAAACGTGACGGTCGAGCTCGAGGTCAAGCATGGTCCAAGCACGGTCAATAATTTTCCACCAAAAATCATTTTAACTTACATTTGTTTTCTGAAACAAATCGGCACTGTGCTTGAGAGAGAGAGAGAGAGAGAGAGAGAGAGAGAGAGAGAGAGAGAGAGAGAGAGAGAGAGAGAGAGAGAGAGAGAGATTATAAGCAAACAAGGAATTACTCTTGCTCTGAGCTGGTTAACGTATATAGTGATCTGATGTGAGAGGCGTTCGGATCACAAGTTCACAACGGGCGAAGACTGAAAACTGAAATCTACAACTCATGCAACGGGTGGATATCCTCGTCGACGACTAAACACAATAGACACATCAGTTGGGCATACGACAATACTGACATCCCCATTTGTCTAGACTTACGTATTGAGTATACCATGCACGCTGCCATGCCAACTCGCGTTGAATCGCGCCACAAATTGTGCCAGCGATGCGTCTCGGAAAAACGTCAACTGCCCCTATCGCGTTGAAATTCGTGCGTGCTGGAGATCGAAGCTCCCGATCGCGATCTCGCAAAAGCAAAGGCCCTCGAATCAAGAAGGCCCAACAAACCGCCCCCTATCTGCTTTGTACTATTCGTGACGGAAAAGTCAAGAGGAAGAGCCAGGGCGATCAGCCCAGCTCATCAGGCTTAACAATTGCAGTGCAGTGTTGTAGTACTAGTATTTTACATGGTTACAAAATGCACGGAGACGTTTGAAGGCATTCGTCCTTGTCTTCCCCAGATCGAGAACAAGCGCAGCGAAGCATTGAGATGGAGATACACATCTGGCGGGCGGAGACAGGCGCAACGCAACGCAAAATCTTTGGAAAAATGTAGAGGCGAAAGTGCCAGAAATCTGCTAACTTTCAGGGCGGTTTTCAAGCTCGTGCGTTGTAGGCTGGGCCCGGAGCCGGTTGCTAGGGAAGTTGCGAAATTATTCGTCAGTTCCAACAAATGTTCAGTACGTACTCGTGTGTCATCATTCGCTTGCTTTATGGCTATCTCCCTTGTAAACTACCGGCCTTTTCCATCGGTCCTATGGTTGGGGATGGATCTGAAAATCAGTCTGTTCAAGCAAGGATGATGTGACGGCGGCGGCATCCTCGTGGTGGACTTGTGTCCTCGGGCTTCGTCGTTGCGACGACGTTTGCTCCAGCGTCGGCGTGGAGCTTGGGAGGTAGTCCGGGAGCGGATGCAGATTGTGGTCTGCATCGACGACATTTGGAAGACGGAACGTGTGCTGAGTTCGTGGTTCGTGGATGGCAGATATGGTTTCCTCCTTCGGCGTCTTAGTCGTGGTGGGGTGCCAGATCTGAAGTTCGATGGCGTGTCCGGGGTATTGCCCCGGTCTGATTCGTTCAACGGCAATGGCTTCACTTTTGGTGAGCCACCTTGGAGGTCCGCAGTAAGCGCATATCGGTGATGGAGCCTTGTCGAGCTTCGGGTGAGGAGGTGATCCGTCATTCTTTTTTCGGTTGGCTTTGTGGTGGTGCCGGAGGCAGATGACGGGCGTTAGTGTCAAGCTCAGAGATGTTCTGCTATCTTTTCAGTTTTGTCATGTCGGTTCTTACATGACTTGTACTTTATTTTTTATGATATGAATGAGACACGTATTACCATGCCAAAAAAAAAACTACCGGCCTTTCGAGTGACTGATGGCGGATCACTGGTGTGGATCATATATTCCACCTTGGAAAGGAGCAGGAGAGCGAAGTAGCAACAGCTTCGCGGCTACGGCGGGGAAAAATGTACTGGTGTAAGAGCATTACTAATAGAGCTCTCAAATCCTCAAACCCCTAAAAATAACTTTTTTTTACAGTTTTCGCAGAAAAAATGCCGTAGATTAGAACCTCTAAACCCTCAAACCCGTAAAAAAAATTAAAGATCCAACCCTCAAACCAATTTCCAATCCGTAGAAGTAGGGGTTGAGAGGAAAATCGCCCCCCCAACCCGCACTCGCTCGCTCGCTCCTCGCTCGCTCGCTCCTCGTTTCTTGAGAGCCAAGCTACTCCTCCTCCCGGCCTCCTTCTCTCCGGCCATGGAGGCCCCTTGCCGCCCTTGCACCGCCTCCCCGCCCCGCCTCGCCCACCACGGCCTTGCCCGCCCCCGCCCCTTCCGCCCCGCCCTTGGGCCGTCGCCGACGTGGTGGCGGCGACCACGTCGGGGCGGCGGCGGCGGGCCTCGCCGCCTCCTCCGCCTCCAGGCTCCGCCCGGCCTCCGTCCCTTGGCGCCCGCCCCTCCACGGCCGCCGCGCCCCAAGAAGAGTCGGCCCGGCCGTGTCAGGCCTCGAGGGCTTGGCCAAGGTCGTCGGCTCGTCCTGGCCGTGAAGAAGCCGCTGAAGAAGCCCGCCCGCCATGCCCCGCCGCCACCGTGAACCTCCTCCCGCCACAAGACGAGGTGTTCGAGGAAATGGCAACCCAATCCTCGTGATTTATGTGTGATTTATGTGATTTGGTGCAGTTTACGGGTTGGGTTTGAGGGTTCTAGTATTTGCCCCTGTTTTTCAATCCTTAAAAGTGTCAAAAAGTGTCACTTCTCAACCCTTAAAAGTGCTTTAAGGATTTGAGGGTTTGAGGGTTCTACTAGTAATGCTCTAACACATTCACGGCCACGGTCAAAAGAATCTCCGTTTTTTGGATTGGCGGTTCCATTTTATCTCTTTATGCAACTAAGTACTACTTCCGTCCCGATTTATTGGTCTTCGTTGTATTTTGTGTCAAATTTTAACCATAAATTTAACTAATAAAATGTTTACGCATGTCATAAAAAATTATATCATTGTAAACTATGTTTAAATACGAATATAATAATATAATTTTTGTTAACATACATTAATATTTTGTTAGTTAAATATTTGATCAAAATTTGACACAAATTTCAAACGAGACCAAAACTAGGATGGAGGTAGTAAGACGTGTGGGGTAAGAATATTTTCATGAAATGTATTTCAGAGAACAGTGGAATCCATCAATTCCGAGACCTAGTTTGCTATTGGTGGTTTGATATACCCGGTAAAAAGCATCATGGCCAGGAATATCGACGTGAACTTTCGTCATGTGGAAATTCTAAAGGTAGCGGTACCACTTGGCCAGTTGTGTGCATATCCACTGTACCATGATTGTATTCCCATGCTGCATCTTTTTTCTCTATTATTAAATAATAATAAAATGGCGGTGCACCAGTGTCACGTCAACAAAGAGACGATGACGTGCATTTTCTCACCATGAAACTTCCATGGGGACGAACGGAAACCCACTCCGTATTTTAACATTACCGTTGCTATACTATAGGTATAGGGTGACAATGAAATTTGGTTGAAACTTAGTCTTCCCCGTCACCTCACCATCTCCACTACCTTTGGTTTTTGTTGAAACATACCTCCACTACGCGTGTGGACTAGCAAACTTAGTCCTCAGGTGCATCAAACGAATGATGCAGCATGTCAATCAAATCCCCCGCATATCTCACCAAACACGCATACTCGGACCATCATCCCCGTATATTATCATCGTCCATCATTACGAGTGCTTTAAAGTTTAAATTAACTCCTGTAGCATGTACTCAAACATTCTCATGAGTGCTACTAGTATGTGACTGCTCTACTGCTTATTACTCTACAGACGCAACGGCGAAAACCGGGGATCTAGAAATGTCCGCGTGTACATCATGTTTCGTGCTTACGAATTCCACGGGAAACCGTCGTATTCACGCGGATACAATGGAAATATATGCTTTGCTTTACCCTGTGCAGCATGAAAGAATTATATATTTTTTCTCCCCGGAAGCGACTAATGACAGGCAAATAACACCACTAACTTGTGGTGTATGCAAAGGCGCAGCCAAAGGAGACAAAACAAGAGAAGCATCGCCATCGCCGGACGTACGCATCAGCCCCAAATCTCAGTGGACGGTGGGCCTGCCCATGAGGCTGGCTACCTGGCTAGCTCCTTCGCAGTTCCACACCACACAGCCCAAATGATCATGCTAAACGGACCAAACGTATGTCAATAATGTTCAGACAAGCGCGCCAGCCAAAAAGGCAGGCAGATAAACATATGCTAAAAACATGGTAGGAGTACTGTATTATGCCCACGCGCTAGGACAGAATGTCAGATTAATGAATGAATGGCCCATGGCCGTACCACCACTGTGGTACTGATTAGCTGGTAGAGTATGTGATGGCTCCAAGAATTGGAGGTCAACACTGACGTGGACGTGAATGTAGTAGTTAGGTCGCACAGACTTGGAGGCTTCTCTTATTAACTTGTGTTCCACCATGTGACTGCCTGCTAATCTTGTCTCAAGTCAAGCGCAAACCTTGTCGTTGCTCATCTGCCCCGTTGACAATCCTATCAAATGGCCTGGATAGTAGCACTACTGTACGTGATTTGGTCTAATAGTGACTGGAATTGTAAACCCCAAGTAGCTAGAGCACAGTAAGGACAGAGAAGTTGACGGTTGTGCGTACGTGTTTTAGGTTTTCAATGCGGTTGGCACTTCAGACTTTCAGAGGACTGGAGGAGGACCATGCATGCATGCTACTCCTAGGTGTCAACCTAGGTTGACTTGGGCAGATTATTCCGGCGAAGACAAAAGACACATCGACATTATTGTACGCGCTGGGGCTGCTTGGGTCATGTGGTGCTGTCTATCCTTTGATGACTTGCCAAACATAAGTTCCAATTCCTAACGATTAGGGTGCCACTGTCGCTGACATGGACATGTATGGCACGGAAAGGCTCCGTTCTGTACGGTTCTAGGGTTAGGCCAGATACCAAGGATCAAAGAGGAGGCAAGCGCCTGGTTTCTATCAGCCCGGCTGGTTAGTTTGCAAAAAAAAAAAAAAAACGCCAGGTCGCATGTAACAATTGTGGATTTAGCTAGTTTTTTTGCACGATAAATCAAACGTTTTTTATGGCAAATTATGTTGTGGCAAGGATTACAATTTTCTTTTGCAAGCGTGAGAAATCCGTGCAGTTTCTTCATGTGTTCTTCCTACTACAGGTGTTGTTTTCTCCATGCATTCTTCCTACTACGGCGAGTGGGGAGATCATTACTACAAAGAGGCCTTCAAATCATGATTTTCTTCATGTATCATTGTTACTAGAAGCATACGTGCGCTTTGCCGCGCCGTTTCTCTGTTCGTCGTTTATTCAGCAGTAGGTTCTTTGCCTATTCTGTCATAGTTTTATGTGAGCTGCCTGTTGTTTCTCATGTTTTCAGGGCCCTTTCACCCAAGATTTTGGGAGTAGTAGTCATGCTGGATCTAAAGGAGACTAACACACAGGGGAATTGCTGTTAGCGTTGGCTGTCTCACTCCGTTGCTTTTATTTTCTTAAGAGTATTGTTTTTGTCTTCATTGCTTATATTTTGTTAGTTTATCAAATGCAAAAGAAGAGCTGTGAGAAATTTTCCATTTGATAAAACAAACAAAATAAAAGCAATGGAAACAGAAACAGTACTGTAAGAAATTGGTGAGCAATTTGGTAGCAGATATGCTTTAACAGAAGGCTGCTCACTAATTTGATGTCAGCTTATTTGTTCTCATGATAATAGCAAGATAGAAAATTAATTTGATTAAAGCTTATTTGTTTCCACCTATCCAGTAGCAATTTCCAACAAAATATGTCAGCGTATCCTTGCTATAGACAAAATTAGAGATGTGATTTCAGACTGAGCAATGATTTCTTTACACAAGTAGAAAAAGGGGTTGTCCTGGCTGCCCAATCTCTAAATATATGAAGTTGCCGTCGTTGAGCTGCCCAATAAAGATGGATTAAATATAGAATTGATCATGATCTAAAAAGATGTTAAGCTAAATAAAAGAATAAAAAAGAAAGAGAGAGTTACAGGTCGTGATTTATCGAATTTCCTTTAGGTAAAAAAGATGCGGGGGAAGGAGAAAATGTCTAACAAAACATCACATGCTTGTCTGAACATCAACTTTAGCAAAATTCATATTTTGCACAGCATGGTACTGGCAAATGTACACTCTGAAGGCTTAATGGCAAAGGGTTACGATTAGTTCGCACTATTTCCATATTTGTGCCAGGCCATACAGGAAAGTCCTATCTCACAACATCAGGATTCTCCCATTTGTAAGAAGTAAATATTAAAATATTATCTCTGGGAAGAACTTACCATAAAATAAATAAAATACAGGGAATGGATTCTTACAAGCAGAAACTGAGACATCAGCGAAGTCATTTAAAAGGTGCTGATGCCGTACATATGCAAGGAAAACAATATATGATACTCTGGCAGCAGCAGCACCAGGGATAAAAAAGTTGTTTCAACAGCTATTTGTAAAACAATACTCACATCATCATCCATTTTCCATCACACTAGGGCTGTCAAAAAAGTTCGGGCTCGACAAACTGTTTGAGTTCGGCTTGTTAAAAGCTCGATTCGAGCTCGGCTCGAAGTCTTAACAAGCCAAACTCAAGCCTAACGTGTAGCTCGCGAGCCATTCGAGCTCGAGCTCGAACAGTTTGGCAAAGCTCGGTCAAACACATGAGATGGAGCACGCATCGCTAAACTATGCGCATTTTGTAGGAACATAGGCTAAATCTAGGTCGTGCAGCTTGTCTTTTGCGACGTCCAAAACTAGTCCATGTCCATGTAGCCAAGTGCTACACTAACGACACGATAGCTCAGATCCACCACATGAAGAAAAAAAGAGCAAAAAGAATGCCTGATCATAGTTTACTTTTTTTTATTGCTATATTTAGTTGTGTGTTCGGGCTCGACAAACTGTTTGAGTTCGGCTTGTTAAAAGCTTGATTCGAGCTCGGCTCGAAGTCTTAACAAGCCAAACTCAAGCCTAACGTGTAGCTCGAAGGTCAACCTGGGCTCGCTCGAGCTCGACTCGAACTTCTACCAAGCTCAAGCCGAGCCCGCCTGTGTTCGCTCGAGTTCGGCTCGTTGACAGGCCTACATCACACCTTAAACAAATACATTTCACATTGCAACACTATGTTTCTTGCATATTTGAAGGCATATTTGGTACCATATATTTATATGAGCACTCTAGCTCGGCAAGCTTAATGCCAATATACAATTAAGCTAACATGATAGGCAAACCTGCGATATAGACTTTAACCACTAAACATGATGCGGAACACTGATCAATCACTTATTAACTACTATCCTCTCTCTTCTGTCGTTATGCTCTTTGTCTGAGCACAGGAGACCAAGCAAAGAAACTGACCACGCAAAACTGATTCTCTGGGAAGCAGATGCACCGGCTGCAGACCGGAACCTGATGGACAAAACAAAAACCATCGTCTGAAAATCCAAAGAAAGCACACACGCCATATCAACACAAAACTGAGGTTGCACTGACAAAACTCTACATGCCAGCAACAAATCCAAGTAACCCAAACTAAAATTTTGAATCCGTGCTCACATTTCCCTCCCAGATCTAGACCTTCTAACACCACATCTGCTACAGTGTACGCCTTGCCTAGATCCAACAATCCCTCTCACATGCCCATACACAACGGAAAGAACACAAGACATTGCAGGGGAATCGCCGGATAGGTGGAGAAATGATGATCAAGTAACTTTGAACATTTGCAGACGACCATTGCAAGGAGCCGGAGAGAAGAACTGGGAGTAAAGCAAGCACCAATATCACAGAAGCAAGTATGCCAGTATCACAAAAGCAAGTATGGCCAAATTTACCACCATACATCCATACCCAAACCATAAAACCGCCACACCTCAATGACCCAACTTGGTGACCATCATCACAATAGACTGTACAGTGTGATGGCCAAACACCACGATGGCAGAGCGAAGAGAGCGAGGAGACCTGAGTACCTAACACGACCGGGGTTGAAGCGGCGGGTCACCACAACTGCGTAGCTAGGCCAAATAGGGGCTATGGCGACACCGGCATCCCGTTGGATCAGCACTGGAGGTGGAGGTGCGTACCCAGCGTCAGAAAAGCTGTGCAGGAGCAGCCGAGCAGGAGGATGTGGGAGGCAAGGGAGTGCTGGAGGTCGAATGAGCCATCGCCACGCCGGTGAACCTACCACTGTTAGGGTTCACCGGGCGAGGAAATTGGTAGATGAGAGCGAAGCAGGCCGGCCCAGTATCCGGGGGCGTCAATTAGTGGTGGAGATGGTTAGAAGGCGGTGGTGATTTCGGGAGAGAGAAGATTGGGAGAAGGTAGTGTGAAGGACTGAAAGGTCAAGGTTGTCCGCTCTAGAGACATACCAGGAGACAGAAAAAGGCAGCAAACCACACAAACACGATACCTACATGTATGTATGCCCATGCGAAGAGAACCAACGTTCACCATCTGACAACACAGGCCCATCCATCCTCAAAACGTATGATCCACCAGGTAGCTCTATTCCTTGGGAGTTTAGTAACTCTAGAGACATTCTGTAAACTGCACCAACAACATGTCAAGCTAAAACTTGTAATTTCTTTACGGAAGTTATGGTACACTACTAAACAGAGCTTACACAATCTGTACATGCTGATTGTACTTTTGCCTAAACGCTTTGGAGCAGCAATGCGCAAATAGTACAACCCATAGGAAAATGCTCATAATTCTAAAAGTGTCCTAGAAATGAACCTCCCAGGTGCTATGTTGACCTGCGCTCGGATATTATGTATTCATATACACGCGAATAACCTAATCTGGTTGCAGGGAAGATAGTTGATGCACTAAAGTATTTTGACAAACTTGTGGTAGTTTACTCAATAGACTAACCAAGCAGCTTAGATTTGGCACCATGTCAACTATCTTGGCACCAGAACCTTGTAACTCAAAACAGTTACGCTTAGCAAAAATCAAGAACAAGTGTCATGATTTCACCAGTTGTGTTTCAGTTTGCATAGTCACAAGACAGATTCAACAACAAAGGCACTATATTGTGTGGATTGTCTGCACTAAGCTAAATAACCCTTGACATCACCAAATTCCCGAGTTAAAAGAAAAAGGTGGTGCTAAATTAGAAAGAACAAACTACAAAATACGTTAAATTTCTGTTTGGCATCAAGGATGAAAGTACTGCTAACCTGCCGTGCCATTCATGTCATCAGCCATAACAGAAACTTCCCCCTTCAGATCACCAATTAAGGGGGTGACCTGTATGATTCCATGTGGTCGCAGATAGGAACTCAAAATTATACTATACCATTTGCACATGCTAGCTTCATGATCCTTGAATTATATGTGGTCACTTAGTAAGTGCAAGTCAAAGTGAATGGCTTTATACAATGCAATAAAGGATTTAGCTAGATTAAAAAATGATCAGGCGATCAAAAAGTTATACGCTATTTTTAGTTCTATTACAACACATATTTAACACTATGATGTGATACAGAGTACAACTAAAACTGAACCATGTGGATGTCTAACTTTGATATATAGATAGAACTGAAAAAAAAGATACAATCCAAAGAAATCCATTCTTACCTCTAACATATTGTGACTCTATTCTTCTTTCAACAGTAGCTAAAAGGGCATCATAATTTCTTGGCAAATACACGTGCTCTAACAACAACACCCACATCAGCAGAAATAACCACAAGATACTTGGAAATTGTCTAGCTAGCAAGGTAATCCAGAATCACAGCCTACATAAAAAGATCTGTTAACTATTTGTTTATCAGCTCAAGTCCTGCAAGAACATTCTAAAAGAAGTGCCATATATGCACCCATCCAGTTCTGCACAAATGCAATCCTAAATCCTTGACATACCTAGAGAAATTCCCACAAATGCATTCATACAGGTCTGAATATTCACATAAAAGTTCCACAATCAATTTCAGAGAAAGAGATAAACAGAAAATTCAGAGAGATGCAAGGCAAAGTTTCAACAACAAGTACTGGGCAGTTCACAATGGTGGAGCTCGTCGGCATGGTCATGGTGACAGTCGCCCGTCGTCTCTGTCGTGGAGGAGCACGTTGTGGAGGTGGGCTAGCGACGGCGTCGATGGCCAGAAATCATATTGCGTTCACCGACTTATCGAACAGCTCGCCCGTGGCGGCCTGCCAGTCGTCCATCTCGACGGCCGCCGCGCACACGCACTGGCTGCGGCGAGAGGAAGAGGACGCCGCGGCCAGCGAGCGGAAGCGGACTCCAAGTGCTCCGCTGGGGCTACGGCCGCGCCGGGATGGTGGCGTGTACGGCCGTGCGGGGCGACAGTGTTCGCGGCCATGGTGGCGGCGGCGGCGCAAGATGGGACGGAGGGGAAGGAGGACTGCTAGCTTCGTTGGGTGTGAAAGGATAAGAGCGAAACTGAACAAGAAAAAAAGAGAGGGAGGTGGGAACGGTGGAACACCAGAGCGAACGCGAGGACCACCCCGAAGGCCCCGAAACATCCGATTTTGACCGACACAAAAACGTCGGTTGCGTTGGCTGTAGAAGGGACCTCAGGCCAACTCCACCGCGCGGTCCGTCCCGTCTGTGACGGTAGGTCTCTTTCTCTGGCGCTTCTCGTGGCGATTCAGGGTTCGCCTCCTCGTCCCCCTCTCCGACGGCGGCAGATCCAGCCCCGCCCGTCGGCAGCTGGCGTGACGGCGCCTCACCTCCCTCTCTCGTCCGCATAGATCCCCTCCCACCTCCACCAGAGGCCTTCCGTGTGAGGCTAGGGCACGCGGTCGTACACCCACCAAATCCCTTTTCTTTGTTCTCCTGCGGCCTTACGGTGCGCTTGGAGAATGGGGGGCAGCGTGGAGGGAGTCGAAGGAATGTTGAAGAAGATGAACCTGTCTGAGGCAGAGAAGAGGGGAGTCAAGGTGGGCTGGAAAAGGGCGGCGGCGCAGGAGGGGAGTGTGCCAAAAGCGATGGGGAAGCTGATCTCGGACAGCCGGGTATGCGTAAGGGATGGCGATTCTTATTTGGGGCGAGTGTGGTGCCCGATGAAGAGACTGGAGGTCAAGGAGATGGGGAGAACCGATTTGCTATGTTCCACCAGAGGCGGGGAAACACAAAGCGCCGAGAACGGGCCATGGACCTTTCTAAGAAGGAGCTTCACAGTGATGGAGGATTTCGACCCGTGAAGACGCTAGATGATTATGTGTTTGAATCAGTTCCAATATGGGTCCGTATTTTTAATGTTCCTTTGGGAATGATGTGTAAGGAGATGGGGGAGGATCTAGCAGATGAGATTGGGGAATTGGTAGAAGTGGATTCGGGTGAGGATGGCTCGGCGTTGGGGCAAAGGCTCGAGAGTGAAGGTGCGAATCAAAATTGCTTGAGCCACTTATGAGAGGTATCTTCTGGATATTGATCCAAAGGGAGGAAGGGGCAATGGAGGAGGAGGGAGGGGAGGAGGAGGAAGTGAGGGGAAAGGAAGATGAAACGGGTGGGAGGAAGAAGAAGAAAAAGGAAGGTGAAAGAATATGGTGCCGGTTTGAGTACGAGTTTTAGCCAGACTTTTGCTACACATGTGGTAGGCTGGGGCATTTAGATAGGGACTGCAAAACAAAACTCAAGAGGGGGCAAGCTGCTGAATTCGGGAGATGGATGAAATATGCCCCGGAGAAGCCCCAATCATATGACATGGTCAGGGGTGGAGCGAGGGAGACGAGTGGAGGCAGCTCGGGAAGGAAGAATGGCTGGTCGAATAGTGAGGGAAAGAGCAGGAGTGATGCACCATCATGGAGGAAACCACCAACTTGCACAAATTGTATGGGGGTAAGAAGAAACATGTTGAGGGGAGGAGGTCACGAGTCCACTAAAGATAGGTCCATCTGCTCACGAGGGCTGTTGACACTGAAGTGGGAGAGAAGAATAAAAACAACTTGATTTTGGGAAGGGGACGCCAACAAGCCAAGCTCAAGGGGATGGAAAACTTCTGAGAGATGGCGATGAGGGGTGGTGGTGATGTGATAGGTGGTGTTGGGAATGGGTTGAATGATAATCACAATGTGCCAGGGAACAAAGAGGAATATGTGGTAGGAAATATTCTAAGCAGCCCAAGTGCTAAACCGAAAGGGAGGAATGGGAAATTCAAGAGAAAACCCAGGGAGAGTGTGGAAGGCAAAACGTGTGGAGTAATAACAGAAAAAAAGAGGAGGGGGGAGGAGATGGAAGTGGACAGCCAGGGGTCGCCAAAGAAAATCAAAGGACATGAAGCAAGCACCCAAGAAATGGAGGGAGTACATACCGTATTATACGCGGGACTGTCGGGTCAGTCCTGCGAGCAGAAATGAGAATCATCACATGGAATTGCCGGGGTTTGGGGAATGGCCCGGCAATTCGAGGACTCCTGGATATCCGGGAGAAGGAGGACCCCGACGTACTCTTTTTGTCGGAGACGAAATTGGTACGTAGTAGGCTAGAGTGGCTGCGGTGGAAGTTGGGCCTTACGAATATGATGGTTAAGGATTGTGAAGGTCAGAGTGGAGGTTTGGCTTTATTCTGGAAGGATGAGGTGAACTTGAGAGTAGTGGGCTTCATGTCCAGATATCACATCGATTCGGAGATCACGGAGGAGGATGGGTTTGTGTGGCGATTCACAGGGATGTATGGGGAGCCGAAACATGATGAAAAGGATAAAACTTGGCATCTTATGAGTAATCAAGGCACAAAACAACAAACCGTGGCTTTGCTCAGAGACTTCAATGAGATTTTACACCCATGGGAGAAGGGTGGAGGGGCACCTAGATCACAGAATTGCATGGACAAGTTTAAAGCTGCACTTGAGGCGTGTGATCTTGGAGACTTGGGCTTCATTGGTGATGCATTTACATGGCGGAATCACAGCCATGCTGCAGTTAATTACATAAAGGAGCGGATTGACAGAGTAGTGGCTACACAATCATGGTGCAACCGGTTTCGACTTTTAAGGTAACTAATGGAGATCCTCGACACTCGGACCACAGACCAATCATCATTGACACACAAGGAGGAGCTAAGAGACAGCAGGGCACGACTCGGAGCTCTACGCCGAGGTTCGAGGCGAAGTGGCTGGAGGAAGAGGACTGTAGGGCGATGGTAGAAAATGCTTGGAAGAAGGGAGTACAGTTGGAGGGAAAGGGGGTGGCAGCGGCTGTTAGAGGAGTTATGGGTGAGTTAGTGGACTGGAGTAGAAATATTTTGGGAGACTTGGAGAAAAGAATTAGCAAAGCAAAAAAGGAGTTGGAGAAGTGTCGAAGGAGCAACATTAGTGCAGATCAGGTCCAGAGGGAGGAACTGCTAAGATTTAAACTGGGAAGACTCGAGGATCAGAGGGAGTTATATTGGAGGCAGCGGGCACATGTCCACTGGATGAAGGGAGGCGACCGAAATACAAAGTTCTTCCATGCAACAGCCTCGAATAGAAAGAAGAAAAACCACATTAGGAAATTGAGGAGAGAAAATGGGACTGTAGTGGAGGAGAAGGAGGCCATGATGGAAGTCGTGACTAACTATTTCCTTAATCTGTTTACGTCCCACACTGCAACAAGAATGGAGGAGATGATGAGTCAGGTTGCATCACGTGTTACCCCGCAAATGAATGAGGTTTTGAATGAGCCCTTCTCTGAGAAGGAAGTATTTGAGGCCCTCCAAGGTATTGGTGACCTGAAGGCCCCTGGACCCGATGGTATGCCATCTGTGTTCTACAAAAAATTCTGGGACATTGTAGGAGAAAAGCTGGTTGCAGAAGTGCTTGAGGTTCTGAATGGGGGACCCATGCCCGAGGGGTGGAATGAGACTTGTGTTGTGTTGATTCCTAAGGTGCAAAGTCCGGAATATATGAAAGACTTGAGACCAATCAGCCTATGCAATGTTGTCTATAAGTTGGTCTCTAAGGTACTTGCAAATCGGTTGAAACAAATCCTTCCAGACATTATCTCACCTAACCAAAGTGCCTTTGTTCCGGGCCGATTGATCACGGATAATATTTTGCTTGCTTATGAATGTACACACTATATGCAGAGAAAGAGAAGAGGAAAGGAAGGGTTTGCTGCAGTGAAGTTGGACATGAGTAAAGCCTATGATAGGGTAGAATGGGATTTTTTGGAAAAGATGATGTATAAACTTGGCTTCGAGGAGAGATGGGTCAAACGGATCATGCTTTGTGTGTCCACAGTGTCATACAGATTCAAAGTGAATGGAGAGTGTACGGATGTGGTGCTGCCCCAATGCGGTCTCCGTCAAGGTGACCCCCTCTCACCGTACCTCTTTCTCATTTGCGCGGAAGGCTTCTCCTCCTTACTGAACAGGGCGGAAGTGAATGGAACCTTGACTGGTATACGTATTTGCAATGCAGCCCCGAGTTTCAACCACCTATTGTTTGCAGACGACTCGTTGGTACTTATTAAAGCTACAAGCGAAAGTGCCAGGTATCTGCAAAGTATACTACATCTGTATGAGGTGTGTTCGGGACAAATGGTTAATTACGATAAGTCATCTGTCATGTTCAGCAAAAACACAAGGAGGGAGAGGAAGCAAAGTGTCCTGGCTGAGCTACATATCAATACGGAGGCTAGATCCGAAAGATACTTGGGGTTACCTGTTTATGTGGGACAAGATAGAGCAAAAACCTTTCAGTACCTCAAGGAACGAATCTGGAAAAGAATCCAGGGGTGGATTGAGAGATTGTTGTCTAAGATGGGAAAGGATGTCCTAATTAAGGCGTGTGCCCAAGCAATTCCTACATTTGCCATGTCATGTTTTGACCTCACTAAATCCTTATGTGAGCAGATGGGGAGCATGATATGCAGATTTTGGTGGGCAAAGCAGGAGAAGCAAAATACTATGCATTGGGTGAGTTGGGAGACTCTGACAAAGCCGAAGAAGGATGGGGGCCTAGGATTCCGAGATCTATATGGGTTCAACATCGCTATGCTAGCACGACAGGCGTGGCGGCTCCTCCAGAACCCAACTTCCCTTTGTGCACAAGTTCTTAAAGCACGTTATTTCCCAGCTACGTCGATTCTTGAGGCTGCTCCAGCCCCTGGTATCTCATATACTTGGAGGAGTATCCTGAAGGGTGTGCATCTCTTAAAGGAGGGCCTTATATGCAGAATTGGTGATGGGACAGAGGTCAATATCTGGAAGGATCCGTGGCTGAATAGGGAGGGCCAGAGATCTCTATCACGCCAAGAAGGCGGTGCCTTCTTACTAGGGTTTGTGAGCTAATTAATCCAGAAACAGCGAACTGGGATGGGGAGCTGGTCAGGAATATCTTTGCTGACGCAGATGCCAAGGTCATCCTTGCGACGCCGATCCGAGAAGAGTTTGAAGATTTCTATGCATGGTTCCCTGATAGTAAAGGACAATTCTCGGTTAAATCTGCATACAAACTGTACGTCAAAGCAAGAGATGCTAGCTCAGCCTCGTCGTCAATCTCAAGCCAGCAACTCTGTTTCCCATGGAAGAAAATTTGGGAGATCCCCTGCCAACCAAAGACCCAACAATTTTTGTGGAGATTAGCACACAACAGTCTACCTTTGAAACTAGCTCTGAAAAGAAGAGGGGTTGAGTGTGAAACACTCTGTGTTTGTTGTAGGAGGTTAGATGAGGATGGGGCTCACTTGTTCCTGAGATGCAAACAGGTTAAAAAGTTGTGGCGATGTCTCGAGCTGGATGAGATTCGTGGAAAATTGTGTGCTTGCACTGATGCAAAGGAAGTAATACAGGCTGTCTTTGGATCTACCAAGCTCAACGGTGTCTTTGGTTACATGTATGCTGTGGAGGTGGTGGGACTGCCGCAATAAAATTAATGCTGGGGAGACTTCAGACACAGTGGAGAGGACGGCTGCGTCCGCCAAGTTCTGGGCTGCTGAATCACTACAGTTTTGCATAAATCCCAAATCCCAGTCACACCCCAAGGAACACCGTTTCTGGCAGAAACCGCTTGGCGACTTGATGAAAATCAATGTGGACGGGGCGTTCAATGTGTCTACTGGATGTGGTGGATGGGGATTTGTGGCGGGGACAACAAGTGGCGACATAAGGGGATCGGTATTTGGGAAGCTCCAAGATGTGGCGATGCTCTCGGCCGAGGCTCTGCTGCACAGGAAGCAATTCACGCAGCTTCCTCCTCGGGAATGACGGCTATCCAAGTGGAGTCTGATTGCCAATCTTTGGTGAAAGCTATGCAGTCTGGAGTACGACTTGGCCCCTGAAGGTGTTCTTCTCAAAGATATCCGATCCTTTGCTCGGTTGAATTTTAACTCGGTCGAATTCATGTATGCCCCCAGGGCCTATAATAAACTAGCACATGCACTAGCAGCCGTAGGCTCTAAGCTTAACCGACGCTAAGCGGTGTGGACCGAGGGTGTCCCTGACGATGTATTGGTGTATCTCGCCAGCCTCCTCCAGGCTCGTGTGATTTATGGAATCGCTGTGTGCCATCTCAAAAAAAAACTCCACCGCGCGACCCCAAACGGACGTCCGTTTCGTCCGGTTTTTGTCCGTTTGGGTAGGGATTTGGGGTCGTATCCGGGCCTGTCACGGGATCTGCTGGCCGTCTGCGCCCAATGTCAGCATCCATTTGCCCCATCACATGCTGTCAGCGCCAAAAATGCCCAAATTTGCATCAAAACTAGTTTCCAACCCAAATATTTGTCTAAAAATTAAAATAGTTTTACAACCCGATTGAAATTGTCTTTGATAAAATAGTTTTACAATCAAATCGAAATTGTCTTGACTGAACATAAATTGGACCAATACATCTATTGGTAGCCAATGTGATCCCAAACGTGCTCAACCAAGTCATTTTGAAGATTCAAATGAGTGTGCCAATCACGCATCTCACGGTGGAATTGGACAAACTGTTCAAATGTGGCGGGTCTTGGTGCAGGGCTCAATATTGTCACCTTGATAATCAAATCCTTGGTCGAAGATACTCTCGTCACGCTCGTGCTCGACGATCATGTTGTGCATGATCACACAAGCAGTCATCACCTCCCAAAGCTTCCTTTCATCCCATGACAGTGGTCCGTCGTGGTCCGTCGCCGGCAGTCGTGTCCCCTCCGCCACCGGCAAGGACGGCGACGGCCAAACCTCCCCCGATAGACGACCAAAACTACGGCGAAAGCGCGGGCGTGGTGGCGGCCATGCGATACGTGGTTTGGTATGAACGGCGGGGGGCTGCGCTGTGAGGAGGCGACCGGAGAATAGGGGCGGCGCCGGCGGCGGGGCGGGGCGGGGAGAGAGGGTGAAGCGTTGGGAGCGGAGGGACTGCTAGTGTCCCCGACAGGCGGGCTGGGGACAAGGCGTCGTCGTCATGCCGTCATGCGTCTGCTTTCACCCAAAACCGAGCGCAAGTTTGGGCCGGGGATGGGTCGAAAAGGGACGGAATCCGGGCGTTTGTCCGTTTGAGGCCGCGCGCTGGGCCGTCTCTTTTGTCCCTTTTATCCCAAACGGACGGGGGCGGACAGGATAGAGTCACGCGGTGGAGTTGGCCTCACGCAATGATCTGACCCTGACAAACAGGGTCAACTTCGTAGGAAAAAATACAGGAGCTCTCCCAGGCCTTCATTTCCTGGGAGCTTAGAATCTGTACTGATATGCAGAGATCATGTATAGAGCACTCCTCCTCCTCCTCCAAGAAAGAAAGCTAGGGTTTGTGCCTCTCGCCGGCGTCGCCGCAGGTCCGCCTCGTCTCCGGTGGCCCTAGGGCCATGGAGGCATGATGGATTCTGGCAAGGGCCGGCGGGAGGGCTCCGTTTTTAGTCGTTTTTCCTGTCTTATTAGGGTTTATGTCCTGCTCAGAAAGGTGAAATGGCGGCGGTTCCCTGAGAATGGAATAAAAGTCTCCCCGCCTAGCCCCCGTTCTAGCGGTGCGTCTAGTATCGGTGGTGGCCGTATGGAGGTGTGTCTCCGGCGGATCTATCTTTGGTGGATTTGCTCGGATCTAGTCATTGTCCGTCCGCTTACGTGTGTCTTCGGGTTGAATCCTTCCGGCCTACGTTATTCTTCAGCAGCGGCGGTTGCTGTTCTGGTGCGCTTGTCCTATGGGACCTTAGCACGACGACTTTCCGGTTGTCTACTACAACAAGTTGTGCCTGACTTAGGCAATGGAGGGATGATGACGGCGGCGCGCCTTCGGCTTGCTTCAGTGCTTGTAGTCGTCGATAGGTGGTCTACAAATCTAGATGTAATTTTTATTTCTGGTGTTCATTGTACTGCCATGACTGAAGATGAATAGATTGGAAGTTTTCTCGTAAAAAAAATAAAAAAACACAGAGATCATGCTTTGTACCTGCTTAATGTTACATTATCAATTATAAAAAAATAGTAAACTATGGAATTTGGAAGGGGTTATGGAATTTCAAAATTTTGGGGAAAATTAAAATACTCTTGTGATGATTCTTTCCGTCCCATGTCCTTGTGTGTTGGCAAATCATCACATTACAAAATATTGCACAATGCCCCGTTTGCCGAGCGGGATCATGAGAGCAAGTATCACCCCCTACATGGATCTAAGTTAATATGGCGAAAGTTATTGCTGTTTCATGTTGGTACATTTTTTTTTAAAAAGAAGGATGACCCACGGCCTCTGCATCTGGGAGATGCATGCGGTCACTTTATTGATTATCCTTGAGGACCTTACAAAGTATTACAACAATATGCCTGAAACCGCCATTTTGACAACATTTGCCGCTACTCTTATCCAAATGATAAAGGCGTGCTAGCTGGGCCACTACCCAGACCATTCATCTAAGCCTAACATCAAAATGATGAAGGGGTGCTAGTTGGGCCACTACCCAGACCACTCACCTAAGCCTAACATCAAAATCCGAAAGCCCCAGCCGAGCCATATACCGGGTCTGAGGTACAAACCGGTCTGACGCACTCATGTTTCGTCGCCGCCATCTTCCACAGGTCCGTCTTCAGAGCAAATATTGAGGCTTCTACCTTGTCTGGCCACTCAGCCATCGACGTCACCACGACACCAGACATCTTCGTCCTCCTGCGCAAGTCCATCGCCAAACATCGGACGCCGAATCTCCACTGCGCCACGCCGCCGAGATACGTCGCCATCAATGAGTAGGATGAAGCACCGCTCCGCCGAGTCCAGCAGGGCTGCTGAAGACCAAGCACCGTGGAAGAAGGACTCCGAGGCTGAGCACATAGGCGGCAGAGCGCCAACGCACAGCCACCAGACGAACTCCGACCACGCCACCAACCGCCGCCAAGCAACCAAAGCATCACATCCACCCCAAGCTCACCATGAACGACACCCCCAAGAAGGTGACGATGCCCGGAGCGCCGCTGTCACTCTATCCGGCAAGGATTTGGGCTTTCGCCCGGAGTACGAGCTGGGTGGAAGGAAGAGGGGAAGGAGGCAACCTGGACGGCACCTACAAGAAGGGTATGGCGCCCTCGGGCGTCGCCGCCGTCGTGGCCAGCACTGCTGGCCTCGGATTTCTCCGGAGCCACCTCCCACCTCCAGCCGCCAAACAGGTACAACTCCGGCGACAAAGGCCGCCCAAAGCAGGACCATCGGAGGCAACCCTGGTTGAAGTAGACGGAGGCCTTCAGATTTGGATCGGGCGCCGCCGAGATGCCCCACAGCCGCCACCTGCCGCCGCCTCGCCGCCCCCGCGGCCGAGGAAGAACGGTCAGCACCAACAAGCACCGGTCACCACAGACCCGGCGTCGATCCACCAGCCGAGGCTGCTGAGGGAGTCCTGGATTAGGGGGTATCCGGACAGCCGGACTGTATACATCGTCTGGACTATTGAAGCGTGAAGATACAAGACTCAAGAGTCTGTCCCGTGTCCGGATGGGACTCTCCTTGGCGTGGAAGGCAAGCTTGGCGATCCGGATATTATATTTCCTTCCTTGTAACCGACTCCATGTAAACCCTAGCCCTCTCCGGTGTCTATATAAACCAGAGAGGTTGGTCCTTAGAAGGCCGATCACAATTACAATCATACCATAATAGGCTAGCTCTTAGGGTTTAGCCTCAATGATCTCGTGGTAGATCTACTCTTTTACTACTCATATCGTCAATATTAATCAAGCAGGAAGTAGGGTTTTACCTCCATCGAGAGGGCCCGAACCTGGGTAAACATTGTGTCCTTTGCTTCCTGTTACCATCAGCCTAGACGCACAGATCGGGACCCCCTACCCGAGATCCGCCAGTTTTGACACCGACATTGGTGCTTTCATTGAGAGTTACTCTGTGTCGTCGCTTCAAGGCTCGATGGCTCGTCTCGTTGTCAAGAACAACGTTACCTCTGGCGGAGCGCTGGCTGTAGGCCAAACTCTCCGACTTGGCGGCTTCATCATGGCTGCCCCATCGGCGGTTGCACCGACGATGGCCTCTCGGGTCATCACGCATAACCTTCGCGTCAATTCGGAACTCGCCGAACAGATGGATCCGATAGAGCTCTCCTCCCTTAATGAGCTCTTGGATCGCATCGCCGCTTTGGGAGTCGCTACGGACTATGACCGGATCGGGCTTAAACTCGACCAAAGGGACATTAAATCCCCACCGGCCACCCATGAGATAGCGGTAGTGGGGGGACCACACACGGATTACCCCTCAATTCTGAGGACGAATTATGTCCGGATCACCGAGCTCCTTGAGCCGGACACCCTCCCAAGGGAATACATGACCTGAATCCCGGACTTAGAATCGGGCATCAGGCCGGAGAAATTGGGCAGCACCCCGGATCCCGAGCCGTCGGGCTCGGAAGCTCCCGTGCCCCTGGGTGCTAGAGCAGATCAGAATCCGGATTCAGCTATTCCCACCCACACGGACTTAAACTGTCTCTCCCATATCAGGCAAGAGCCCTAGGAGACAGTACATCGTTACTGGGCCAGGTTCCTCCTTGTGCTAAACAAGGTCAAGGACTGCCGTGAGGAGGACGTAGTCTCACTTTTCTGCAAGAACTGCACGAACAAAGGAGTCCTTAATGCTATAAGTCGCTGTGACATAGTACACTTTGCGGACTTGGCAACCATAGTACAGAAGTACTGTGCGATGGAAAGCGCCTGGAAGACCCAGACAGAATTTTGGGATAGTCCGGCTCTCACCAAAACCTTGTCCGAACTAAACGGGCGAACTCTCGTAAGTCGGCCGATCAAATCCCCAAGAAACCAAAGCCCATCCTGTATGGGAACCAGATGGAAGAATGGCTCAATGGGCCATGTAAACTCCACAGTGCTCCGGACACAACACCAACGCATAGCCTTAGGGCATGTTGGATACTCCGGCAGGTCGCAAAAAGTGGCGAGGACCTTCTTGCAAGCCATAAAGCAGAACAACATCCCGTCAACGAACACAATATGGTACTAACAGTCTTCGAGACTTTTGCCTCAAACAATAGGCGCAAGCGAGCTCATCGAAGCTCCGCTGAAATATGCCGTGTGGCAAAAATAAACCCATGGGACGACACTGCTATAACTTTCAATGCCAGTGATGAACCTCGATTCCAGACCGTCCGCACCGGCCGCTCGTCCTCAAATTTCAATCGTGGACGGCTTTCGGCTCACTAAAGTACTCATGGACGGCGGAAGCGGATTAAATTTGATCTATGTTGAAACACTCAACAAGATGGAAATCGATAAAAGCAGCATTGAACAAAGTGGCACAACCTCCAGGGGAATTATCCCTAGTCGGGAAGCGCGGTGTGCGGGAAAAATCACACTCGATGTGGTATTCGGCACCCCGGAGAATTATAGGTCCGAAGAAATCACATTCCAAGTGGCTCCTTTTAGCAGCGGATACCACGCCCTTCTAGGGCGGGACGCGTTTACAAGCTTTCAAGCTATACCCCATTACGGGTACATGAAGCTTAAAATGCCCGGACCCAATGGAATCATCACTCTAGCCAATGATCCGGACGTCGTGACTGCTACCAAAACAAGACCGCAACACTAGCCCTGGAAGCATTATCCGAAGCCCTAGCGGCCGAAGAACTAACAACACTTAGGTCAAACGTGGACAGGGACGACGTGATACTCGACAAACGACCCAAGCCCACCTCATTCAAACCCGCAGACGAGATAGTCAAATTCCAAGTCCATCCAACGGACCCCACGAAGACAACTTCCATCGGGACACAGTTGAGCCTCAAGAATGGACGCCAAGATCGCGAGACTTCTTACGCGAGAATTAGGACATTTCCGCCTGGCACCCATCGGACATGCCGGGCATCCCACGCAGATTGGCTGAACACAACCTCAATATACTAAAAGGATACAAACCGATCAAGCAAACTCTAAGGCGGTTTTCAGAGCCCAAACGACAAGCCATGGGGAAGAGCTAGCCAAACTACTCGAGGCCGGATTCATCAGAGATATCAAGCATCCGGATTGGCTGGCAAATCTGGTGATGGTACGAAAGAAGGACAAATCCTGGCGCCTATGTGTCGACTTTAAAGACCTCAACAAGGCTTGCCCCAAAGATCCCTTTCCCCTCCCTCGCATCGATCAAATCATCGATGCCACAGGACACGACTACATTGTGTTTCCTCGACGCATACTGGATACCATCAAATAAAAATGGCAAGAGTCGACCAAGATGCAACAGCTTTCATAACGCCATATGGCCCTTTTTGCTTCAACACTATGCCTTTCGGGATTAAGAATGCCGGCGCAACCTATCAACGCATGATTCAAACATGACTGGAAAAGCAAATCGGCAAAATAGTGGAGGCATACGTGGATGACGTGGTCATAAAAACAAGACACGTCGAAACCCTAATAGATGACTTGAGGCTTACATTCGATAACCTCCGGACATACGACATCAAGCTGAACCCGAAAAAATGCGTTTTCGGCGTCCCCTCGGAAAGCTGCTGGGCTTCATTGTTTACAATAGAGGAATTGAAGCGAATCCGCAAAAATCCGAAGCTCTGTCAGATTGGCTATACCAACAAACCTCAAGCACATCCAGAAACTGGCTGGATGCGTGGCTGCTTTGAGCCGCTTTATCTCCAGGTTGGGAGAAAAGGCATTACCTCTTTACCGCCTTCTCCGGCGCACCGAACACTTCGTGTGGACGAATGCAGCCGTGTCCGGACTGGATGAAATAAAGACCTTATTGGCCAGTAATCCAGTCCTAACAGCGCCAAATATCGGCGAATCTATGCTGTTGTACATAGCCGCAACACATCAAGTTGTAAGCGCAGTGCTCGTCGTCGAACGAGAGGTTGACGGATACAAATTACCGCTCCAGAAGCCGGTTTATTACGTATCCACGGTCCTCACCCCATGCAAATCCCGATACCCACACTATCAAAAAATAGCATACGCGGTCTTCATGGCATCCCGGAAGCTACGACACTACTTGTTGGGGAACGTTGCAGAAAATAAAAAAAAATTCTATGCTTTCACCAAGATCAATCTATGAGTTCATCTAGCAACGAGAGAAAGGAGTGCATCTACATACCCTTGTAGATCGCGAGCGGAAGCGTTCAAGAGAACGGGGTTGAGGGAGTCGTACTCGTCGTGATCCAAATCACCGATGGTCCTAGTGCTGAACGGACAACACCTCCGCGTTCAACACACGTACGGTTGAGGAAGACGTCTCCTCCTTCTTGATCCAAAGCAAGGGAAGGAGAGGTTGACGGAGATCCAGCAGCACGACGGCGTGGTGGTGGATGCAGCAGTGATCTCGGCAGGGCTTCGCCGAGCTTCTACGAGAGGGAGAGGTGTAGCAAGGGGGAAGGAAGGCGCCTATGGCATGGGTGTGGCTGCCCTCCCTCCCCCCTTTATATAGGCCCCCTAGGGGGCGCCACCGGGAGATGAGATCTCCAAGGGGGGGGGGGGGGCGGCCAAGGGGGAGGCTTGCACCCCAAGGCAAGTGGAGGCGCCCCCACCCTAGGGTTTCCAACCCTAGGCATAGGATAGGTGGTTCCCCTCCCCACTTCAGCCCATGGGGCCCTCCAGGATAGGTGGACCCCCGGGACCCTTCCGGTGGTCCCGGTACAATACCGGTGACCCCAGAAACTTTCCCGATGGCCGAAACTGCACTTCCTATATATAATTCTTCACCTCCGGACCATTCCGGAACTCCTCGTGACGTCCGGGTTCTCATCCGGGACTCCGAAAAACTTTCGGGTTACTGCATACTCATATCTCTACAACCCTAGCGTCGCCGAACCTTAAGTGTGTAGACCCTACGGGTTCGGGAGACATGCAGACATGACCGAGACGCCTCTCCGGTCAATAACCAACAGCGGGATCTGGATACCCATGTTGGCTCCCACATGCTCCTCGATGATTTCATCGGATGAACCACTCGAGGATTCAAGCAACCTCGTATACAATTCCCTTTGTCAATCGGTACGTTACTTGCCCGAGACTCGATCGTCGATATTCCAATACCTCGTTTAATCTCGTTACCGGCAAGTCACTTTACTCGTACCGTAATGCATGATCCCGTGACCAGACACTTGGTCACATTGAGCTCATTATGATGATGCATTACCGAGTGGGCCCAGAGATACCTCTCTGTCATACGGAGTGACAAATCCGATCTCGATTCGTGCCAACCCAATGCACACTTTTGGAGATACCCGTAGTGCACATTTATAGTCACCCGCCACGTTGTGACGCTTTGGCACACCCAAAGCACTCCTACGTTATGCGGGAGTTGCACAATCTCATGGTCTAAGGAAATGATACTTGACACTTGGAAAAGCTCTAGCTAAACGAACTACACGATCTTTGAGCTATGCTTAGTATTGGGTCTTGTCCATCACATCATTCTCCTAATGATGTGATCCCATTATCAATGACATCCAATGTCCATAGTCAGGAAACCATGACAATTTGTTGATCAACGAGCTAGTCAACTAGAGGCTTACTAGGGACATGTTGTGGTCTATGTATTCACACGTGTATTACGATTTCCGGATAACACAGTTATAGCATGAATAATGTACTATTATCATGAACAAAGAAATATAATAATAACCATTTTATTATTGCCTCTAGGGCATATTTCCAACAGTCTCCCACTTGCACTAGAGTCAATATTCTAGTTACATTGTGATGAATCGAACACCCATAGCGTTTTGGTGTTGATCATGTTTTGCTCTAGGGAGAGGTTTAGTCAACGGATCTGCTACATTCAGATCTGTATGTACTTTACAAATATCTATGTCTCCATCTTGAACATTTTCACGTATGGAGTTGAAGCGACGCTTGATGTGCTCGGGTCTTCTTGTGAAACCCGGGCTCCTTGGCAAGTGCAATAGCTCCGGTGTTGTCACAGAAGAGTGCGATCGGCCCCGACGCATTGGGTATGACTCCTAGGTCGGTGATGAACTCCTTCACCCATATTGCTTCATCGCTGCCTCAGGAGGCTTCCATGTACTCTGCTTCACATGTAGATCCCGCCATGACGCTTTGCTTGCAACTACACCAGCTTCGCCCCACCATTCAAAATATACACGATCCGGTCTGTGACTTAGAGTCATCCAGATGCGTGTCGAAGCTAAGCGTCAACGTAACCCTTTACGACGAGCTCTTCGTCACCTCCATAAACGAAACATATCCTTGGTCCTTTTCGTGTACTTTAGGATGTTCTTGACCGCTGTCCGGTGTTCCTTGCCGGGATTACTTTGGTACCTTCCTACCAAACTTATGGCAAGGTTTACATCAGTCCTGTACACAAGATGGCATACATAATAGACCCTATGGCTGATGCATAGGGGATGACACTCATCTCTTCTTTATCTTCTGTCGTGGTCGGGCATTGAGCCGAGCTCAATCTCACACCTTGCAATACAGGCAAGAACCCTTTCTTGGACTGATCCATATTGAGCTTCTTCAATATCTTATCAAGGTATGTGCTTTGTGAAAGACCTATGAGGCGTCTCGATCTATCCCTATAGATCTTGATGCCTAATATGTAAGCAGCTTCTCCAAGGTCCTTCATTGAAAAACACTTATTCAAGTAGGCCTTAATGCTGTCCAAAAGTTCTATATCATTTCCCATCAAAAGTATGTCATCTACATATAATATGAGAAATGCTACAGAGCTCCCACTCACTTTCTTGTAAACGCAGGCTTCTCCATAAGTCTGCATAAACCCAAACGCTTTGATCATCGCATCAAAGCGAATGTTCCAACTTCGAGATGCTTGCACTAGCCCATAAATGGATCATTTGGAGCTTGCATACCTTGTTAGCATTCTCGTGGTCGACAAAACCTTCCGGTTGCATCATATACGCTTCTTCCTTAAGATGGCCGTTAAGGAATGCCGTTTTGACGTCCATTTGCCATATCTCATAATCATAGTATGCGGCAATTGCTAACATGATTCGGACGGACTTCAGCCTTCGCTACGGAGAGAAAGTCTCATCGTAGTCAATCCCTTGAACTTGTCGATAACCCTTAGCGACAAGTCGAGCTTTATATATGGTAACATTACCATCCGCGTCCGTCTTCTTCTTAAAGATCCATTTGTTTTCTATTGCTCGCCGATCATCGGGCAAGTCTGTCAAAGTCCATACTTTGTTTTCATACATGGATCCTATCTCGGATTGCATGGCTTCAAGCCATTTGTTGGAATCTGGGCCCTGAAAGGATCGAGATGGACCTAGAGGGGGGGGGGTGAATAGGTACAATTACAAATTTTAATTATTACTTAGCAATTTTAGGCAATAGTGCGGAATATGAAAGTGAGCCTAACAATTGCTAGTAGGTACGAAGTACTAGGTAAGTAACACAAGCATATAAGTGAGCAAGCACAATATGATGTAAGTAAGTGCAAACCAAAACAAGTAACCACAAGTATAGAGTTAGGGTTAGGAATAACCGCAACTCCGGGAGACAAGGATGTATGCCGATGTTCACTTCCTTGGAGGGAAGCTAGTCACCGTTAGAGAGGTGGATGTTACCACGAAGGCACACCAACGCCACGAAGGCTCACCCTATTCTCCCTTTGAGACAACACCACGAAGATGTTTCTCAACCACTAGTGGTAGACCTTGGGGTGGTCTCCAAACCCTCACAAACTTATCCGGGGGTAATCACAAAAGTCGATTCCTCTCCGAAGACTCCTACCGCCTAGGAGTCTCCAACCTCCAAGAGTAATAAGATCAATGGGGATTTGCTCAAGACTTGCTCAAATCATGAATTCCTTGGAGTGCGAGAGAAGGAGGAGAAGTGGATCTATCACTTGATCGGACAACTTCTTTTCAAAGCTCTCAAATCCCTTTGGGGATCTAAGATTTGGTGTGGAGAGTTGAGAGAGAGTGAGTGAAGTGTTCTAGGATTTGTTCAAAGTGAATGGTCAACCCCAACCCGTGGAAGGGGAAGGAGTATATATGTGGTGGGAAAAAGGTGACAGCTTTGGGGTACAGGATGGCCGGACGTCCGGAGAACGCCGGTCGTCCGGAGGTCAAATGGGTCCGGACGTCTGGATACCATCGGACGACCGATCACCGTGAAAAGTGTGACCCACAAACCAATGTACAGGATACGGTCGTCCGAACAGGCCCGGACATCCGTGAAGAATGCTTCGATGTGAAAGTGTCGGACGTCCGGAGAGTTCCGGACGTCCGCAAAAATGTTTCGCCATTGTGAAAAGTGTGACTCACAAATCACAGGTACAGGATACGGTCATCCGAAAGGGCCGACATCCGTAAGAAAGTTTCGATGCGAAAGTGTCGGACGTCCGAGGGTTCGGACATCCATAAAAATGTTTCGCTAGGAAGTGTCGGACGTCCGTAAGCGTCCGGACGTCCGGCAATCAGGAAGGACCGGACGTCCGTAGAGAGCCGGACGTCCAAGGTAAGGTATATAGATACCAGCTTTGAGCAAGTTTTTCACAGATCCATCGATCCTCTCTTAATAGTGCGGGATCCCTATACTCAAGAACAAACCATAAATGAAGTTAACACCTTGTATCTCCATTCTTGAGTTATATGCTTTTTGTCCCTAGTCATGATCCATGCATACGGTCTTTGGAACACAATCCTGAGATATACTTGATAAACATGATTAGTCCCGAGCATATGTGTTGTCATCAACATCAAAATATGATTTAAGGGCATGATTGCACTTTCAATCTCCCCTTTTTGGTAGTTGATGACAACTCATATGCATACTCATAATAGTAATCGGAAGTATTTGTTGTGGAGCTCAATAACCATAATAACCATAATAAGAATAGGTAGCGAGTAGCGAGAGGGCTCCCCCTCAAACCGATGCCACAATAGTTGGATCACTTCATATAGATCAATTCATATAGATTCACCAAACTCATAACCAACAAACTGATCAATTCATATATCATATAGATTCATAACTAACAAACTCATAACATAGTTCAACAACCCATAACATAGTTCAACAAACTACTCCTAACATAGGTTCGATTACATAATGAGCTAGAGTAATGCATATGGAGCCTACTCCCCCTTTGGCATCAAGTATCCAAAAAAACAAAGAGGGGAATGATATGATAGTATTAAAGCTCATCCTCATCATCATCATCATGAACACCACTGCCACCAGTCTCGTCACAAAGAAATCAGCCCACTCGGGACCGGAGGGAAACCAAAATCGTAAGGGGTTCTGCAGAAGACGCTCATCGTCACTCACATCATATACGCTTTGAGTCTCGCAGACGAGCCTTCGTGAGCGTTCTTGGAAGTGACCATGCGAGTGACCACATCGTGGTGTTGGGAGCAATGGAAGGTGAACATCTTCATCATGGCTGAATGAGCCTTCCCAAGAAAAGCGAGCAATGCGCCCAAAGGAGGCATCACCGGAATGAGGATGGTTAGCGTGCGAGGGAAAACTAGCGGCAAGCGACTAGCGATGGCGGGAGAAGGAGGAACATGGTCACCGCCATGTGAGGTGGGATGACCCATCTCTCATGTATATGAGTGCGTGCAATGGGAAAGGGAGCTGCACTCTCGATAAATGCCTGAAGAAAAGGTGCATGAGGAAAAACCCGCTTGTCCGGAAGCTAGCAAGGCGAATCTCATGCCATAGAAAGTGTGGAACATTTATCTTCCCTTTAGGAGATGTGTAAAGGCGATGCATGAGATCAATGCAAGAGCTGCTACAGAACCCTTGTCACCCATCTTGGGATAAATGGTGCGGATGACACATCGATAAATGATGTTGAATGGAAAACGCCAAATAGAGACTTGGTTCAGACCCTTTTGTTTTTCAGTATTAGACAAAGATGATATGGGTCTAAGGAGATCCGCATGAACCGCAATGCCTTTGGGCTTATGGTTGGGGTCATCATTGTGGATTTTGAACCCAGGTCGGGAAATCCAAGTGCGGTGACAAACTCAGCTTAAGATGCTTTGTGAGAGCGATGTCGGAGGTCATCCATGTGACGGTGTTATCAGGAGCAAAGTAACAAGTGGCATAAAACTGATGGATGGCAGCCTGGTTAAAATCGTGTTGAAAGGCGAATGGGGCAGCTAGGTTTGACGACTCAATGAGCTCAATGGCTCCTGGATATTTCTCCGGATGAGTGCGAATGTGCTCAAGATCAATGCAAACATGAAGTGACAAGCCTTTAGGAATGACAATCGTGGTGAAGATGTCGGCTTGGACATTCGTAAGCGAAACGACTATCCCGAGAATCCCTAGCAACAGTGAATTGATCTACATCACGACGCAATTTGAGATATGAAGATTTGGGGACTTCATTGAAACGCTTAACATGACGGCCTAGTGATAGTGGAGGCTCAATGGAGATGTGACGGGCATCACCGTGGGGTTGCACCGGAGGAGGAGGAGGTTGAAATGTTGGACGACGAGTGCCGGGCTTGGGGGCAGCGAAGCGGACGCCAATCATCGGGGACGGATCCACCTCTTCAAGCTCATCCTCAAAATCTGACCCCTCCGAAGAGGAATCACTGGACGAGCTGTGAGGACGAGCGACACGTTTCCGAGGGCGATCTTCCTCCTTGGAGTCGTTGGAACCACCACGACGAGACGGACCGAGGCATCAGGACCTAGGGGAGAAGGAAAGCACATGTCAACACCCCTCCATAGACCAGGGTGACAAGTGAAGAGAAAGGGGGGGTTTGCCCTACTAGGTGAGGAAGAGCACGGAGGAGCCAAGCGGCGTCTGAGCAGGGGATCGAAGGACGGACGGGAGAGAAGCCCCGAGCAGAAGCGGCTGGACGGGCCGGACGGCAAGTCTCAAATCATGGCGGGAGACACCCGAGGGGTACGGCGGCGGGCGGTTATAGGAGGGGCCGCATTTACGTAAACGACGGCAGCGGCGAATCGACCGGAGAGACGTCTGGCGGCGGCGGTTGGTTGACTAAAAAAAACCTAGGGCGCAGTATATATAGACCCGCATAGAAACGTACGGACGTCCGGGGCCTTCGGACGACCGGAGTTATATAGGCGACCGGACATCCGGAAACAGACGGACGACCGGAGTCAGGACCATCAGCAAAGAAGGATAACAGAGTTGCTTTTACGGACGTCCGATGGCATCGGACGACCGGGCATATTGTAACAGAACGGTTCTTACGGACGTCCGGAGTCTTCCGGACGTCCGAAGCTTCATTTGCTAGGCCAAACTTGAGTGAACCAGAATGGTTTTTACGGACGTCCGGCGAGGCCGGACGACCGGTCGAAAATAACCAGAGTAGAATATACGGACGTCCGGAGTTTTGCGGACGTCTGGCGGTGAAATACCACTCGGACGTCCGAACCCTCCTGGACGTCCTAATTAGAAGTTTGGACAGAGGGCTGATAATGATGATGAGGAAAACATTTTCTCACAAGAAACTTATTTATGTAGGAAATCAGATCCCACCTTACTCAATCATAGGAATAAACTACTCCATCATATTAAATTATGATAACTTTGAGAGTGTTTGTTCAATTTATGCATTATGTAAGGTGAGAGAACTCATGAATTGAGTGTCTCCCCCTAAATATATGCCTACATCACGACTAGACATTAAGTTTAAGCATGGATGAGTACTAGATTTCACATAATGTTGTCAAGCTCCAAGATACCAAGTTCACGCCTAAGTCGGCGTAACCTTGCTTCATCCAATGGTTTCGTGAAAATATCTCGCCAGCTTGCAAATCTGTCCCAATGTGATCAATGTGAATATCGCCTTTCTCAACATGATCTCTCAAGAAGTGATATCTAATATCAATGTGTTTGGTGCGGAGATGATCCTTGGGGTTCTCGGAATGTTGATAGCACTTTCATTATCACATAAAAGAGGCACATGTCTATAGGTGATACCATAATCCTTCAAAGTTTGCCTCATCCATAATAACTGAGTTACAACTCAAGCGGCAGCAATGTGTTCAGCTTCATGCGGTAGAGAGGGCAATACAATTTTGTTTCTTCGATGACCAACTTACCAAAGAGCGTCCAAGAAATTGACATGCACCGGAGGTGGACTTACGATCCACTTTGTCTCCGCCCAATCCGCATCCGTATATCCAATGAGATCAAACTTAGCATCCTTGGGATACCATAGACCCAACTTTGGGGTGTGAACAAGGTATCTAAGAATATGCTTAACCGCCTTTATGATGACTTTCCCTAGGGGAAGCTTGAAATCTAGCACACATGCATACACTAAACATGATGTCTGGTCTAGATGCACAAAGATAAAGCAATGAACCAATCATAGAGCGGTATTTAGATGGGTCAAGGGGATACCGTCTGTGTCTTCAAGTGAGTGTTATTTTCGTTGGCATTGGTGTCTTACATGGACTAGCATCGGACATACCAAACTTCTCTAGGATATCCTTGAGGTACTTTGCTTGAGACAAGAAAATTCCTTCTTGAAATTGTTGAATTTGAAAACCAAGGAAGAACTTCAAATCCGCATTGAGTGACATTTCAAAATTCTTGGTCATTGAAGCCGCAAACTTCTTGCACAAATGAATGTTAGGAGAACCAAAATGATATCATCTACATAGATTTGGCATAAGATCAAATCACCCTTATCCCTCTTAGTAAAAAGAGTAGGATCGATCACCCCTCTCACAAAACCATCATCGAGTAAAACTTCTTAAGATGATCATACCAAGCACGAGGTGCTTGTTTGAGGCCATACAAAGCCTTATGAAGTTTATACACATAGTCTTTGTGATCGGGATCAACGAACCCAGGTGGTTGTGATACATATACTTCTTCTTGTAGAGGACCGTTAAGAAAAGCACTCTTCACATCCATTTGATGTAATGTAAAACCATTGAAAGCAGCATAAGCAAGTAAGATGCGAATGGATTCAAGACGGACAACGGGGGCAAAGGTCTCACCAAAGTCCAAACCTTCAAATTGTGAGTACCCTTGTGCCACTAACCTTGCCTTGTTCCTGATGATTACACCATTCTCATCTTGTTTGTTCTTGAAAATCCATTTTGTTCCAATGACGTTGTGTTCGGTAGGTGGCCTCTTGACTAACGACCACACTTGGTTGGCGTTCAAAACTGTTCAACTCTTCTTGCATAGCAACTAGCCAATCGTTGTCTATCATTGCATCTTGTACCTTGATGGGTTCAAAACTAGACACAAAAGAGAAGTGAGCACAAAAGTTGGTCAAGTGTTTACGAGTGACTCTACCTTCCGATATGCCGTGAGTATTTTGTCAACATCAACACGACCCGGCCACTCGTGGCATGATAGAGGTAAGGGTTTCACGAGGTTCAACTTCATGTCCATCATCCACATCCTCAACATATGGATCATTAATGTGTGGAGGAAGATCTTCTTGTTCATATTGCATTTGTTGAGGTTCATCATCAATGATTGGACTTTCTTGTTCTTGTTCTTGAAGATTGTCATGAGGAGGAGCTTGATCATCCTCTTCAACTTGGGCTAAAGGTATCGGTTGAGCAATAGGGGCTTGTGGTGTTATGAATGTTGAAGTAGTTTGATGATGTGGGAGACTTCTATCTTCTTCTTCATCATCATGAGGTTCTTGTTCCATAGGAAGAAGTGCACCAACGCCCATGGTCAAAATGTCTTGAGAAGAATCTTCTTCACCTACATCACTTAGATCAACTTGCTCCCCATGGGAGCCATTAAATTCATCAAACACCACGTCACAAGTTTCTACAACACATCCATTGGATTTGTTGTAGACTCTATATGCGTGAGAGTTTGATCCATAGCCAACAAATATACCGTCAATTGTTTTGGATTGAAATTTTCCTAACCTTTCACTTTTGTTGAGGATGAAACATTTGCACCCAAATACACGAAAGTACTTGACATTTGGCTTGTTTCCAGTTAGAAGCTCATATGGAGTCTTTTTCCAATATAGTGCGAGGAAAAGCCGGTTTGATGCATGACATGCGGTGTTGACAGCTTCGCCCGTAAACTATGTGGTGACTTGTATTCATCCAACATGGACCTTGCCATCTCCACAAGTGTGCGGTTCTTCCTTTCGGCTACACCATTTTGCCGAGGAGTGTATGGAGCTGAATATTGATGCTCAATCCCTTCATCACTAAGGAATTCTTCCAAGGTATAGTTTTGAACTCAGATCCATTGTCACTTCTTATTGCCAAGATTTCTTTGTCAAACTTATGCGTTGTGCTTGCTTGGCAAAGTCAATGAAAGTGATCTTCGTTTCATCCTTGGACTTGAGGAAAAACACCCATGTATATCTTGAGTAATCATCAACAATGACAAGTCCATACTTTTTCCCACCAAGACTATCCCATGAAGGAGGCCCAAAGAGATCCACATGAAGGAGCTCCAAAGGCCTTGAAGTAGACACAATATTCTTGGGTGGGTGCTTTGATTGATGTTGCTTCCGGCTATACATGCAATCTGCACACACGATCTTTCTCAAAAGAGACATTTGTTAGTCCAAGGATGTGATTCCCCTTTAAGAGATCTTGAGATTCCTCATGCCGACATGGGCTAGCTTTCGATGCCATAGCCACCCCTTGTCGGCCTTGGCCATTAGACAAGTTGCATGGAATTTGCTCTCTTCGAGAAATCAACCGTGTAAAGGTTGCCATCCAACTCTCCAACAAAGGCTACTTGAGAGTATCTCTCTTAAAGACTTTCACATCCGTTAGTCCAAATAGTGTATCATAACCAACGAGAAGCCAATTGGCGGATGAAAGCAAATGATATTTAAGGGATTGGACAAGCATGCCATTTGCAAGAGACATGTCATTAGTGATAGCCACCTTACCCAACCCAAGTACCTGTCCTTTTGATCCTCCACCAAACATAATGCTCATAAATGGTTGAATAGCTTCCATGAAATCGTGAGAGCAATTTGCTATCTCGGTCATATGATTTGTACATCCACTATCAATCACCCATTTTACTCCAATCAAGAAAGCTACCTACACACAATTATTACTTGGTTAGAGGCACCCATTTTACAATGGGACCTCTCAAGTTAGTCACAAGGGTCTTAGGGACCCAAATAGCATAAAAACGAAATGCCTTTTGGGGCCAACAAACTTTGCATAAACTTCTCCATCCTTAGTCTTACACAAGACATAGGATGGAGGCATGAACTCTTTGGCTTGTTGAGAGTGGGCATGCCCCTTGTGGCCTTCCCACTAACAACCTTACCTTTCTCCTTGTGTCCTTCTCGTACAAAGGTTTCTTTTAAAGGAGTGGTGCAATTTTGGGAGGACGTCTTCTTCTTGCTTGTGCTTGGGTCAAACCCGAGTCCCTCTTTGGTGAACGCTTCATTGTGTTGGCTCAACACCTCATTAAGGTTCTTTTTCCCTTGAGCATATGTCATGAGCCCTTTCTCGATTTGAGCTTTGAGAAACCGATTCTCCTCAAGGATGGATGCTAGATCACTACTAGAGTTAGTAGAACATGCATCAACATTGATAATAGGAGATGAGTAAGCCTTGGCTAGAGTTTCAAGATAATTAAGTTTGAGTGTCTCAAAACTCTTTGTAAGAAGGGTGAGCTCTTCTTCCTTAGTCTTGAGAGACACGGATAGAAGCTCACAATCCTTAGTGAGAGAGGCATGAGACTTTGCAAGCTTACTTTTATCATTCATCAACTCTTCACAAGAGCCAATAGCCTTTTTCAAGGAGGCAAGATCTTTAGTATGAACATCAATATTTGTACCAATTTTTAAACATAGTTCATCATTTCGTGCTTCCTCATATTTGACTTTCCGCTCAAGGATTTCATATTTTCCTTTTCCTCGATGACGAGGGTTTCGAGTTCCTTAATGGAGATGGTGTACTTACTCACCATCTCCATAAGCATACTGAAACATAGTGAGCTTCCTTCCTTTGAGGGAGCACATGAACTTATTAAGTTTAGCAAGCATAGGATCAGTTAGATCATCATCCTCATGACTATCCTCCGCATCAAGATACTCATCACTAGAAGTAGATGGCGTGAAAAGAGGGGATTTGATCGTGGAGTTACCTTGACCTTGTCAAGAGCTTTGGTCCTCTTCTTCTTCAACCATGGCCTTTGCCATTAGGCATTTGTGAGCGTTGCCCTTGTAATCTTTCATGTAGTTGTAGGTGACCACGTCACCACTCTTGTTTACTAACCTCAAGGTGTTTTGAGAGTCTTGAGCAACTCCGGCAACACCACTAACATCATCCGGATCAGATTCTTCTTGAGCAACCATTGCCTTTCCATCTCTCTTCTTGAGCTTGGAGTTCAAAGGATTTTGGCAACTTCTTCTTGGGAAAGGTCTTGGGAAACCTTGGTTTCTCTTCTCTCTTCTCATAAGGGCACTCGTTGGAGAAGTGATTGGTTTCTTCACAGTTGTAGCATTTTCTTACTTTCTTCTTTTGGAATCTTCCCTTGAACTTACCCGCTAAACTTCTTGACAAAAGAGCCATGTCTTCATATGTAGGGCCCTCGTTAGATTCAATCTCATCACCATCTTCGTCATCCTCTTCTTCTTCTTCACTTTGTTCATCTTCACATACATGCTTGGCCTTCAATGCAAGATTGATCTTTGATGATGAAGAACCATGCATGGCAAGATGTTTTGTGGCATTAGTCTTTGACTCTTCATATAGTTGAAAGTTGGATACGATGTCATCTGTAGTCATTTCCTTGAAGGTATGATGTTGTCTTATGTCCCACACCATTTGATGGTGAAATGGAGCAAGAGCATGGAGTAACTTATCCACAAGGAACCTCTTAGTCATGTTGAATCCATCTTGTGTCTTGTCACACTCACATGACTCAATATCGGCGTGAGTGTCATGAGACGCTCATGGAGTTGATTGGGGTTTCACCTTTCTCTATACAAAGTTTTGCAATTGCCCTTGGCAATTTCATATTGAGCACTCCGGAGGGTAGAGGTGCCAGTTTTGGATCGCATAACAGTTTCCCATAGTTCCTTGGCACATGTGATGTGTATGAACGGTCTCCTTTGCTTTTCATCCAAGCCTCTCCTTATCCACATGATTGCAGTGTCATTGAGGTTCTTGTCATATATTTCTCTTGGAGTGGGGTTCTTTGGATCAACCACATGATAGCCATACTCCAAGATCTCCAACATCTCATCGTTTCCATGTCGAAGATGGTCCTGCATAGCAACTCTCCACAAAGGAAAATCGGAAGTGGCACTAAGCAAAGGAGGACTGCCTTGAGGATTATATCTTGGTTTCTCAACCCGAGGTCTTGCATAAAGCCAAGGAACACCGGGCGTGTTCATTGTTAGGAGGTTGTTGACCAAGTGATGGAGTAGGCACAGTTGGCCTTGAGGCAGCACCACCCGAGAGTGGTGCAAGCACCGAGGACAACGTGGCTAATCTCATTTGGACTAAGGCCTCAAGAGAAGCATCATGCTCCTCTTTTTGCTTAGCAAGGGCCGTTCTAGATCCTCCGACGTAAAGGACTTGACTTGAAGAAGCCCCGCCTTTATCCTTAGGATCTACAACAAGGGGAGTCCCATCTGGGTTCATCTCGCTCTAGGGCGGTTAAGCCACAAGAATAGAGCACGAGGCTCTGATACCAATTGAAAGGATCGAGATGGACCTAGAGGGGGGGTGAATAGGTACAATTACAAATTTTAATTATTACTTAGCAATTTTAGGCAATAGTGCGGAATATGAAAGTGAGCCTAACAATTGCTAGTAGGTACGAAGTACTAGGTAAGTAACACAAGCATATAAGTGAGCAAGCACAATATGATGTAAGTAAGTGCAAACCAAAACAAGTAACCACAAGTATAGAGTCAGGGTTAGGAATAACCACAACTCCGGGAGACAAGGATGTATGCCGATGTTCACTTCCTTGGAGGGAATCTAGTCACCGTTAGAGAGGTGGATGTTACCACGAAGGCACACCAACGCCACGAAGGCTCACCCTATTCTCCCTTTGAGACAACACCACGAAGATGTTTCTCAACCACTAGTGGTAGACCTTGGGGTGGTCTCCAAACCCTCACAAACTTATCCGGGGGTAATCACAAAAGTCGATTCCTCTCCGAAGACTCCTACCGCCTAGGAGTCTCCAACCTCCAAGAGTAATAAGATCAATGGGGATTTGCTCAAGACTTGCTCAAATCATGAATTCCTTGGAGTGCAGAGAAGGAGGAGAAGTGGATCTATCACTTGATCGGACAACTTCTTTTCAAAGCTCTCAAATCCCTTGGGGATCTAAGATTTGGTGTGGAGAGTTGAGAGAGAGTGAGTGAAGTGTTCTAGGATTTGTTCAAAGTGAATGGTCAACCCCAACCCGTGGAAGGGGAAGGAGTATATATATGTGGTGGGAAAAAGGTGACAGTTTGGGGTACAGGATGGCCGGACGTCCGGAGAACGTCGGTCGTCCGGAGGCCCAAATGGGTCCGGACGTCCGGCTACCATCGGACGACCATCCGCTGTGAAAAGTGTGACCCACAAACCAATGTACAGGATACGGTCGTCCGAACAGGCCCGGACATCCGTAAGAATGCTTCGATGTGAAAGTGTCGGACGTCCGGAGAGTTCGGACGTCCGCAAAATGTTTCGCCATTGTGAAAAGTGTGACTCACAAATCGATTATACAGGATACGGTCGTCCGAAAGCGGGGCGGACATCCGTAAGAAAGTTTCGATGCGAAGGTGTCGGACGTCCGGAGGGTTCCGGACATCCGTAAAAATGTTTCTGTTAGGAAGTGTCGGACGTCCGTAAGCGTCCGGACGTCCCCGCAATCAGAAGGACCGGACGTCCGTAGAGAGCCGGACGTCCAAGGTAAGGTATATAGATACCAGCTTTGAGCAAGTTTTTCACAGATCCATCGATCCCCTCTTAATAGTGCGGGATCCCTATACTCAAGAACAAACCATAAATGAAGTTAACACCTTGTATCTCCATTCTTGAGTTATATGCTTTTTGTCCCTTGTCATGATCCATGCATACGGTCTTTGGAACACAATCCTGAGATATACTTGATAAACATGATTAGTCCCGAGCATATGTGTTGTCATCAACATCAAAATATGATTTAAGGGCATGATTGCACTTTCAGGCCCGCCATCGCTTCTTCATAGTTCGAAGGTTCACCGTTGTCTAACAACATGATTTCCAAGACAGGGTTGCCATACCACTCTGGTGTGGAACGTGTCCTTGTGGACCTTCGAAGTTCAGTAGGAGCTTGATCCGAAGTATCTTGATCATCATCATTAATCTCCTCTCTTGTCGGTGTAGGCACCACAGGAACATCTTCCTGAGTTGCGCTACTTACCGTTTCAAGAGGTAGTACTTCATCAAGCTCTACTTTCCTCCCACTTAATTCTTTCGAGAGAAACTCTTTCTCCAGAAAGGACACGTTCTTGGCAACAAAGATCTTGCCTTCAGATCTTAAGTAGAAGGTATACCCAATGGTTTCCTTAGGGTATCCTATGAATACACATTTTTCTGACTTGGGTTCGAGCTTTTCAGGTTGGAGTTTCTTGACATAAGCATCGCATCCCCAAACTTTTAGAAACGACGGCTTAGGTTTCTTTCCAAACCATAATTCATACGGTGTCGTCTCAACGGATTTTGACGGTGCCCTATTTAAAGTGAATGTAGCTGTCTCTAAAGCGTATCCCCAAAATGATAGCGGTAAATCGGTAAGAGACATCATAGATCGCACCATATCCAATAAAGTGCGATTACGACGTTCGGACACACCGCTATTACCGAGGTGTTCCAGGCGGCGTGAGTTGTGAAATGATTCCACATTTCCTTAAGTGCGTACCAAATTCGTGACTTAAGTATTCTCCTCCACAATCTGATCATAAGAACTTTATCTTTCGGTCACGTTGTCTCTCTACCTCATTCTGAAATTCCTTGAACTTTTCAAAGGTCCCAGACTTGTTTTTCATTAAGTAGACATACACATATCTACTCAAGTCGTCAGTGAGAGTGAGAACATAACGATATCCTACGCGAGCCTCAATGCTCATTGGACCGCACACATCAGTATGTATGATTTCCAATAAGTTGGTTGCTCGCTCCATTGTTCCGGAGAACGGAGTCTTGGTCATTTTGCCCATGAGGCATGGTTCGCATGTGTCAAATGATTTATAATCGAGAGACTCTAAAAGTCCATCAACATGGAGCTTCTTCATGCGCTTGACACCAATGTGACCAAGGCGGCAGTGCCACAAGTATGTGGGACTATCGTTATCAACTTTACATCTTTTGGTATTCACACTATGAATATGTGTAACATCACGTTCGAGATTCATTAAGAATAAACCATTGACCATCGGGCATGACCATAAAACATATCTCTCATATAAATAGAACAACCATTATTCTCGGATTTAAATGAGTAGCCATTTCAGATTAAACGAGATCCGGATACAATGTTCATGCTCAAAGCTGGCACTAAATAACAATTATTGAGGTTTAAAACTAATCCCGTAGGTAAATGTAGAGGTAGCGTGCGACGGAGATCACATCGACCTTGGAACCATTCCCGACGCCAAGATCGTCACCTTGTCCTTCGCCAGCCTCCGCTTATTCCGTAGCTCCCGCTTTGAGTTACAAATATGAGCAACCGCACCGTATCAAATACCTGTGAGATACTACGAGCAATCGGTAAGGTACACATCAATTACATGTATATCAAATATACCTTTGGTTTTGCCGGCCTTCTTGTCCGCTAAGTACTTGGGGCAGTTCCGCTTCGGTGACCACTTCCCTTGCAATAAAAGCACTCAGTCTCGGCTTGGGTCCATTGTTTGACTTCTTCCCGATCGGCTTACCGGGCGCGGCAAATCCCTTGCCGTCCTTCTTGAAGTTCTTCTTACCCTTGCCTTTCTTGAACTTAGTGGTTTTATTCACCATCAACACTTGATGTTCCTTTTCGATCTCTACCACCGCTGATTTCAGCATTGAATATACCTCAGGAATGGTCTTTTCCATCCCTTGCATATTGAAGTTCATCACAAAGCTCTTTTAGCTCGGTGAAAGCGACTGAAGGATTTTGTCAATGACCGCGTCATCCGGGAGATTAACTCCCAGCTGAGTCAAGCGGTTGTGCAACCTGCATATCTTGAGTATGTGCTCACCGACGTAACTATTTTCCTCCATCTTACAATTTGAAGAACTTGTCGGAGACTTCATATCTCTCGACCCGGGCATGAGCTTGGAAAACCATTTTCAGCTCTTAGAGCATCTCATATGCTACGTGTTGCTCAAAATGCTTTTGGAGCCCCGGTTCTAAGCTGTAAAGCATGCCACACTGAACGAGGGAGTAATCATCAGCACGAGACTGCCAAGCGTTCATAACGTCTTGGTTCTCTGGGGTTGGTGCTTCACCTAGCAGTGCTTCTAGGACATAATCTTTCTTGGCAGCTATGAGGATGATCCTCAGGTTCCGGACCCAGTCCGTATAGTTGCTGCCATCATCTTTCATCTTGGTATTATCTAGGAGCGCGTTGAAGTTGAGGGTAACGTGGGCCATTTGATCTACAAGACATATTGTAAAGATTTTAGACTAAGTTCATGATAATTAAGTTCATCTAATCAAATTATTTAATGAACTCCCACTCAAATTAGACATCCCTCTAGTCATCTAAGTGAAACATGATCCGAGTCAACTAGGCCGTGTCCGATCATCACGTGAGACGGACTAGTCGACATCGGTGAACATCTCCATGTTGATCGTATCTTCTATATGACTCATGCTCGACCTTTCGATCCTCCGTGTTCGGAGGCCATGTCTGTACATGCTAGGCTCGTCAGTCAACCTAAGTGTATTGCGTGTGTAAATCTGGCTTACACCCATTGTATTCGAACGTTAGGATCTATCACACCCGATCATCACGTGGTGCTTCGAAACAATGAACCTTCGCAACGGTGCACAGTTAGGGGGAACACTTTCTTGAAATTATTATGAGGGACCATCTTATTTACTACCGTCGTTCTAAGTAAACAAGATGAAAAACATGATAAACATCACATGCAATCAAATAGTGACATGATATGGCCAATATCATATAGCTCCTTTGATCTCCATCTTCGGGGCTCCATGATCATCTTCGTCACCGGCATGACACCATGATCTCCATCATCGTGTCTCCATGAAGTTGTTTCGCCAACTATTACTTCTACTACTATGGCTAACGCGTTTAGCAATAAAGTAAAGTAATTTACATGGCGTTTCTCAATGACACGCAGGTCATACAAAAAATAAAGACAACTCCTATGGCTCCTGCGGTTGTCATACTCATCGACATGCAAGTCGTGATTCCTATTACAAGAACATGATCTCATGCATCACATATATATCATTCATCATTCATCACAACTTGGCCATATCACATCACAAATCATATGCTGCAAAAAACAAGTTAGGCGTCCTCTAATTGTTGTTGCATGTTTTACGTGGCTGCAATAGGGTTCTAGCAAGAACGTTTTCTTACCTACGTAAAAGCCACAATGTGATTTTCCAACTTCTATTTACCCTTCATAAGGACCCTTTTCATCGAATCCGCTCCAACTAAAATGGGAGAGACAGACACCCGCCAGCCACCTTATGCAACTAGTGCATGTCAGTTGGTGGAACCTGTCTCACGTAAGCGTACGTGTAAGGTCTGTACGGGCCGCTTCATCCCACAATACCGCTAAAGCAAAATAAGACTAGTAGTGGCAAGAAAGTTGACAACATCTACGCCCACAACAAATTTGTGTTCTACTCGTGCAAAGAGAACTACGCATAGACCTAGTTCATGATGCCACTGTTGGGGAACATTGCAGAAAATAAATTTTTTTTCTACGCTTTCACCAAGACCAATCTATGAGTTCATCTAGCAGCGAGAGAAATGAGTGCATCTACATACCCTTGTAGATTGCGAGCGGAAGCGTTCAAGAGAACGGGGTTGAGGGAGTCGTACTCGTCGTGATCCAAATCACCGATGGTCCTAGTGCTGAACGGACAGCACCTCCGTGTTCAACACACGTACGGTTGAGGAAGACATCTCCTTCTTCTTGATCCAGCAAGGGGGGAGGAGAGGTTGACGGAGATCCAGCAGCACGACGGCGTGGTGGTGGATGAAGCAGTGATCTCGGCAGAGCTTCGCCGAGCTTCTACGAGAGGGAGAGGTGTAGCAAGGGGAAGGGAGGCGCCTATGGCATGGGTGCGGCTGCCCTCCCTCCCCCCTTTATATAGGCCCCCTAGGGGGGCACCGGCCCTGGGAGATGAGATCTCCAAGGGGGGGCGGCGGCCAAGGGGAGGCTTGCCCCCAAGGCAAGTGGAGGCGCCCCACCCTAGGGTTTCCAACCCTAGGCGCAGAGGCGCACCAGCCCACAAGGGCTGGTTCCTCCCCACTTCAGCCCACGGGGCCCTCCAGGATAGGTGGCCCCACCCGGTGGACCCCCGGGACCCTTCCGGTGGTCCCGGTACAATACCGGTGACCCCCGAAACTTTCCCAATGGCCGAAACTGCACTTCCTATATATAATTCTTCACCTCCGAACCATTCCGGAACTCCTCGTGACGTCCGGGATCTCATCTGGGACTCCGAACAACATTCAGGTTACTGCATACTCATATCTCTACAACCCTAGCGTCACCGAACCTTAAGTGTGTAGACCCTACGGGTTCGGGAGACATGCAGACATGACCGAGACGCCTCTCCGATCAATAACCAACAGCGGGATATGGATACCCATGTTGGCTCCCACATGCTCCTCGATGATCTCATCGGATGAACCACGATGTCGAGGATTCAAGCAACCCCGTATACAATTCCCTTTGTCAATCGGTACGTTACTTGCACGAGACTCGATCGTCGGTATCCCAATACCTCGTTTAATCTTGTTACCGGCAAGTCACTTTACTCGCATCAGTAATGCATGATCCCGTGACCGGACACTTGGTCACATTGAGATCATTATGATGATGCATTACCGAGTGGGCCCAGAGATACCTCTCCGTCATGCGGAGTGACAAATCCCGATCTCGATTCGTGCCAACCCAATGACACTTTCGGAGATACCCGTAGTGCACCTTTATAGTCACCCGATTACGTTGTGACGTTTGGCACACCCAAAGCACTCCTACGGTATCCGGAGTTGCACAATCTCATGGTCTAAGGAAATGATACTTGACACTTGGAAAAGCTCTAGCTAAACGAATTACACGATCTTTGAGCTATGCTTAGGATTGGGTCTTGTCCATCACATCATTCTCCTAATGATGTGATCCCGTTGTCAATGACATCCAATGTCCATAGTCAGGAAACCATGACTATCTGTTGATCAACGAGCCAGTCAACTAGAGGCTTACTAGGGACATGTTGTGGTCTATGTATTCACACGTGTATTACGATTTCCGGATAACACATTTATAGCATGAATAACAGACTATTATCATGAACAAAGAAATATAATAATAACCATTTTATTATTGCCTCTAGGGCATATTTCCAACACTACTTTCAAGAGTGTTCGATTACGGTGGCCTCCGAAGTACCACTCAATGACATAATAAATAACCGCGACGCTACGGGCTGGATTGCTAAATGGGCCATCGAGCTCCTTCCGTTCGACATAACATACAAAGCACGGCAGGCCATCAAGTCGCATAATCTTGGTGACTTTGTCGCCGAATGGATGAAGCCGAACTCCCTAAAGAGTACGGCGCGTACTCTAACTGGATCATGCACTTCGACGGCTCTAAAATGTTGGCTGGATTGGGAGCAGGTGTAGTCCTGACGTCTCCCACCGGAGACACGATCCAGTATGTCCTCCAAATATTATACACAGACTCCTACAATGCGGCCGAATATGAGGCTCTGTTGCATGGTCTCCGGATGGCAGTCTCTATGGGCATTCAACGCCTGGAAGTGCGGTGGGATTCAAAGCTCGCAATATCACAAATCAACGGAGACTTCGACGCCAAGGACCCAAAAATGGCGGCCTACCGTAATGTCGTCCTCAAAATGTCAGCTCGGTTCGAGGGGCTCGAATTCCATCATGTGGCTCGAGAAAACAACCAAGCGGCGGACGTCCTCGCCTGAATCGGCGCTAAACGCGACCCTGTCCCACCTAACATATTCCTCGAAAGGCTGTTCAAGCCATCCGTAGTATGGGAAGGGGAGTCTAGCAATACTAGCACGGATCCGAACACACCCCCAGATTCCGAACTATCAGACATAATCGGAGGCTCCACCACCGAAATAACATCTTCGGCCCACGAAATCATGGCTGTAATCGCCCCGTGGACCAAGCCTTTCTTGGCCTACCTAAATAGGCAGGAGCTCCCCAAGACCAAAATGAAGCACGCTACATCGTCCGGCGTTCTAAAGCTTACAAAGTTCATGAAGGGGAACTCTACAAGAAAAGTGCGACCGGAGTGCTCCGAAGATGCATCTCCGAAGAGGAAGGGCGGCAGCTCTTGGCTGAAATCCATGCCGGATGGCGGACACCACGCCGCTGCTCGAGCACTAGTCGCAAAGCCTTCCAGACATGCTTCTATTGGCCGATTGCCCGAAAGCAGACGACAGACCTTGTCCAACACTGCGTCGGTTGCCAGCTCTTTTCCAATCAGAGTCATATGCCCCCTACCGCTCTCCAAACAATCCCCATAACTTGGCCCTTTGCGGTCTGGGGGCTAGACATGGTCGAACCCCTTAAAGGGGGAAGCCATAAGAAAAAATACTTGTTGGTCATGGTGGACAAGTTCACCAAATGGATAGAAGCCAAACCAGTCAAAACGGCTGAATCCGGACCAGTAATAGACTTCATATCCGGGGTTGTACACCGATACGGCGTCCCCCACAACATCATCACTGATAATGGGTCCAATTTCACAGCCGATGAAGGGAAAAATTGGTGCGGCAAAATGGGCATTAAGCTCGACTACGCTTTCGTCTACCATCCCCAAACAAACGGCCAGGTCAAACGAGCAAACGATCTCATCATGAGCGGCATCAAACCCAGACTAGTGCGATCCTTGACAGAGTCGGATATGCACTGGGTCGAGGAGTTCGACTCCATACTCTGGGGGCTGCGGACCACGCCAAATCGCACCACCGGATATACACCATTTTTATGGTGTATGCGGTAGCGAAGCGATACTACCTGCGACATAATACATGATTCGCCACGCGTACGCATGTACGAAGAGAAGGAAGCCGAGTTAGATCGGCACGATAACTTGGATGCCCTGGAGGAGGAGCACGATGTCGCAAAAGCCCGCTCCGCATTCTATCAACAGCAGGCTCGACGATACCAAAGCAGAGAAGTGCGGGCCAAAACATATAATATTGGCGAGCTCATTCTACGCCTACCGGAGAAGAAGAAGGACAAGCTCAAACCCAAGTGGGAAGGTCCCTTCGTCATTGACAAAGTTCTCACCGGAGGAGCGTACCGCTTACGTAATGCATCCGATAACAGACTCGAGCCGAACCCATGGAACGCGGCCAGACTCCGGAGATTCTACGCCTAGCGCCGAACTAAGTGTTCGTCTCCTTAACCCTCCTTTTTAATTATGCTCCCTCCCTTTTCCTTTCTCGACCTTTTTTCCTCTTCACACAAAGTATTTAATACAGTACGGACTCCCGGATCCTTCCGGACGCACTATGTGTGTAAGTAATACCCGGGGTCTTCCTATACGGAAGCTAAAAATAATTACTCTAATGGCTTTTTGCCCATCACATATGTGTTTCTTTTTCCATATGTGCATTTTCTTCACCATTATATGCACCGATATGACTTAAGATGTGGCCAAGCTGGGTTGCCTGGCTCTTGTGTTTATGCCCTACGTTCCCGTTAATTCGGCTAGGGCATAAGGGGAGCACCTCTGCGATTGTTACTGCCGGTTCAGCCGGATGTGTACCTCAGACTGGGTGAAGCCGAAAGCTAGCTTCCTTAATAGAATATTCGGTCGGTGAACAAAAGATGTATCCGTTTATTACAACGTCAATCCCCAGAAGTTTTGTATCTTGTGCCCTTGTTCGCAGTCCAGACATGTGCATCGTTGCATGTGTACCCAGGGAAAGGAACCCCTAACGAAACTATTCTCCCTGGAAGATGTTTCTTACTATCCATGTAATATAACATAACTAGTTGGGTACTTGTCTGTTCAAGCACTTATGACCCCTACGCCTGGTGTCCACGCATACCCGGTTCTCAGATAACTGAGTGGGTATTGAACACACCCGGACTATAGGATCCGGGGCTGAAGCAAAAAGGTCCGCCATGACAAATGATTTTAATCCGGCTAGGGACTACTTATGTCCATTGAATTACACAGTCACTTGGACTGACTATATTCCTCCTCTATACCAACCAACAGGCTATCTAGCTTACAATCCTGTTAAGAATACTTTGCGGCTAACGCTACCTGGTCATATACCAGACTCACGGGAATTTCTTGCTCATCCGCCCCGCCGTCCGACTTCGCCATATGGTTCGGGTCCAGCTTGGTGTAGCGTCTTCACCATAGCCCGAGCTTCTCTTGCACCTTGCCGGGCGGTGACATCTTCCACAATCGGAAGCGCCGTCGTGCTCCTTGAAGCATATCCACAAGCTCCCCCATGCCATTCGGCAGGAAGCTTGATGGCCACAAGGCCTGAGCAACGCCCTGCATCACCTGCCGAGCTCGCTCGTGCAGTTGTAAGAGGACTTGTAGTAAATCGCCTGCAGATGAGGGCATCTCCTCCTGAAGGCGACCCGTTAACATTCCTACAAGCAAATTCCTTTTACTATACTTTCGCGTCGAACTATAATACAGTTCGTCTAGGCACTTACCGTAAATGTCGCGTCGAAGCCTTTTGTTCTCCTTCACGGAGTCCGCCAGCTGAGCGCGGACGTCTTTTAACTCCACGTCCAGCTGGACTTTGGCATCTTGAAGATTGTTCTTCTCCTGCCTAACTTGCATAAGAATGTGCTCGCCAGCCTTCAGCTTCCTTTTGAGCTGTGATTCGTCATCTCTTACGTCCTTCAGATTCACCCCGGGATTGTCTACAAAATTTTCTGTTAGACTTGCCATATCATCCATTTACTAACTGGTGCATCTTCGTATAATTGCGACAAATGTTACCAGATGAGGGCTTTTGGGATTCCTCTAACTTGGCAACTACGGCCCTCAGCTCGGCCTTGCACTCCTCCAGCTCCCGGGACAATTGCTCATTCTTATCTACAAGGACCTGTGCATAAATTGATCCTTAAAACAGTTGTTCCAACTGTTTCAAGTCTCAGGGGCTACTGCTACACTTGCTTATCAAATTTTCTTACCCGTATATCTTTGGTATACTGGTCCGTCGCTCGGGCAAGCCCGCCTTGAGCAGCTCGGATGTATGCGTCTCCCGAATTGAAGGCGTTAAATGCCTCTTCGGAAAAAATGTTGTTCCAAAGTACGGCCCGTCGACGCCGGTGATTCATGGCGCTCTCTACTTTGGAATTCGTGGTCGAGAGCATATCCGCATCCTCTATTGGAGAACTATGCGGCATCGGCCCCGCTCCCGCATTCGCTCTCGAAGCCGGTTTCGGAATCCGGCTGGTGGAGGCGTGGTTGGCAGGATCCCCGGATATAGTCCGACTGCTCCTCTTCCTGCCAGGACACAAAGGGCGCTGATATACTTCAAAAATACCATAATCGCAGCACAGGTTTTTGCCTTACCTCTATAGCGGCGAGTCGACCCTCACCGCCTTCCTCTTGAGCCTGCCCGATCCATACACCCTTGGTCGATGAGTCCCTAGGGGCTCGGCCCCACGCTTCGATCATCGTCTCTGCAAAAACACGACACTTCAAGGGTAAGGCATGACATCTGAAGGGAGTCCTCTTCGGAGGATAGGGTTTTTTGGCTTGGCTTACGCGCGACGTAGGCAGCGGTCCGGGATAGTCGGTAATCATGGCCACTGAGGCGCCATCGCAGCTTGCTTGATAAAATATCCCGTTGACAAGCTCCACGGTAATATCCGGATCTTCTTCGAGTCCTGGATCTAGGGCCCTTCCGGGGTCCTCTGGCTGTGGGGAGGGGCTGGAGATTCCTTCTACGACCCTCCTTAGTTCCTGCTCGGGAATATCGAGGCAGATAATCTTAGCGAAGAACGCCACAATAAGTGACACGGGGAAAGGAATGACAACTTACCCAGTTTGGGGGGTTGTACATGGAGAATCCATCTCGCGGTTTGATGTGAAGGAATTCTTCCTCTTCCCCTTTGTATAAATCGGACAATATCCTTGCGGGCAAAGGGCGGAGTCCGGACCCTTACGGCCACAGCGGGTGGCATCATCTTCCCCGTTGAACTGCCACATGGGCTTCCCCCGATATTGAAGCGGTTGCACTCCCCGTATTATGCATATTGCCATAACCTCGACTATCGTTAGTCCGGATTTCACCAGTAAATTTATCCTGCTCATCAGGTAATGTATTTCCCTGGTATCCTCCTCTTGGGGGCCTCGGGGGCCTTGACTTAGGCGTGCCCTCGGCGGCGTTCTTGAGCTGGGGAGACCTGTCCGGACCGGATCCGGAAGGGGAACGCGTCGTCAATGTAGAACCACTCTGAAGGCCAGTTCTCTGGTGCCTTCTTGGGAGTGCCGGATAGGTATCCGGTCTCGGCAATGCGCCATACTTCGGCCCCGCCCACCTGACATAGGGATTCTCCCTGGTTGCAGGGGACAAGGAAGAATAGCTTCTTCCATAACCCGAAGTGAGGCTCGCAGCCTAAAAATAGCTCACAAAGGGCAACGTACCCTGCTATATGTAGTATAGAGGCAGGGGTAAAGTTTTGCAACTGGAGGCCGTAGAACTCCAGGAGCCCGTGAAGGAACGGGTGGATGGGAAACCCGACGCCCCTTAGCAGATGCGGGATGAGGCATATTCGCTCCTCTGGAGATGGATTAGGAGATCCCTCCGCCTGTTCCCCGCCGTTATGGGTGGCTATTCCGGCTCGGACGGGGACCATGAACGCCGGTGGGAGAAACCCTTGGGTTTTTAACTCGATCAAATGGCTATGGGGAACTGAACACTCTTCCCAGTCCCCCGGCTTGGAGCGAGGAGAGCGAGCAGAGGAGCTGCGACGACCGGCCATGTTGGAATGGTTCTTCCGGAGCGCTCTGTTAGATGCTTGCTCGAGGGGGGAGAGTGAGGTCTGGATCTAAGAACTCTGCCTCTTCAAATAGACGGTCAGCCCGAAAGGTTGGAGGTGGCAAATGCAAAAATGCTTCGGCTCCTCGCACTCGTTCGACACGTGGAGATGGTCATTATTGAAGCAACCGAGGAGTACAACATTGATGGGATGCCGGACACTATTCATCGTAACAGATACTTTGGAGTATTTGGAGATGGAACCCGCCTTGCAATGCCAAAGACAAGACTGCGCGCCGGACTCATCGTCATTGAAGCCTGGTTCAGGGGCTACTGATGGAGTCCTGGATTAGGGGGTATCCGGACAGCCGTACTGTATACATCGTCCGGACTATTGAAGCGTGAAGATACAAGACTCAAGACTCTGTCCCGTGTCCGGATGGGACTCTCCTTGGCGTGGAAGGCAAGCTTAGCGATCCGGATATTATATTTCCTTCCTTGTAACCGACTCAATGTAAACCCTAGCCCTCTCCGGTGTCTATATAAACCGGAGAGGTTGGTCCTTAGAAGGCCGATCACAATTACAATCATACCATCATAGGTTAGCTCTTAGGGTTTAGCCTCAACGATCTTGTGGTAGATCTACTCTTGTACTACTCATATCGTCAATATTAATCAAGCAGGAAGTAGGGTTTTACCTCCATCGAGAGGGCCCGAACCTGGGTAAACATTGTGTCCCTTGCTTCCTGTTACCATCAGCCTAGACGCACAGATCGGGACCCCCTACCTGAGATCCGCCGGTTTTGACATCGACAGCCGACGCCACGGATCCAAAGCCCCCCGAGGAAGAACGGGACGGCCAGATCCTCGCCGCCACCTTCACCGGCGGCCACCTCCGGTAGCGATGAGGGAGAGGAGAGGTGGGGAGAGGGCCGGCGGCGGGCTAGGGTTACACCGCCCGAGTCGCCCCTGCGGGAGCGACTCGGAGGCAAGTTATTTCCGGAGAAGAACGCCGCAGATATGATATTCTCATGTATATATGGTGGCAGAGATGGCAGATAGTTTGTGAAGAACTCGTGCAAACTCCGGATCGGACCACGTTGTCTATCCAAGCACTAGCCATGAATTTCGTCCGTGCGACTGGAGATCCTGTTATATTTGAGTCGAATATTATGTACGCAAGGGGTTACGTAGACTTGGAGTTGTAATTGGTGTGGTTAGGTACAAGTCATGTAGGAGTCAGACACATTGTATCCTAGGCCTCTTATATATCGAGGGGGCACCGCACGTTGTAACCCATGACGACTTGATACCAACAGGTACGCGGGGGAGCCGACGACTTGTGGTCATGCCTCGGGGATGTAGCCATATCGATAAACCTCGTTAACAAATATCGTGCCTCGGTGTGTCGTCTATGATCTTGCATTAGCGTTTTATTCTAACAAGTAGTATCATGAGCAAGGTTGCGAGAAGGCTATGCGGAAGATCATCCGGAGGTACTGGATCATGCTCAACGGTTGCCAGCGAACGTCCGATTGGCGCAAGGTGGAGCATGGCGGCGATCGCGGATGCGGTCGGTGGTGTCGGACACTTGGGAAGGAGGCCTGGACCGTTCGATGGGCTACCGTCAGTAAGGATCGGCTAGACGTGGCGATCAGACCGGAGTAGTGGTTGTTGAAGACGTCGTGGAGGCGAAGGATTCGGCTTGCGATCAGACCGGCGACCAGACGTGGGGGTGTGGCTGGATAGATCGGAGTGTGAGAGCATCGAGATGATGCGCTCGCTGTTGTACAAGGGCGACGGCGCGGCACAACGGACGAATTGTGTCGGCGACGTGGATGGCCAAGGTACGGCATGACTCGTGCACGGACGATGCGCGAGGTGACGATTGTTATGGCAGGGTTAGCGTTGATGAGTACGTGTGACATGGCTATACAAATCGTTGGCGAGAACCAAGAATCAGAAGTGAAGGCTGCCGTCGAAACTAGCAGCGGATATTTTCTGATGAACATGGAATCAAGAGAAGGGAAGTCAAGATTCAGTTGTTGGCGTTCGTACGCGAGACGGCCGCTGGAGCCTCAGAGGAGGCGTGCGGCAACCAGTCTCGGCAGCAATAATGCTAAACATACAAAGGTTTACATGTATTTACATGTTGATTAGATTCTTTTCAAACTAACTAACCTCTCTCCTCCTGATTTTCACGAGGATGGGCTCCTTCTGCCCCTTAATCTCTAATCAAAATTTATCTTTATGTAGAAACTTGTATCCTTTTATACGTGTAGCATTACTCGTCTCGGCAGCAGCGGGACGCGCAAGGCAAAGGAAGGTCAATGCAGCATGTTTCATCGGACGGGGTGCAGCGCACAAGGAAAAATAAAATCGTGCTGAAGCAGGAGTCCGGAGGATTAACATATAACGGATCTTTTTTACACGAAGGTGATACTATTACGTGCGTGCATGTTTTGGTCCAGGGACAAGTCTGCTGGTTATATTATTAAAAGGAAAAGAAGACAATCCAAGTCCGGAGTATATGAAAGTTCGAGTATAGATTTCTTTTTTTTGAAAAGGAGGAATACCCCCGGCCTCTGCATCTGGACGATGCATACGGCCACTTTATTGATTATTAACACAAGACCTTACAAAGTCGTACAACAGTAAGACCAAAGCCACCATCTTCGCAACCTCCGTCGCTACTCCTATCTAATTGATGAAGAGGCGATGGTCCGGGGCTAATACCAAATCGCACTGCAGCCCAAACCTAACATCTCGAGACCGAGGTCCCAACCAGACTCCTTTCGGTATGGGCACCCACCAGTCCGGCGTGCTCGTCAACCAGGCCCCTGCCGGGTATGAGGCCGCCGCAGCCACGCACCATCAATCCATCTTGAGTCAACTGTTGCATGAACCGTGCAGAGCCTCACCGCCATCGACGCCACCACGACGCCGCATACGCCACCATCCTGCACTCGTCCATCATCACACGCCCACCGGCGAGACCCCCCGCCGCTCCATGCCGCCGAGACCCGCCATATCGACGCGTGCGATGCCACACCGCTCCTCCTCTTGTCCCTCCACCAACACTTGCTCCAAAACTATGCCCCAGAGGGAGAACGACATCGAAATGTCGCCATCGTCCGATCCGGTAGATCCGCATCAAGGGTTTCCTTGGAGCCTTTCGATCAAAGTTGACGTGACTCGCAACGACGATGCCTCGAGAAGGGAACGACGTCGAGACGCCGCCATCGTCCGCCATGACCGCAGCCGACGCGATTTTCACCGGAGGCCACGGCGTCGGATCTCGCGGTTGGTTGAACGGAGCCCTCCGCCGAACCGGTGACGTTGCCGCCGATCCGATCCACCGCGGCGACGCTCCGATGGAGAACCCGATCTAGATCGAAGACGACCTCGATCAAACCCTGCCACCTGACCGCCACACCGCGCCACCTCCTCCTAGCCCGGGCCGCCGGATCTAGCCGTCCCCGCCCGGAGACCAGCCGGACGAGGCGCCTTGTCCCTCGATCCGACGTGGCCGCCACGCCACGAGGGCCGTGAGGAAGGAGAATGCCCGCCGCCGCCCAAGGCTGGCTTCGCCGCGGGCGACTCCGGCGAGGGGGAGGCGACGTTGGGGAGGCGACGGCGGCGGCGGCCGATCGATCTCCCGAGGCGCGCGCGCGGAGCGCGCCGCGGGAGCGGGAGGTGGTGTGTTTGTCAAGGTGAAGTTTGTTATATTTGTGTCGAATATTATATACACAAAGGGTTACATGCACTTGGAGTTGTAATTGGTGTGGTTAGGTACGAGTCAGGTAGGAGTGAGGCATGCTGTATCCTAGGCCTCTTATATATCGAGGGGGCATCACACGTTGTAACCCATGACAACCTGATAGCAACAGATACGCGGTGGAGGATGTAGCCATATCGGTGAACCTCGTTAACAAATATCGTGCCTTGATGTGTCGTCTATGATCTTGAATTAGCGTTTTATTCTAACAGATCTTGTGCCTGCCTGGCCCTGTCTTAAGAGCTTGAGAAAACCAGTAGGCAGGCATCAAATATTGTACATGGACGCAACGTTCATGGAGGATGATAATTCGGGTGCTTGTTGGGCGGGAGTCCATGATCACAGGGTGATCATCCGAATGTAAAATTTGAACATGTAGCTGATGCAGTCGCTCCAAAAGATGTCGCTCTCCGTGAAGATTTGGCTAGTCTTTTGGGCTATAACCAACTGATTGTGCAGGTAGATAACATGATTGTGGCGGGGCTGATATACTTTAACCACGGACATTCTATGGAGGTGGCCCCAATACTGGATGAATGCTTGACTTTGTTGAAATTTTTAGGTAAGATCTTGGTCGAACATTGTACTAGAGAATCAAACATGGTTACACAGCTCATGCAGGGTGTCGTAATTCACCACCTATGTGCTTGGATACACTCCCTAATTTTATTCCTAAGCTATTAGTGCATGATTAAGTGTCATCTAGTATTAATAAAGCTAGCATGACTTTCCCGTAAACATAAAAGTTCTTATCTGTAAAGTTCAATTTTTTTGAAAAAGTTCACGTGTTAAGAATTTGAAGAAAAGATGTAGATGGAAACCTGAATAAGAAGAAACAGAAAAACAAATAATAAAAAACCCCATGGGAAAACCAAACAAAAAATGGTTTCCTTCATTTTTCCTCTTCAGTTTTCATGCCTTTTTTGGATGTTTTACATAGTTAAATAATATTGAAAATATTTAGAAACATATAAAAAATACATGATAAAAAAGTTCAGTATGTGATTAAAAACATTTTAATCTGCATTATAATTATACCCACGTATGTTGTAAAAATTCACTATATAAAAAAGTTTAGTCTCTATTAAAAAAATGTCCACTGTATATTAAAACAGGTTCACCATACATTAAAAAAGGTTAGCTATATATATAAAAAAGTTCACTGCATATTAACCAAATGTTCATCCTACATAAGAAAAATGAGTACAGTACAACAGACTATAAAAATAATTATAAGTGGAAGAACCTAAAAGAACAGTATAATAACCAAAAAGGAAAAATAAAACCGAGAATGAAAAGAAATAAATAAACAATAAACAAAAGAAAAATTGGGAACAAAAACCATAGGCAGAAAAAAAGGAACAACTAAGGCCCTGTTTGGTTCATAAGTCCTAGGACTTTTTCTAGTCCCAACTAAAAAGTCCCTAGTCCCTAAAAAGTCCCTCCATGTTTGTTTCCAGAGAAAAGTCCCTAGTCCCTTCCTAGAGGTTATTAAATGACCATGGTGCCCCTAGTATATAGAAAAATAACAATCAAACAACACCATGGGGTGGCGGGCCAATGGATGCATGGAGGGGCGTTGTTGAAAAAGTCCCAAAAGTCCCAAAAAAGACTCTCCTTGAGAGTCTTCTTCATTTAGTCTCAAATGCCTAGTTTAGTCCCTAAAAAGTCCCCCCCGTTTGATAAAAAAGTCTTGGACTTTTTCTAGTCCCTACACAAAAAAGTCCCAGGAAACAAACACCCGCTAACTGACAGGTACTCCTTTCGGGGGAGACCCTGCGGGCAGTGCAGGAAGACCCAGCAGGCGGTGCAGGGAGACCCAGTGGGCGGTGTAGGGAGCCCCAGCACCGGCACGTGTTGCATGCTGGCGCACCCCATGGGAGCATGTTTTTTTTGCACGTATTTTTTAGACTTTTTTTGGTTTTTCTATGTTCTCATGATTTTTTTTAATTCTTTTTAGTTTTTCTAGTTTTACTCGTGTGAAGCACACCGTGTGAAAAACCACCGTTGAGATTCACGTTGAAGCATAACGTGAGAAAGTGAAACGTGCTTCACAAAAAAAGTGAAAAACACATATGAGCTTCCAGTTTTTGGTATTTTGGGATTTTCATTTTTTCGGGGTTTTAATATTTTTCTGCTTCCGTTTTTCCTATTTTCCACATTTCCAATTTTTTTCCTGATTTTCGGAGAAAATCTTCTTCAGCCTAATAGCATAGGATGTAATTTCAATAATCTCGATGTGAGAAACACAACGATGAAAGTGGTTTGTGATTTTGACGAACGGTTGAAGAGATAAATAGTTTAAAAAAATAAATGAGTGAAAAAAGCACAAAACTTATAGGTTACTATAAGTGTCACACACGCAATGCGTCATTTGTTAGCACAAGAGGAATTGGATGTGACCTTTGAAGGGGTACCCGATTTCGACGAAAAAAGAGCAGCGATGGCCCGAACTGGGCTCCACTATGACGCTAACGGGTTTCAACTAAGATTTACCACTGCATGGGTTTAGTTGTTTGTGTTTGCAATTTGCTGTTTACGTGGGCCATTTTGGGAATGATGGCTTGCCTAGCTGCATCCTTTGTGTGTTGTGTTGTGAGCGTTTTCTTGTTTTCCTTTTCCTTTTCTGTCTCTTTTTTCCTTAATTTAATATATTTTTCTTTATATACGGTTTTATTTATTTTTCATATTTTATTAGTTACTTTATTATTCCATATTTATATTTTTCTATGCTATTCTCTTTTCCTTATAGAAAAATGTATAACATTTAAAAATATATATATGAAAACATACTACGACATGCATTAACGACTTTATATTTTGACATGTTATATTTGTTATCTACATGTTTTTTTTCTATATTTATTGTGGCATGCGCGACACATCAGTGCATGGAGCGCATGTGCCTTTTCATGGTTAAGAAGATTCTCGTTTATCTATAGGACGGGCACCGTTGCTGCTTGTACAAGTTGGCGTGATATGAAGAGAGAGAAGCTTAAAATAGAAAGGGAAAATTTTCATGGGAATAGAGGTTATTGTTTTTCCTCCATCACGCCATGTCCCCGGATTGAAGGGAACTCCTCTCTCCCTCTCTCTCCCCGCCCTCTTGCACTTTTCTTGTGTTTCTAGCGTGTGTTTATTATAACTGGTCCAGCTCCTACAAAGGTTTATTATTTTACTTGGCACATTTAACGAGCCTGGAGTATTTGGTTGTGTTTTCCGTATGGTTTGTATTCGTTAACATGTTTTCATTTTTCACTTTTATCACTTTTCGACCAACAAGAGGGGCACGCGAACAACGACGTTTATGAGAATTTGTAGTAGTTGCAAGTCTAGATTAAAAAGTGATAATGCATTTAGTAACATGTTGTCTAATTAAAAAAGAGCTCAAATTATTTTTAGAAAATTTCCATGGAATTTCAAAATGGTTCACAGTATTTTTAGAAAAAAATATACAATTACAAATTTTAATTATTTAACAAAAACTCACTTATTTTAAAACAATGATCACATTATTATGAAAGGTGTTCACTCATTCAAAGTAATGTCTGTACAATATAATATTTTTTTAGAGATACATGAACATATCTTTCGAACATGTGAACATTCTTATTCAAATAAAGAACATATTTTAAGAGATTTTAATTTTACAAGAGCCCAAACCATGAAAATATTCCATTTAAAAAATATATGAATATGAATATAATTTATTTTTAAAAATCACGTATTAAAAGAATCCATGTAACTAAATAAATTCTTCATCCCATTTTTATAAAAAATAGTATAATTATAAAGGCCTCATATTTTTTAAATTTATAGTATTGTCTAAAAAGTGTTCATACTATTCAAGGAAATATTCAATTAATATTAAGCAAAGTTTTTTTCAACTATATATAGAAAAATTGTTTTTTCTTTAAATATTTAAAGACATTTTAGAGAATAAGTTATAAAAAATTTAACCAAAAGCAGGACAAGGAACAAAAACCCAAAAATTTAAAATTAAACAAAACAACAGGTAATGAAAAAATAAGTCTATAACTAACAAAATAAAAAATAAAACAAATTCATTTTTTAGCATCTAACAAAATAAATAATAAAACAAATATATAAATAGAAAGTGGAAAAGGAAGACAAATGACGAAAAGGGTCTAGGCCTGTGATAGGTGTTCCAGGGGCGATCACAAGCTATATCTCCAGGTAGGCGACCACATTCGCGGTCCATTAATGTTAAATATTATTTGTTTTGCCCATTTTGGGTGGCGTCTTTTGTTTTTTTATATTCTCCTAGTTTTTATTGTTTTTTTCTTTAAGGAGTTTACTTAATTTTCGAAATTTATGAAGATTTTAAAAATTCAAGACATTTATGATCATAATTGTTTTAAATATGTGAATATTTACATTTTTTTTTGAAAAACATGATAACATTTTTCTAAATAGTTCGACTGCACTTTTGACCAACATCTGAAAATAATACCAGTGATACTAATTAGCGGGCCACTCTTCAAAACCTCCTTGCTCGCTAGAAAACCGGATACTTTGCCCGAGTAGAAAACTAGTTGTTCGCACCCTTGATAAGAAAACCGGTTGGCCACAACAACAAATAAACGGCTTCATGTTTTTTAAAATTGAAAAAATAATATTCACAATTTTTTTGTATATCTAGAAAAATGCCCACACATTTGAAAAATATTCGTAAATTTTGAAAATCATGATGAATTAAAAATGTTCATGATTTTATTAATTTAGGCCGGGGTCGTTTGAGCTGAGTTATTTAACAAGGGGCTTTCCTACTAAATAATTGGAAATCCTTTTAACAAATCTCATTTATTATATACTCTTTCTTATTCTTAGTTTATGCACTTTGAAATATCTCACGGGATATTTATGCATGAAAGATTCATTGGGTGTTTTCATTTACGTTTTACTATAGTCTGTTCTTATATTTTTTTTCTTTCTTTTTAAGGATTCTTTGGTCAAGAATTGTCTTCATTTTCTCATTTTGACTTGGTCGATATTTAGTGGATGCAATGTTCATGAAAGTTAAAAAATGATTGTGAAATTCTTAAACAATTCACAGGATTAAAAATGGTCGGCTCTTAGAAAATATTCATGCATTTTTAAAAACAATCACAGGTTCTAAAAAATATTCGCATTTTTAAGTAATTAAATTTCACAATTTTAGTTAATTTTGGATTCAACAAACAGAAAATAGTAAAAACAACTTAGAAAAATAGAAGGAAAGAAACGGAACATAACTTAAAATATAAAAGTAAAATAGGCGCTATATCGCGTATGGGCCAGACTAAAATAGAGCTCGAGCGTGAAACCTCTTCGCTCGGTAGAAAACCGATGCTTTACCCGGAAAAATAAACTAATTGCTCGCACCCTTCATAAGAAAAACTGCTTGGTACCTGGCCAGAATAAATAAATGGCTGTATGTTTATTTTAATTAAAAAGGTATTGTTGAAAAAATGTACTCCCTCCGTGCGGAAATACTTGTCGAAGAAAATGATGTATCTACACGTATTTTAGTTCTAGATACATTCATTTTTATCTATTTTACCGACAAGTTAACAGAGGCAGTACATATGTCTAGAAAAATGTCTACATATTTAAAAATATTCAATATTTTTCAAAATATTCATTTATATTTAAATGTTGAAGAATTATAAAAAGTTCATAGGTTTTGACAATATTCACATCTCCAAAAAATCTTAATAATTTTTTTAAAAATCTCTTGAGGTAAAAAAATATTTAAATTTTTATATAGTCGATTTTTATTTTTTTAATTAAATAGAAACATAAAATAGAAAAAACAGCTTGAAAACTAGAAGAAACAAATTGAACAACAGAAAAAAAATAAAAAATAAATAACACTGAGAAAGGAAAACCGTGAAAAATACTGGAAAATGAGAAAAAAATAGAAGAGAAAAGAGAAAAAACAAAGTAAAAATAACTAGAAAAACCGCCGGCAAAAATGGGTAAGAAAAAGGAAAAATGAGCTATGGTCATCCCAAAGAAAACAGCCCCGCAACGAAGAAAATCGACCTAGTTGGGCTGGCCAAACCATGCGTTTCCGTGTGCGTTGGAACAGGATATTCCGCATTCTTTTGCTTAGTGATTACAGTATTATTCCCTTACTGATAACCTCATTAAAATATATTGCACCGTGTTGCATAGCAACCATGAACCGATTGGCAAGTTTATGGAAAAGATCTGCACGGTTGCATAAATACCATGCATATAGAGAGCAACAGACATATTTTATGAAGAGAGCTCCTTAAGATAGATGAATATGAACTAGCGCATCACCAACCTACACACCATGCCCCGCCATGAAAGGCACATTGACAAAGACAAATATCGGCATGACTGCACAGATCTGGAAAACACCACTTCCATTGCAACGCATACAACTTTGGACTTTAGAGGCTACGATCCTAGAAGGAAACTTATAACTCTAGCTAGCTTGTTAACTTCAGATTCATGGGACGCAACCTGCAAATGACATAGAGCAAAAAACAAAAAAAGAGATGTTAGTACTTTTTTTTCCGAACCTTGTCTTCTCTTATGATCTACTCCCTCCGGCCAGAAATAATTGTCGCTCAAACTGATTTATCTAAACGTATCTCAGTGTTAAATACATCTGTTTGAGCGACATTTATTCTAGTGCTAGATACATTTTTTTGAGCGACATTTATTTCCGGATGGAAGTACATGTGTATCATGTTGATGTAGCGATATGTGTCAATAGAAACACTGTTTGTTGACATTATTTTGGACGGAGAAACAAATCTACATGTAACTTGTAAGAGACACGTCATGTTATGGTACTATACAGAAGCATGCATGATATACATTCTTTTCTTTGGTTGCGATAAGCATAATTCGTAGAGCTTGAATAAGGTCAAGCCTAGGGCCTTGACCTGTGTATATAAAGGCGAGACCCTGCGGCGGGTTAGGTCAAGTGACAATCAATCGAGAGCTAGGTCAAACGATTCCGCTCCCTTGTAATCGATACTCAAGTAATAGTCAACAAAAGCAGGAGTAGCCTTTTACCTCGTTGTGAGGGGCCGAACCTGAGTAAACCTTGTGTCTTTCGTCCCGCTCAATCCCTCAAGCTAACCTACGTTGCGATGGCTCCACACCTAAGTCCTTTCACAAGGGCATCTGCTGTGACAAGACCACAACAACTTCCGACTTATTACCATTGAACACCATTGAAAAATAGACTGAGCTCACCATATTCATGATTACCGAAATCCATGATGCAGCAAAACCCAGCTTCTCCATGATTGACCTTAGGTAAGACCATTCCACCCGATCATCTGCCTTCATCTAAAGTTGCAGAGTTGTTGCTCTTGGCCCTGTTCCGCTTCATAAAATGCAGGCACTCATATGCAGAAATTATGTTGTCAGTTATAAGCCTCCCTGGAACAAACGACAATTGTTCCTCAGAAATGCCATCCAGAAGAATCAGCTTGAGGCGGTTTGAGAGCACCTTCGAGGCAATCTTGTAGAAAACGTTACATAAACTGATGGGGCGAAATTGAGAAAGTAACATGAAGTTTGATACCTTAGGAATAAGCACCAGCAAAGTGTCGTTTAGGCAGGCTGGGCTCTCTTCTCCCTTCACAATGCCTAGTACTGCTTTAGTAACCGCCTCTCCACAGATATCCCAATGCCTGTTAAAGAAGTGGATGGAAACCCATCAAGACCTGGAGCTTTCGTTGGGAACATATGGAAAAGCGTTGTTTTGACCTCCTTGGGATCATAAGGGGCCAATAAAATATCATTCATCATCGGTGTGACCTTGACAGGAACATGTTCAAGCACTTCTACCACTCCTTGTACCCCCTCAGAGGTATATAAATTTTTGTAATATTCTAGCGCTAGTTGTTGTATTTCGGTCAGATCATCCGCCAGCTGCCCATCCGCAGGCTGGAGGGCCTTGATCAGATTTTCCCTACGTCTCATGGAGGCTCTTAAGTGGAAGAAATGCGAGTTCCGGTCACCTTCAAAAAGCCATTGAACACAGGACCGTTGCCTCCACATTAGTTCCTCGCGTAGATAGAGCTCAATAAGGCGATCATTGGTTTTGTTTCTGCATGGGATGGACCCACACGCGAGGAGTCACTCCGCATGCGCTCAAGCTCCTTTTTCAAACTTCGAATCTCACCCTTGACACTTCCAAAAGTGGACTTCGACCATCTACCAAAATTATTAGCAAGAGCATCAAGTTTGGCCCGGACGTCGGTAGCTGTCAGGCTATTGCCGCCGGGTTCCCATGACTCTTGAACTCTAGCCTTTAGATCTGAGTGTGTATCCCACATAACCTCATATTGAAACAACTTCGCATTCCTTGGTGGCTGAGCAAGTTGTAATAACAAGGGAGAATGATTTGAGGTTGCCGTAGTAAGGTGCTCAACCATAGCAGCAGGGAATTGTTCACACCATTCGGGCTTGCTGAGTACTCTGTCTAGGCGGACGCGAGTGAAAGTGTTGGGAATTGTTGCATGGAAAACAAAAAAATTCTACGCACACGCAATGATCTATCCATGGAGATGCATAGCGACGAGGGGAGAGTGTGCTACGTACCCTCGTAGACCGTAAGCGGAAGCGTTTCACAACGCGGTTGATGTAGTCGAACTTCTTCTCACGTCAACCGATCAAGTACCGAGCGCACGACACCTCTGCGTTATGCACACATTCAGCTCGGTGACGCCCCTCGCCTTCTTGATCCAGCAAGTTGTCGAGGTAGTAGATGAGTTCCATCAGCATGATGGCGTGGTGACGGTGATGGTGAAGTGATCTCTGCAGGGCTGTGCCTAAGCACTACGAAATTATGACCGGGGGTGTAAATGGTGGAGGGGGGGGGGGGGGGCCGCACACGGCTAACAATTGATCTGGTGTGTGCTAGGTGCCCCCACATATATATAGGTGGGAGGGGGAGGGGAGAGGCCAGGAGGCGCCCCAAGTAGAACCGAATCCTACTTGGGCTCCTCCCAAGCCGCGCGCCCCCCTGCCATATTTGTCGGAGGGGGAAGGAAAGAGGGGGGAGGGAAGGAAGTGGGAATCCTAGTCCACACTTTCCTTTCCCTTCTACCCTTTCATTCCCCTCCTTAGATCGGCCCATATGGGGGGTGCACCAGCCCCTTGTGGCTGGTGCGTTTCCCTCTTGGTCCATAAGGCCCATATCTTTTGCCGGGGGTGCCCGGAACCCCTTCCGGTGACCCGATATGTACCTGGTACCCCCCGAAACACTTCCGGTGTCCGAATACCATCGTCCTATATAGCAATCATTACCTCTCGACCATTTCGAGACTCCTCGTCATGTCCGTGATCTCATCTGGGACTCCGAACAACATCCGGTCACCAAATCACATAACTCATATAATACTATATCGTCATCGAACGTTAAGCGTGCAGACCCTACTGGTTCGAGAACTATGTAGACATGACTGAGACACCTCTCCGGTCAATAACCAATAGCGGAACCTGGATGCCCATATTGGCTCCTACATATTCTACGAAGATCATTATCAGTCGAACCGTTGTGACAACATACGTAATTCCCCTTTTCCATCGGTATGTTACTTGCCCGATATTCGATCGTAGGTATCTTCATACCTAGTTCAATGTCTTTACCAGCAAGTCTCTTTACTCGTTCCATATACATCACTTCGTGACTAACTCCTTAGTCGTTTGCTTGCAAGCTTATGATGTGTATTACCGAGAGGGCCCAGAGATACCTCTTCGATAGTCTGAGTGACAAATCCTAATCTCGATCTATGCCAACTCAACAAACACCTTCGGAGATACCTATAGACATCTTTATAATCACCCAGTTACGTTGTGATGTTTGACAACGCACAAGGCATTCCTCCTGTATCCGGGAGCTGCATAATCTCATAGTCGAAGGAATATGTATTTGACATGAAGAAAGCAATAGCAATAAAACTGAACGATCATTATGCTAAGCTAACGGATGGGTCTTGTCCATCACATCATTCTCCTAATGATGTGATCCCGTTATCAGATGACAACTCATGTCAATGGTTAGGAAACCTCAACCATGTTTGATCAACGAGCTAGTCTAGTAGAGGCTCACTAGGGACACGGTGTTTGTTTATGTATTCACACATGCATTAAGGTTTCCGATCAATACAATTCCAGCATGAATAATAAACCTTTATCATGAATAAGGAAATATAAAATAACAACTTTATTATTGCCTCTAGGGCATGTATTTCCTGCAGTCTCCCACTGGCACTAGAGTTAATAGTCTAGTTCACATCGCCATGTGATTCACACCCATAGTTCACATGGCCATGTGACCAACACCCAAAGAATTTACTAGAGTCAATAATCTAGTTCACATCACCATGTGATTAACACCCAAAGAGTACTAAGGTGTGATCATGTTTTGCTTGTGAGAGAAGTTTAGTCAACGGGTCTGTCGTATTCAAATCCGTATGTATATATTTTGCAAATTTCTGTGTCTATGATGTCTACTGCGCAACTTTATTCTTGTAGACTCGTGTTGGGCCTCCAAGCGCAGATTTTTGTAGGACAGTAGCAATTTTCTCTCAAGTGGATGACCTAAGATTTATCAATCCGTGGGAGGTGTACGATGAAGATGGTCTCTCTCAAACAACCCTGCAACCAAATACAAGAAATCTCTTGTGTCCCCAACACACCCAATACAATGGCAAATTGTATAGGTGCACTAGTTCGGCGAAGAGATGGTGATAAAAGTGTAATATGTATGGTAGAAATATATTTTTATAATCTGAATAAATAAAAACAGCAAGGTAGCAATTGATAAAAGTGAGCACAAACAGTATTGCAATGCTTGAAAAGGAGGCCTAAGGTCTGTACCTTCGCTAGTGCAATCTCTCAACAGTGCTAATATAATTGGATCATATAACCATCCCTCAAAGTGTGATGAAGAAATCACTCCAAAGTTCCTATCTAACGGACAACATAAGATGGAATTGTTTGTAGGGCACGAAACCACCTCAAAGCTATTCTTTCCGATCAATCTATCCTAGAGTTCGTACTAAAATAACACCAAGCTATTCTTTCCGACCGATCTAACCAAGAGTTCGTACTAAAATAACACCAAAGCAAATTCAGATTCGTAATATTCAATCCAACACAAAGAACTTCAAAGAGTGCCCGAAGATTTCTACCGGAGAAACAAAGACAAGAACGTGCATCAACCCCTATGCATAGATTACCCCAATGTCACCTCAGGAATCCGCGAGTTGAATGCCAAAACATATATCAAGTGAATCAATATGATACTCCATTGTCACCACGAGTATTCATACGCAAGACATATATCAAGTGCTCCCAAATCCATAAAAGTGTTCAATCCGATAAAACGAAATCTCGAAGGGAAAACTCAATTCATCACAAGATAGAGAGGGGAAAACACCATATGATCCAACTATATTAACAAAGCCCCCGATACATCAAGATCGTGCCATCAAGAACACGAGAGAGAGAGAGAGAGAGAGAGAGAGAGAGAGATTAAACAATTAGCTACTGGTACAAACCCTCAGCCCCGAGGGTGGACTACTCCCTCCTCATCATGGTGGCCGTCGGGATGATGAAGATGGCCACCGGTGATGATCTCCCCCTCCGGAAGGGTGCTGGAACGGGGTCTAGATTGGTTTTCGTGGATACAGAGGCTTGTGGTGGCGGAACTTCTGATCTAGGGTTCTCTCGAGGGTTTTTGGAATATTTGGGAATTTATAGGGCGAAGAGGCGGTGCGGGAGGCCACCGACGTGGGCACAACCCACCAGGGCCCCCAGACGTGCCCGGGTGGGTTGTGCCCCCCTCGGGGCACCCCCAGGTGCTTCTCTGGCCCACTGGATGTCTTCTGGTCCATAAAAAGTCTACAAAAAGTTTCACGGTGTTTGGACTCCGTTTGATATTGATTTCCTGCGATGTAAAAAACAAGCAAAAAACAGCAACTGACACTAGGCTGTGGGTCAATAGGTTAGTCCCAAAAAATTATATAAAGTTGCCATAAAATGATTGTTAAACATCCAAGAATGATAATATAACAGCATGAATACTTCATAAATTATAGATACGTTGGAGACGTATCAGCATCCCCAAGCTTAATTCCTACTTGTCCTCGAGTAGGTAAATGATAAAAGAAATAATTTATGAAGTGTGAATGCTAGCAAAGTGCATAAGTTTGATCAATGATAATTTCAATCACTTTCCCTAGCATCATAACAACAACTCTCTCTCATAAAACTCATCATGACAAAGTAGCAACCAATTCACATGTTAAGGTTCGAACAATGAATTCTCTTAAAACTCAACAACCTATATTTTTAGTCACCAAACAATTGCAATTCAACTTATTCAACAGAGTCTAAGTAAGAGCTCCACATACTCAACCATCATATAGTCTTCTACGATTGCTAACACTCACCACATACACATGAGCAAAATCTTTCAACCAGACACATAGAAAGATAGGGGCTTATAATTTTGCCTCCCAACGTATTCACCTCAAGGGTGATGTCAACAATAATAACTCATGCTACCCATATCCAACTGGATATATGTGCCTAGATCTTTCCTCACCACATGTTGCTTGCCAAAAAAGAAAAATAAAAAGGAATAGAGAGAAAAACTTCGAATCTTGCATGAAAGTAAATACATAAAAGTAAAAGGTAGGCCCTTCGCAGAGGGAAGCAGAGGTTGCCATGCAATTTTTGTTTTTATGCTCAATCCCTTAGTGCAAAAGAACATCACGTTATATTGCCCCTTATGATAGCAACCTTTATTATGCAGTCTGTCGCTTTTATTCTTTGCCATCACAAGTTTGTACAACGCTCAATTTTCTCTTACACTAAATGATCTAACACTTTTAGAAGCAAATTTTTATTGCCTTATTGCACCGATGACAACTTACTTGAAGGATATTACTCAATCCTTAGGTAGGTATGGTGGACTCTTGAGAATAAGATTCGGGTTTAAGGATTTTTTGATGCACAAGTAGTATCTCTACTTGGTGCGGAATTTTTGGCTAGCAAAGATGGGGGGCAAGCACCACATGTTGAAGGATCTATGACAATATAACTTCTATGTGAATAAGAACAAACATAAATCATTACGTAGTCTTCCTTGTCCAACGTCAACAATTTTGGCATATAATATTTTGATGGGGGCTCACAATCAAAAAATATTTCCAAGATAGTGTATTTGCATGTGAAAGTTCTCTTCCTTCTACTAATCATTCATGAATTGCTTGTATGACCAATATTGTGATTGTCAAGCTTCAAAAGATTTCACTATCTAAACCCAATGTGAAGCTACCACTAGGCATAATATGAACATATGATTTCAACTTCATGATATTCAATTTATTCAACAATTTACTCATAGGATATAAGTAAAGCACAAGATTAAATGACAAGCTACTCCAAAAAGATATAAGTGAAGATTAAACGAGTAGTTAAGTAAACAGGTAGCTATGTGAGGACTCTCTCTTATTTAATTTTTTTAGGTCTAAGTATTTTATTAAAACAGTAAGATAAACAAAACAAAATGACATTCCAAGAATAGCACAACTCATGTGAAGAAGCAAAAACTTAGGCTCAACCGATACTAACCGATAATGCTGAATAAGAAAGGTGGGATGCCTACCGGGGCATCCCCAAGCCTGGATGCTTGAGACTTATTCGAATATTACCTTGGGATGCCTTGGGCATCCCCAAGCTTTAGCTTCTGTGTCTCCTTAATGTTGGCAAACGTAGCATGCAATTTCAAAAAAATTCCTACGCTCATGCAAGATCTATCTAGGAGATGCATAGCAACGAGAGGGGGAGAGTGTGTCCACGTACCCTCGTAGACCAAAAGCGGAAGCGTTTGACAACGCGATTGATGTAGTCGAACTTCTTCTCGTTCTGACCGATCAAGCACTGAACGTACGGTGCCTCCGAGTTCTGCACACGTTCAGCTCGATGACGTCCCTCGAACTCTTGATCCAGCAAAGTGTCGATGGAGAGTTCTGTTAGCACGACGACATGGTGACGGTGATGGTGATGTGATCCACGTAGGGCTTCGCCTAAGCACTACGTGAATATGACCGGACGCGTAAACTGTGGAAGGGGCACCGCACACGGCTAACAGATGTTGTTGTGTGTTCTAGCGGTGCCCTCCCCACATATATATAGGTTGGAGGGGAGGAGAGGCAGCCAAGGGGGCGCCCCAAGTAGGAGGAATCCTACTTGGGAGCCTCCCAATTCGACCTCCCCCCTTACCATATCCACCGGAGGGGGGGGGGGGGGGGAAGGAGGAGGGAGGAGGGAAGGAAGGAGGAGACCAAATCCCTCCCCTTCCTTTCTCTCTTCCCCTCTTTCCTTCCCCTCCTAATTTGGCCTACATGGGGCGTACCAGCCCCTTAGGGGCTGGTCTGTCCCCTTCTTGGCCCATTAGGCCCATGTAGTTGCCGGGGGGGGGGGGGGGTTCGCGGAACCCCATTCGGTGACCTGATATATACCCGGTACCCCCAGAACAATTTTGGTGTCCGAATATCATCGTCCTATATGTGAATCTTTACCTCTCGACCATTTTGAGACTCCTCGTCTTGTCCGTGATCTCATCTGGGACTCCGAACAACATTCGGTCACCAAATCACATAACTCATATAATACAAAATCGATATCGAACGTTAAGCGTGCGGACCCTACGGGTTCGAGAACTATGTAGACATGACCGAGACACCTCTCCGGTTAATAACCAACAGCGGAACCTGGATGCTCATATTGGTTCCCACATGTTCTGCTAAGTTCTTTATCGGTCGTACCGTAATGACAACATACGTTATTCCCTTTGTCGTCGGTATGTTACTTGCCCGAGATTCGATCGTCGGTATCTTCATACCTAGTTCAATCTCGTTACCGGCAAGTCTATTTACTCGTTCTGTAATACATCATCCCGCAACTAACTCATTAGTCACATTGCTTGCAAGGCTTTTTATGATGTGTGAGGGAGTTCCGGACTAGGGGGTGTCCGGATAGCCAAACTATCATCATCGGCCGGACTCCAAGACTATGAAGATACAAGATTGAAGGCTTCGTCCCGTGTCTGGATGGGACTTTCCTTGGCATGGAAGGCAAGCTTGGCGATACGGATATGTAGATCTCCTACCTTTGTAACCGACTCTGTGTAACCCTAGCCCTCTCCGGTGTCTATATAAACCGGATGGCTTTAGTCTATAGGACGAAGAACAATCATACCATAGGCTAGCTTCTAGGGCTTAGCCTCTTTGATTTCGTGGTAGATCCACTCTTGTAACACACATCATCAATATTAATCAAGCAGGACGTAGGGTTTTACCTCCATCAAGAGGGCCCGAACCTGGGTAAAACATCGTGTCCCTTGTCTCCTGTTACCATCCGCCTAGACGCACAGTTCGGGACCCCCTACCCGAGATTCGCCGGTTTTGACACCGACATTGGTGCTTTCATTGAGAGTTCCTCTGTGCCGCCACCGATAGGCTCGATGACTTCTTCGATCATCAACAACGATGCGGTCTAGGGTGAGACTTTTCTCCCCAGACAGATCTTCGTGTTCGGCGGCTTTGCATCAAGCCAATTCGCAGCCATCTGGAGCAGATCGAAAGCTACGCCCCTGGCCGTCAGGTCAGATTTGGAAGTCTAAACTATACGGCCGATATCCGCGGAGACTTGATCTTCGACGGATTCGAGCCGCAGCCAAGCGCGCCGCACTGTCTCGATGGGCATGATCTAGCTCTACAGTGCCCTGGAGGCCGCACCAGAATCCGCTCCGACCCTTAATCCGGAGCCGTATTCCCCGATCGAGGATGAGTGGTTGGACACCGCCTCGGGGGCTTTAATCCCTATGGCGATCGAGCCGAACTCTATCCCTGTCGCTGCGAAGACCTCGACTCCGGTGTCTTTGGACTCCTCTCCGGACTCCGAACCCTCCGCGCCCTTGCCAATCGAATCCGATTGGGCGCCCGTTATGGAGTTCACGACCGCGGACATCTTTGAGCACTCGCCCTTTGGCGACATCCTGAATTCACTAAAGTACCTCTCGTTATAAGGAGAGCCCTGGCCGGACTGCGGTCAGGACGGTTGGGATGCGGACGACAAAGAAATTCAAAGCCCACCCACCACCCACTTGGTAGCGCCGCCGGCGATCTAACCGACATGCTAGACTACGACTCCGAAGACATCGACGGTGTGGGCGACGATGCGGAGATTTAACAAGACCCAGCGCCTCAGGCACCGGAAGGCCACCTCGTCATACGACATATATATGGTGGACATCCCAAAAGATGGGAACGGCGATGGAACAACGGAGGATGACCTCCAAGAAGTAGCCGGTTACCGACGCCGGCCAAGCGCCGCTCTAAATCCAGCCACTGCAAGAATGAAGATTCCGCAATCAAGATAACAATACACCGGACAAAGGTCTGAAGACAATCCACTCCGGAAGATCCAAAGGCGGGGAGGATGGAGACGCCAGCCCTCACGAGAGAGCGGCAGAAGAAGAGGTAGAGGATTATATGCCTCCCTCCGGAGACGAAGCAAGCCTCGACGATGATGAATTCTTTGTGCCTGAGGATCCCGTCGAACAAGATCGTTTTAGACGCAGGCTTATGGCCACGGCGAACAGCCTCAAGAAAAAGCAGCAACAACTTAGAGCTGATCAGGATCTGCTAGCCGACAGATGGACTGAAGTCCTCGCGGCGAAGAGCATGAGTTCGAACGCCTCAAAGCTACCCTAAACGCAAGCCGCTGCTCCCGATTAGAGGAGGAGGCTTACGAACACGCATCACCGAGGAGACAATACGGTGACCGACCACCCGTGGTCGCGACAGAGAGGCCTCTAGGCCCTTCACTAGAACCGCACCCGGCATCGCTCAAAAGCACACGGCCATAGGGGAACGCTCCGACCTGCGAGATATATTGGAGGACAAGGCAAGTCAATCAAGATCGATCTATGGATCGCGTGGGCGCCGCAGATGCGTGGCGACAACCGTCGCGCCCGGACACAATAAGTCCGGTCGGGCGAACAAAACAGACAAAGCTCTTTTGAGCTCCGTCGTGATATCGCCCGATCTGAGGCGCCAAGACACCCACTATGCTTCATGCAGGCGAAATAATGGATCATCAAATCCCGAAGGGTTTAAACCCGTCAATATTGAATCCTATGATGGCACAACAGACCCGTGGTTTGGATCAAGACTATCTCCTTCACATCCACATGGCCCGCGGTGACGATCTTCACGCCATCAAATACCTCCCACTCAAGCTTAAAGGACCAGCCCGACATTGGCTCAACAGCTTGCCGCCAGAGTCAATTGGGAGCTGGGAGGACACAAAGCCGCATTCCTCGATAACTTCGGGGCACTTATGTGCGACCACCAGACGCCGATGACCTAAGCCACATAATTCAGCAGCAGACGAATCGGCCGGACAATTACAGACACGGTTCTTAACCAAGAAAAACCAAATCGTCACCGTCCGGATGCGGAGGCCCTCGCGGCCTTCAAGCATAACATCCATGACGAGTGGCTTGCGGCACCTAGGACAGGAAAAGCGAAATCCATGGCAGCCCTCTCATCACTCATGACCCGCTTCTCTGGCGGGTGAGGACAGCTAGCTTTCACGCAGCAACAACCTCGGCAAAAATTCTGGCAGTCCGGACTTCAAGGACCGAAATGGCAGGCCGCCCGTAACAAAACAAACTCCGCATTAACGGCGACAATATTGAGGATACGACGGTCAATGCCGGATTCGGAAGGCTCTAAACACGGTCGCCAGAAAAAGCCATTCAAAAGAACTACTCCGGGTCCGTCCAATTTGGACCAAATACTCGACCGCTCGTGCCAGATACACGGCACCCCCGAAAAATCAGCCAACCATACCAAGAGGGACTATTGGGTATTCAAGCAGGCGGGCAAGTTAATTGCCGAAAACAATTACAAGGGCTGCATAGCAATGACGAGGACGAGACCCAACCGCCCGAACAATAGAGGATGAAGGGTTTCCCCCACAAAGTGCGGACGGTGAACATGATATACGCAACGCACATACCCAAAAGGGAGCGGAAGCGTGCACTCGAGGATGTCTACGCTGATGGAGCCAGTTGCCCCGGTTCAATCCATGGTCCTCCCGCCCGATCACTTTTGACCGAAGGACCACCCCACCAAGATCCGCCACGGCGGATTCGCGCCACTAGTCTTTGACCCAATCGTCGATGGATTTCACCTAACGAGTCCCGATGGACGGCGGCAAGAACTGAACCTGCTTTACCGAGATACAGTGCAAAATGGGCATAGACCCCTCAAGGATTAAACCTACCAAACCGACCTTTAAAGGCGTCATACTAGGTGTAGAAGCCAATTGTACAGGTCAATTACACTGGAAGTGGTCTTCGGATCCCCGGATAACTTCCGAAGCGAGGAGTTAATCTTCGACATAGTCCCGTTCCGCAGCGGCTATCATGCCTTGCTCGGACGTACCGCGTTTGCAAAGTTCAACGCGGTGCCGCACTATGCATACCTCAAGCTCAAGATGCCAGGCCCTCGAGGAGTCATCACGGTCAACGGAAACACTGAACGTTCTCTCCGCATGGAGGAACATACAGCGGCTCTCGCGGCAGAAGCGCAATGCAGCCTCTTAAGGCAATTCTCGAGTCCGGCCGTTAAGCGGCCGGACACAGCTAAGCGCGCCTGGAGTAACTTACAACAAGACCACCCAGTATGTTCCGAGCATGCGTAGCAGTGCGGCCCCAACCCCAGCTCCTGCGAAACGTCAAAGCAGGTCCTTCGCGTACACCATTACGCTCTGAAGACACCATGGGCATGTGGAGAGGGGCACGACCACGACAAACCTGCATCGGCTCAACCACACGGGGGCTCTCAAGTGTGTCGTTCCTTTTTCTTTTCTTTTTACCTTTTACTTATTACCCACAAGACTCCGTTTGTCGGAAGCCCGTCCGGCAAAGATACCGCCGAACTCACGATGCAACAGCTGTGGAAGGATAAAGGCTACAACGAATATACAGGTGGTCTCCATTACGAGCATTTTTATACACCAATCTGCAGCCTACCCCTGGAGGGGGACATGTTTAACAGTCTCATACCTTGCTTATTGCACTATTTGTATCGTTCTGCATTTGTAGCAGCACTTATTGAATAAAACAATGCAGCACCTTTTACTTATAATTGCATTTCTTTTTAGATACATATGTTTATTCATGGCATGTTGCATCCGTACACTTTGGTACGGCTAATATACACCAGGGGCTTATGTTTCCCGCATTATGGTGTGATGAGTCCGAACACTTTCACAAGTGCGGCACCCCGAACTTATAGCACTATATGCATCGGCTCCGAATCATGTCTTGGGTCAATAGTTGGGTCGGCTCCCATGTTTTGGTACCTTACGTTCCGTTATATCGGCTAAGGTAGCACTAGGAGAACCATCATGATTCCGCCCCAGCTTGAGCTGGGTTAACGCCTCGATGGAGAAAGCTAAAACTGACCATCATGATGAGGCGAGAGACCGTCACAGCCGAGAGGTTTTGCGAGTCCTTAAAGACTTATGCTGCTTAGAGCGAGGAGCCGGATATTGTCTGCCAAAGGCGTGATAGCGCCCCAAATTGACCTTCCGAAGACTAGGGGCTTCACTAAATTTAAAATTATAGAATTCTATGGCTAAGTGAGAGTGTTCAAGCATTATAAGTCCAGTTGCCTTGTTCGCTGTGTTGAGCGCCTCCTAGATGGACCCAAAAATGGGAACAAGAGCGCTCAAGTTTATCCCGAACACCCCAAAGACTGTGGCATGGGGAAATTTGAAGCCGACGACTTGCCATCTCTCATATTTGATAAACAGCCGCACATAAGGTAATATTTTAAATTAACAAGCGTTGCTTAGCGCATATGAACTAAGTTTTCAAGACAGGATAACAAATTGCGAGTCTACTAAAATATTACATCTTTGGAGCACTCAGCCGCAATAGTGCGGGCGCCCTTCAACACACTATTATAATACATCTCGGGCGTGCGATGCTCCATGCCCTCTGGTGGCGGGTCCGTCACGAGCTTCTGGGCATCCATCTTGCCCCAGTGCACCTTTGCACGGGCAAGGGCCCGACGGGCACCCTCAATACAAGCGGAATGCTTGATAACTTCAACCCACGGGCACGCATCCATCAGCCGCCGCACCAGGCCGGTAGCTCCTGTGCATGGCCTCCTTAGGCCACACCGAACTATGAGGCCCTTCATGGCCTGTTCGGCCGCCTTGTGGAGCTCGACCAACTGCTTCACTGGTCGCTAAGGGCACTGGATGTCCGCCTCAAAGATACTGAGACCATAAGACCTTCTCCGTCGAGCTCCCCTCCTCGGCCCGGTAGAATGCGGCAGCATCGGACACGCTGCGAGGAAGATCTGCGAACGCTCCTGGAGAGCTCCGAATTCGGGTAAGCAACAGGTAATTAACTCTCACATGCTTACTTTGCATACCCGCTGCTATTTTCTTCAACGCCTCAATCTCCTGGAGGGCCTTGTAGGCTTCGGCCTTAGCGGCTTTGGCACTCTCAAGAGCTGTTGCAAGCTCAGACTCTCGAGTCTTCGAGTCACGCTCCAAGCTCTCATGTTTTTTCACGAGATCCTGGAGCTCTTGCTGTACCTCCGCCACCCGCCTCCTGCTTCTCTCGCTCGGTGCGCTCATGGCAGCCGCATTACGTTCGCATGCCACCGCCTCCTTCAGTGGTCGCCACCTCGTTAGTGGCCCCTACAATACCCACGTTATCCTTGTCATTTTTCTTGCAACCAAATCCTTTTCAGAAGGTACAATTTTCATAAGGTATTACTCACCTTATTTTTCCTCGAGCTGCTTCTTGGCATGGCCGAGCTCGTTCTCGGACCGCTCGAGGTTTTCCTTCAACATATTGACCTCCGCAATCGGTCTTGGCGGAGGTCAACCAACCTGCAATCCCATATTGACATATTTTTTATGACTCCTGCGTTTATCTTTCTCAAGATCCTTAGTCCGGCTTTTATTTACGAACACCGAACCGAGCATCAGGGGCTACTGTCTATGCGGTACCATTCTACATATATTGAAATTCTTACCTCAAAGCCTGTTAGAAGGCTATCGCGAGCTTTGTCAGCCCGCTCTTGGCAAGTGAACATTACGAATCACCGCACTCATAACGGTCACGGTGTTCCTCTTCGATGGAGGCGCCATTGAGCGCCTCCAACAAATTATCCGGCACCTCCGGTTGGACGGAGGCAGCCGCGTCATGATCTTGCCCTTCTTACGAAGGGTCGCCACGGACTCGAGCCACCGTGGCCTCCGGCTGAGTCCGGTGCAGTCCGGGAGGGTGTCCTGTGACACCTCCGGCCTCCTCCTGCTGGTGGGTCCTTTTCGGGATCCCACCTCGGCGTCGTCCGTGGCACGGGGTGGAGGCGATCGGAAGGAATCCATATCCGACGCACCCAAGGACCCGCCGGCAAGCGGGAAGATCATCCTTGGGCGGACTGCAGGGTTGTATGCGGCATTAGAAAGACATTATGTGGCGAAAATAAGAAACCTTGAAGTTATTCGGGAGTCCGGATACTTACGATCTCGCCAGGCTTGGCCCTTGGAGGCCGATCCTCGTCGTTGTCCTTTGGCGTTGGCGGAGCAGTCCGGGGAAAGAGTTTTTCCTTCTTGGACCCTTGGCCTCCCTTGTTGGGGAGGCCTTCCTTTCTTTCCTCCCACCGGGGAGAGGCTTTCTTCTTCTCCTCCTCGCCTTGGTGGGAGGAGTCGGCCTCAGATTCATCATCCGATAGCACCTGAAAACGGGTACTCTTCCGAGTCCGCGTGGCCGTCTTCTTGGCCTTCTTCTCCGGCACCACGTGGGGTGCCGGAGCCAGCAGCCCGTTAGGCGGGCGTCCATTGGGTCCTTCCGCAATGGGGCCGGACAGATAATCCGTTCGGCCTTCGCCAGCCATTCCTGTCAAAGGTAAAGGGAGTTTAGATCCCACAAAGAGCCAAACTATGGAAAACAAGTGGTGAAATCACTTACCTCGTCAGCAGGACGCTGCGAGAGGAATCCGCGATCTTGATGGCGGATGCGGAGCTTCAGCGCCCTTGAACAACACCTTCCGGACATATTCAGACGTAGTGTCAAGAGCCCGCTCAGGTTTGGTGCTGCGTCGGATCAAACTCCCACATGTTGAAGCCCCGTCGCTGGCACGGGAGAATCCGGCGGATGAGCATGACCTGGACTACGTTGACAAGCTTGAGCTTCTTGTCCACCAGCTTCTGGATACAGGCTTGGAGTCCGGTCAGCTCCTCCGAATTCCCCCAAATCCGGCCACTCTCTTTCCAGGAGGTGAGCCGTGTAGGGATGCCAGATCTGAATTCGGGGGCCGCTGCCCAATCAGGGTCACGCGGCTCGGTGATGTAGAACCACCCGATTGCCACCCCTTGATGGTTTCCACGAAAGTGCCCTCCACCACGTAACGTGGGACATCCGGCCCACCTTGGCGCCTCCGCACTCCGCTTGGCTGCCCTTCACACCCTTCGGCTTGACACTGAAGTTCTTGAGCCACAAGCCGAAGTGGGGCTGTTTGCAGAGTAAGGCCTCGCACACAACAATAAACGCCGAGATGTTGTGATGAAATTCGGGGCCAGATCATGGAAATCTAGGCCGTAGTAGAACATGAGCCCCCGGACAAAGGGATGAAGCGGGAAGCCCAGTCCGCGGAGGAAATGGGGAAGAAATACTACCCTCTCATGGGGCCTGGGGTTGAGGACGATCTCTCCCTCGTCGGGGAGCCGATGTGCGATGTTGCTGGACAAATATCCGATGTCGCGCAGCTTCTGGATCTGCCTCTCCGTGACGGAGGAGGCCATCCACTTGCCTCCCGCTCCGGACATAGTTGGAGAAGGTTGAGGTGAGAAGTACGGACTTGGGCGCTGGAGCTCGAGTTCGCGGAGATGGATAAGCCAAGGAGGAAGAAGGCGAAGGTAAAAGGGTTGGATCTTTATCCCCTTATATGGGCGGACAAAAACATGTGTCCCCACCGGCCTGGTAAAACTCGCTTATCTCCCAAGCGCCACAATCAATGGCGCGTTGGGTTACCCACGTCCGTATTGATGGGAATCCCGGAATAAGGGAACATGATCTCTGCTCGACAAGGCGTGCCAAAAGAAACCGCCGCTTAAACGCTACCGAGGTGGAACAATAAAAACAATTTGAGTAAAGGCTTGGTAGTGGTGCGACGTCACGCCACAGAATATGTCAGCAGATTGATCTTGTGTAATTTTATTCTCTCTATGGTGGTATGTGGAATTTATTTTTGCATAGCCGGACACTATCCTGGTGTTCACAATCTTCTATAAATTATTCGGAGGAAGAACCCGCCTTGCAATGCCGAAGACAACATGCGCGCCGGACTCGTCATGATTGAAGCCTGGTTCAGGAGCTACTGAGGGAGTTCCGGACTAGGGGGTGTCCGGATAGCCGAACTATCATCATCGGCCGGACTCCAAGACTATGAAGATACAAGATTGAAGGCTTCGTCCCGTGTCCGGATGGGACTTTCCTTGGCGTGGTAGGCAAGCTTGGCGATATAGATATGTAGATCTCCTACCTTTGTAACCGACTCTGTGTAACCCTAGCCCTCTCCGGTGTCTATATAAACCGGATGGCTTTAGTCCATAGGACGAGGAACAATCATACCATAGGCTAGCTTCTAGGGTTTAGCCTCTTTGATCTCGTGGTAGATCCACTCTTGTAACACACATCATCAATATTAATCAAGCAGGACGTAGGGTTTTACCTCCATCAAGAGGGCCCGAACCTGGGTAAAACATCGTGTCCCTTGTCTCCTGTTACCATCCGCCTAGACACACAGTTCGGGACCCCCTACCCGAGATCCGCCGGTTTTGACACCGACAATGTGCATTACCGAGAGGGTCTAGAGATACCTCTCCGATACTCGGAGTGACAAATCCTAATCTCGATCTATGCCAACCCAAAAAACACCTTCAGAGATACCTGTAGAGATTCTTTATAATCACCCAGTTACGTTGTGACGTTTGATAGTGCACAAGGTATTCCTCCTGTATCCGGGAGTTGCATAATATCATAGTCGAAGGAATACGTATTTGACATGAAGAAAGCAATAGCAATAAAACTGAACGATCAACATGCTAAGCTAACGGATGGGTCTTGTCCATCACATCATTCTCCTAATGATGTGATCCCGTCCATCAAATGACAACACATGTCTATGGTTAGGAAACTTAACTATCTTTGATTAACGAGCTAGTCTAGTAGAGGCTTACTAGGGACATTGTGTTTTGTGTATGTATCCACACATGTATCAAGTTTCCGGTTAATACAATTCTAGCATGAATAATAAACATTTATCATGATATAAGGAAATATAAAATAACAACTTTATTATTGCCTCTAGGGAAAATTCTCCCACTTGCACTAGAGTCAATAATCTAGTTCACTTCATCGCCATGTGATTTAACACCAATAGTTCACATGTTTATGTGATTAACACCCATAGTTCACATCGCCATGTGACCAACACCCAAAGGGTTTACTAGAGTCAATAATCTAGTTCACATCGCTATGTGATTAACACCCAAAGAGTACTAAGGTGTGATCATGTTTTGCTTGTGAGAGAAGTTTAGTCAACGGGTCTGCCATATTCAGATCCGTAAGTATTTTGCAAATTTCTATGTCTACAATGCTCTGCCTGGAGCTACTCTAGCTAATTGCTCCCACTTTCAATATGTATCCAGATTGAGACTCAGAGTCATCCGGATCAGTGTCAAAGCTTGCATCGACGTAACTCTTTACGACGAACTCTTTGTCACCTCTATAACCGAGAAACATTTCCTTGGTCCTCTTTAGGTACATAAGGATAATTTTGAGCGCTATCCAGTGATCTACTCCTGGATCACTATTGTACCCCCTTGCCAAACTCATGGCAAGGTACACAATAGGTCTGGTATAGAACATGTCATATTTTATAGAACCTATGGCTGAGGCATAGGGAATGACTTTCATTCTCTCTCTATCTTTTGCCGTTGTCGGGTTTTGAGTCTTACTCAACTTCATACCTTGTAACACAGGCAAGAACCCTTTTTCTGACTGATCCATTTTGAACTTTCTTCAAAACTTTGTCAAGGTATGTGTTTTGTGAAAGTCCTATTTAGCGTCTTGATCTATCTCTATAGATCTTGATGCCTAATATATAAGTAGCTTCACCGAGGTCTTTCATTGAAAAACTCTTATTCAAATATCCTTTTATGCTATACAGAAATTCTATATCATTTCCAATTAACAATATGTCATCCACATAAAATATTAGAAATGCTACAGAGCTCCCACTCACTTTCTTGTAAATACATGCTTCTCCAAAAGTTTGTATAAAACCATCTGCTTTGATCATCTCATCAAAGCGTATATTCCAACTCCGAGATGCTTGCACCAGTCCATATATGGATCATTGGAGCTTGCACACTTTGTTAGTACCTTTAGGATTGACAAAACCTTCTAGTTGTATCATATACAACTCTTTTTTCCATTAAGGAATACAATTTTGACATCCATTTGCCAGATTTCATAAAATGCGGCAATTGCTAACATGATTCGGACAGACTTAAGCATCGATACTAGCGAGAAAATCTCATCGTAGTCAACACTTTGAACTTGTCCAAAACCTTTTGTGACAATTCAAGCTTTGTAGATAGTAACACTACCATCAGCGTCCGTCTTCCTCTTAAGGATCCATTTATTCTCAATGGCTTTCTGATCATCGGGCAAGTCCACCAAAGTCCACACTTTATTCTCATACATGGATCCTATCTCATATTTCATGGCCTCAAGCCATTTATCGAAACCTGGGCTCATCATCGCTTACTCATAGTTCTTAGGTTCATCATGGGCTAGTAACATGACTTCCAAAACAGGATTACCGTACCATTCTGGTGCAGAACGTGTTCTGGTTGACCTACGAGGTTCGGTAGTAACTTGATCTGAAGTTTCATGATCATTATCATTAGCTTCCTCTTTATTTGGTGTAGGCATCACGGGAACGGTTTTCTGTGATGATCTATTTTCCAATTCGAGAGAAGGTACAATTACCTCATCAAGTTCTACTTTCCTCCCACTCACTTCTTTCGAGAGAAACTCCTTCTCTAGAAAGGATCCATTCTTAGCAACGAAAATCTTGCCTTCGGATCTGATAGAAGCTGTACCCCAACAGTTTCTTTTGGGTATCCTATGAAGACACACTTCTCCGATTTGGGTTCGAGCTTATCAGGCTGAAGCTTTTTCACATAAGCATCGCAACCCCAAACTTTAAGAAACGACAGCTTAGGTTTCTTGCCGAACCACAGTTCATACGGTGTCGTCTCAACGGATTTAGATTGTGCCCTATTTAAAGTAAATGCAGATGTCTCGAATGCATAACCCCAAAAAATAGTGGTAAACCGATAAGAGACATCATAGATCGCACCATATCTAATAAAGTACGGTTACGACGTTCGGACACACCATTACGCTGTGGTGTTCCAGTGGCGTGAGTTGTGAAACTATTCCACATTGTTTTAAATGAAGGCCAAACTCGTAACTCAAATATTTGCCTCCGCGATCAGATTGTAGAAACTTTATTTTCTTGTTACGATGATTCTCCACTTCACTCTGAAATTCTTTGAACTTTTCAAATGTTTTAGACTTGTGCTTCATCAAGTAGGTATACCCATATCTGCTCAAATCATCTGTGAAGGTCAGAAAATAACGATACCCGCCGCGAGCCTCAACACTCATCGGACCGCATACATCGGTATGTATTATTTCCAATAAGTCAGTGGCTCGCTCCATTGTTCCGGAGAATGGAGTCTTAGTCATCTTGCCCATGAGGCATGGTTCACAAGCATCAAATGATTCATAATCAAGTGATTTCAAAATTCCATCCGCATGGAGTTTCTTCATGCACTTTACACCAATATGACCTAGACGGCAGTGCCACAAATATGTTGCACTATCATTATCAACTTTTGCATCTTTTGGCATCAATATTATGAATATGTGTATCGCTACGATCGAGAATCAATAAACCATTCACATTGGGTGTATGACCATAGAAGGTTTTATTCATATAAGCAGAACAACAATTATTCTTTGACTTAAATGAATAATTGCATTGCAATAAACATGATCTAATCATATTAATGCTCAACGCAAACACCAAATAACATTTATTTAGGTTCAATAATAATCCCGAAGGTAGAGGGAGTGTGCGATGGTGATCGTATCAACATTGGAATTACTTTCAACACACATATCACCTCATCCTTAACTAGTCTCTGTTTATTTTTCAACTCATGTTTCGACTTACTACTCTTAGCAACTGAACCAATATCAAATACCGAGGGGTTGCTATAAACACTAGTAAAGTACACATCAATACATGTATATCAAATATACCTTTGTTCACTTTGCCATCCTTCTTATCCGCCAAGTATTTGGGGCAGTTCCGCTTCCAGTGACCATTTCCTTTGCAGTAGAAGCACTCACTTTCAGGCTTGTGTCTAGCTTTGGGCTTCTTCATGGGAGTGGGAACTTTCTTGCCATTCTTCTTGAAGTTCCCTTTCTTTCCCTTGCCCTTTTTCTTGAAACTAGTGGTCTTATTAACCATCAACACTTGATGCTATTTCTTGATTTCTACCTTCGCCGATTTGAGCATCGCGAAGAGCTTGGGAATCGTTTTCATTACCCCTTGCATATTATAGTTCATTACGAAGTTCTAGTAACTTAGTGATAGTGACTAGAGAACTCTGTCAATCACTATCTTATCTGGGAGTTTAACTCCCACTTGATTCAAGCAATTGGAGTACCCAGACATTCTGAGCACATGCTTACTAGCTAAGCTATTCTCCTCCATTTTTTAGGCAAAGTACTTGTCAGAGGTCTCATACCTCTTAACACGGGAATGAGTCTGGAATATCATTTTCAGCTCTTGGAACATCTCATATGCTCTATGGCATTCAAAACATTTTTGAAGTCCCGGTTCTAAGCCGTAAATCATGGTGCACTAAACTATCAAGTAGTCATCATACCGAGCTTGTCAAACGTTCATAGCGTCTGCATCTGCTCCTGCAATAGGTCTGCCACCTAGCGGTGCATCAAGGACATAATTCTTCTGTGCAGCAATGAGGATAATACTCAGATCATGAACCCAGTCCGCATCATTGCTACTATCATCTTTCAACTTAGTTTTCTCTAGGAACATATTAAAAATAGAACAGGGGAGCTATACGCGAGCTATTGATCTATAGCATAGATATGCAAAAACTATCTGGACTAAGTTCATGATAAATTAAGTCCAATTAATCATATTACTTAAGAACTCCCACTTAGATAGACATCCCTCGAGTCATCTAAATGACCATGTGATCCAAATCAACTAAACCATGTCCGATCATCACGTGAGATGGAGTAGTCTTCAATGGTGAACATCTCTATGTTGATCATATCTACTATATGATTCACGTTCGACCTCTCGGTCTCCAGTGTTCCAAGTCCATGTCTGTACATGCTAGGCTCGTAAAGTTTAACCCGAGTATTCCGCATGTGCAAAACTGTCTTGCACCCGTTGTATGTGAACTAGAGCTTATCACACCCGATCATCACGTGGTGTCTCAGCACGACGAACTGTCGCAACGGTGCATACTCAGGGAGAACACTTATACCTTGAAAATTTTGTAAGGGATCGTCTTATAATGCTACCGTCATACTAAGAAAAATAAGATGCATAAAAGATAAACATCACATGCAATCAAAATATGTGGCATGATATGGCCATCATCATCTTGTGCCTTTGATCTCCATCTCCAAAGCACCGTCATGATGTCCATCATCACCGGCTTGACACCATGATCTCCATCGTAGCGTCGTGGTCATATCGCCAACTATTGCTTCTACAACTATCGCTAACGCATAGTGATAAAGTAAAGCAATTACATGGCGTTTGCATTTCATACAATAAAGCGACAACCATAAGGCTCCTGCCAGTTGCCGATAACTTTTACAAAACATGATCATCTCATACAATAACGTATATCACATCATGTCTTGACCATATCACATCACAACATGCCCTGCAAAAACAAGTTAGACGTCCTCTACTTTGTTGTTTCAAGTTTTACGTGGCTGCTATGGGCTTCTAGTAAGAACCGTGCTTACCTACGCATCAAAACCACAACGGTGATTTATCTAGTTTGTTGTTTTAACCTTCAACAAGGACCGGCCGTAGTCAAATTCGACTCAACTAAAGTTGGAGAAACAGACACCCGCCATCCACCTTTATGCAAAACTAGTTGCATGTCTTTCGGTGGAACCGGTCTCATGTAAGGTTGGTCCGGGCCGTTTCATCTAAAAATACCGCCGAATCAAAATAAGACATTGGTGGTAAGCAGTATGATGATCACCGCCCACAACTCTTTGTGTTCTCTTCGTGCATATCATCTATGCATAGGCCTGGCTCGGATACCACTGTCGGAAAACGTAGCATGTGTTGGGCCTCCAAGTGCAGAGGTTTGTAGGACAATAGCTAATTTCCCTCAAGTGGATGACCTAAGGTTTATCAATCCGTGGGAGGCGTAGGATGAAGATGGTCTCTCTCAAGCAACTCGCAACCAAATAACAAAGAGTCTCTTGTGTCCCCAACACACCCAATACAATGGTAAATTGTATAGGTGCACTAGTTAATGAAGAGATGGTGATACAAGTGCGATATGGATGGTAGATATAGGTTTTTGTAATCTGAAAATATAAAAACAGCAAGGTAACAAGTAATAAAAGTAAGCGTAAACGGTATTGCAATGGTAGGAAACAAGGCCTAGGGTTCATACTTTCACTAGTGCAAGTTCTCTCAACAATAATAACATAATTGGATCATAACTATCCCTCAACATGCAACAAAGAGTCACTCCAAAGTCACTAATAGCGGAGAAAAAACGAAGAGATTATTGTAGGTTACGAAACCACCTGAAAATTATCCTTTCTGATTGATCTATTCAAGAGTCCGTAGTAAAATAACACGAAGCTATTCTTTCCGTTCGATCTATCATAGAGTTCGTACTAGAATAACACCTTAAGACACAAATCAACCAAAACCCTAATGTCACCTAGATACTCCAATGTCACCTCAAGTATCCGTGGGTATGATTATACGATATGCATCACACAATCTCAGATTCACCTATTCAACCAACACAAAGAACTTCAAAGAGTGCCCCAAAGTTTCTACCGGAGAGTCAAGACGAAAACGTGTGCCAACCCCTATGCAGAAGTTCACAATGTTATGGAACCCGCAAGTTGATCACCAAAACATACATCACGTGGATCACGTGAATATCCCATTGTCACCACTAATAAGCACATTGACATACATCAAGTGTTCTCAAATCCTTAAAGACTCGATCCGATAAGATAACTTCAAAGGGAAAACTCAATCCATTACAAGAGAGTAGAGGGGGAGAAACATCCTAAGATCCAACTATAATAACAAAGCTCGCGATACATCAAGATCGTACCACCTCAAGAACACGAGAGAGAGAGAGAGAGAGATCAAACACATAGCTATTGGTACATACCCTCAGCCCTGAGGGGGAACTACTCCCTCCTCGTCATGGAGAGCGCCGGGATGATGAAGATGACCACGGTGAGGATCCCCCCTCCGTGAGTGCGGAATGGGTCTAGATTGGTTTTCAGTGGCTACAGAGGCTTGCGGCGGCGGAGCTCCTGATCTAGGTTATGTTCTGGGGGTTTGTGTATATATAAGAGGTTTTGGCGTCGGGAACAAGTCAGGGGGGTCCCTGAGGCGGCCACGAGGCAGGGGCGCGCCCAGGGGGGTAGGGCGCGCCCTCACCCTCGTGGTGGCCTCGGGGCTCTTCTAGCCCACGTCCGATACTCCGTGGGCTTCTTCTGATCCAAAAATGATCTCCGGCAAATAACAACTCAATTGGACTCCGTTTGGTTTTCCTTTTCTATGAAACTCAAAAACAAGGAAAAAAACAGAAACTGGCACTGGGCTCTAGGTTAATAGGTAGTCCCAAAAATCATATAAAATAGCATATAAATGCATATAAAACATCCTAGAAGGATAATATAATAGCATGAATACTTCATAAATTATAGATACATTAGAGACGTATCAGCATCCCCAAGCTTAATTCCTGCTCGTCCTCGAGTAGCACTACAAAAAAAAGACACATCCGTGACATTTTGGGCCGAACGAATTTTTTTCCTGTCATACATATGACACTTCTATGACGATAATTGTGACAAAACCCGGTATCATCATAGATGTGGTGGGCTCCTACTTCTATGACAAAAACCATGATAGAAAATGGGCTTTTCTTCTGGGCGGGCCGGAGACGCAGCTGCATGACATTCTTTGGGCCATCCATGACGGAAAAACCGTGGTAGAAGCGAGGGGAGGAAAATTACGGGAGTTCGATTCACGGTGGGAGGTCGGGGCCGAGCGATGCGCGCTTTCTCGTACACGACGCTGCTGCGTGTGTAGGCGTTATTCTAATCGAACTCGAGCGAGGCGTTGGGCTCTAATCGAACCCGGCGATTGCAGACCGCAGGCTACAGCGTTCACGAACCCGGCGATCGATCGATGGTACATTAATCGAACCCGATCGAGCGATTCGCTTCGCCATCGCTGCTAAGCGAAGCCGATCGATGCTGCCTCTGGGATGAGCGATAAAGTGAGTGTTGCGGGGATTTGGATGAGCAGTGAGTGGTGGCGTTGCCTCTGGATGAACAGGACCCGTGGTGTGGTTGAGGGCTGGATGAGCAGTGAAGCGGTGGAGGGGTGCCCGTGGAGGGGTGGTTGAACATGACCCGTGGTGTGGAGGGCTGGATGAGCAGTGAAGCGGTGGAGGGGTGGTTGAGCGATGGCGGTGGAGTCGCAGCGGTGGAGGCTGGATGAGCGAGGAGCCCGTGGAGGCTGGAGGAGGTCGACGGTGGAGATGAATAGTATCCCGTGGAGTCCGTTTTGCGATGCACGCCACACCCTCCCGATGAACAGGACCCCGTTTCGACCGTGGCGCTCCAACACAAGTCCATTTCGTCCGCTTTTGCGGTACACCACACCCTCCACCCGTTTCGACCGTAGGAGGTCCGTTTCCTCCGTTTTGCGATGCGCCACACCCTCCCGATCAACAGGACCCCGTTTCGACCGTGGGAGGTCCGTTTCCTCTGTTTCTTGATCGCCACACCCCTCCCGATCAATAGGACTCTGTTCCGAATGTAGGAGGTCCGCTTCCTCCGTTGTGCGGTACGCCAGGCCTCGTTTCCATCGCCTGTTCCGTCCAAGACCTCCCGATGAACACGACCACACATTCCGTTCCGACCCAGCCGGTTGGCTCCCAGGCGTTTCGTTGCCTCCCGATGAACACGACGCATTCCGTTGCCTCCCCATGAACACGACGCACTCCGTTGCCTCCCCATGAACACGGCATTTACGACGCTGTTTCTCCATTCCGACCCAGCCATGTACACGAGCCACTGGCCGTACATGTCTTGTGAGTAGGCGTTTGAGACCCCGCCCGTATGTACACATACGTTGCCGTATTTTCTTTCTTGCACCCTGGCCGCTGTACATACATGTACATTCTACGTGCGCGCCTCTACTACAACACATGCGCGCCTCTACAACGACCAATATGTACATACACATTCGCGACCAGAATGACAACGCTACGTACGCTTCGACCAGGTGGGTCCCGACTGTTAGGCACTTCCTTGTGTGCGAAGATGTAGCTGGTGGGTCCCAGCAGTCAGGGGGGCAAATCGTTTTTTTTGCTCGGACGCACTTCCTTGCATGCGAAGATGTAGCTGGTGGGTCCCAACAGTGGGGGGGGGGGGGCGAATCGTTTTGTTTTTTTGCCTGGACGCACTTTCTTGCGTGCGAAGGTGTAGCTGGTGGGTCCCAGCAGTCAGGGGGAAAACATTTTTTTTCACGAAATACGGTGGCCCGTCCGGTGGGTCTCCGCTGTCAGGTGGAGGATTAATTATTTTGCGCGTAATAAGGAGGCACTTCCTTGCTGCGGCCGTGGACCCAACTGTCAGCGTCTCCATTCACAGTACTCTTCTGATGGAAGTCGGTCGTTGACCACATTGACAACGCCTCGCCGAGAGCACCACGGCGATGGACGACAGCGAGGCCTAGGAAGGGGACGACACGAAGGCAGGGAAGACTCGGCAGTTGTTTCCCACGCGGAGGGGAGTACGATCAGACTGAGGGTTTCTTGGTTCATCTGCCGTCGCCGGAGAATAACAAAGACGTGTGGGTGAGTAGAGGGATGGCTAGGCCAGCGATGGGAGTACGGTGGGGCGGTGAGGCCTGCACGGCAAAGACAGCCGTCATGGGAGGAGGGAGCAGGCAGTCCCGCCGGCGCTTGTTTGAGCGGCTGGAGCAGGAAGAGTAGAGATTGAAGAAGCACGACGGCCGTTGGATGGCCATCCAACAGTCACTGCTTGTGCGTCAACCTGTTTTTAAGAAAGCCTCAAATCTGTGGAAAACAACATACCACCTATCAGCCATTATTTCTAATAATTTACAGCCCATTTGCTAATTCTTAAGGTTTTTTTTGGAGCCCATATTCTTTTTGTTAGCATTACAACCCATATTGTGGCCACGGTTAAAAAATTATACGAAATTTTGCATATTTCAAAAGCGGTCCGAACTGTTTTTAATCCCGAAATTTCGACTCACATTCAAACTGATTTTAAAAATAAATGTATATCAATATAAAATCTAACAAATTCTCCACGCATAAAAATTAATGTAATTTAAAATCTCGAAATGAAAAAAAAGATATTTGAAACTAATTGCCGGTTTGATGTGTTTTAAAAATGTATAGCCCATTTCTCATTACTGATGGGACATTTTCTCGGCTAGCCGAATGAAATCTCTCCTCGTCTTGAAAGATTTGCAGCCCAACAGGCCTGACAAAGCGACTTACTTGGCAAATCACAAAAAAACTGGGCTATGGCCATGGACCCAGCTGTCAGCCTCTCCACGTACAGTACTCTTCCAATGGAATGTCGTTGACCACATTAACCATGCCGCGTCGAGAGCACAAAGGCGGTGGATGACGGCGAGGCCTAGGAAGGGGACGACGCGGAGCTGGGGAAGACGCGGCAGTGGATGCCCACGCGAAGAGGAGTACGAGGGTTCACTGGTTCGGCTGCGGTGTGAGGCTGCCGTCGCCGCAGGCACAGCTAGCGGTGGGAGTAGTAGGGGCGATGAGGCCTCAACGGCAAGACAGCCGCCACCGGAGGCAGGAGCAGGCGGTCTCCCGGCTGGTTTGGGCGGTGGTGCAAGAAGAGCAGTGATTGAAGAAGCGGCAGGACCGTTCGATTCAAATCCAACGATTCTTTGCTGCTAGAATCGTTTGTTGACTAAGTTGACAAGCCCTGCATACGCGTCAACGTAGTAGTCCCACAGGTCAGCCTCCCAACCGGTGCATCCCAGATGTCAGTGGGAGGAATCATTTTTTTCGCGTAATAAGGAGGCAGTTGATTGCGTGCGGCCAGGCCAGCGGAGGGAGTAGGGTGGGCCGGGGAAGCCTGCGCATCACAATGGCCAGCCACAAGAGGAGGGAGCAGGCAGTCCATGGCGCTAGTTTAAGCGGCCGAGCAGAAGATCAGAGATTGAAGAAGCACGTCGGCTGTTGGATGGACATCCAACAGTCACTGCTGCTAGAATCATGTGTTCACTGACAAAGCCTTGCGTAAACAAGTCAGGCATTTGCTACTATTTTTATAAATTTTACTCATTTTCTAATTCATATGGAATTTATTGCAGCCCATTTTCCATTTTTAGAATTGGTGGCCATTTTCTCGTCAAGCATGTGGTCAAAAATTAACTAAATATGTGGGAAATTTTGAAAATTCGCAAATTTTTGCCGGGGAAGAAATATTCTTAATCCAAAAATTAATAGCCATAATTTAAAAATAAATAAGTACAATGACATGTTAAATCCAATGAAATACGTATAAGATATCAGTGAAGAACAAAAACAAAAAAAACTAATATCCCATTTGCTATATTTTTTTTTTGGAATTTTCAACCCCTTTTGATATTACTTTTAACAGACATTGACCATACTCTTTGGCCAGGACAGAATGCATCCCTCCTTGTCTTGAAAGATTTGCAGCCCAGTAATTCGGAGAAAACAAATAGGCCTAGCTTGGGTATTCTTCAAAAAGAAATACTGGGCTACCTATTTTTCCCAAAGAACTGGTGCATGAGCATTTAGCTTTATTTATTTATTTACTTATTTATGTTTAGGGGACCATGATCATGTACCTGGGCCGGATTCATGTGAGAGCCTCCCTTCCAATTACTTATGGGCTTCTCTATTGGGCCTTCATCAGTGGGCTGCATCTTATCAACAAGTGGAGAATGTGTTCCGTACAAAAAATAGTATGAGGTACGTACGGTATGGGGCACTAAAGGATCGAACCGTGCAACGACTTCCAAAACATTGTGTTTGTCGTTCTAACAACACATTTATTCAACCAACAGACGAAATATACTACTGATTGTACATTGAAACAGCAGCAACAACAACCAGGGCTGGGGGTGCAACAGAAGCAGTAAGCAGGCCAGAAGAGTGAAGACGCAGCTCTCTCTTCCAAACCAAACATCAGCCATCATTACAAAAGGGCTACCGAAAAAGAACAAGTGTATGCATCAAACTAAATAAAGATCCTACTACACCAAGTGTACGCATCTAACTAATCGCCTCGATTTGACATTACTATTTATTAAGGTCGTGGAGATTGGTCGGCGGCTTGAACTAGATGGGTGCTGACGGGAAACTCCACCAGGTGTCGAAGTCTGATACTTGCGACCCTCTCTCCTACTTTGGGCTGCAGAGCATGGCGGCACATATCAGGGTATAGTGCATGCAGAGACGCATGGTACGCTGTGTACACACATTTTTGCCTGATGAACGAAACCGCGCTGCCATCATGATCCTTGCCGTCGGTTATCTCCTGGTTAATCGGATAATTCAGTCCGACAAATAGAGAGCATGCACCAAGGCTACTTACCAGCCTCCAGTCAAAAATTCCTGAAGGCCCAGAGAAGCTGGGATCCTGCTCAAAGACCTTGCAGTGATTATGATTGTATTCCATGAAACAACACGTCCGGTATGTCGTAACGATCATCAATATTTCGCCGTCGATCGATCGAGCCAGAACCACCTGCAATCGCCATGCCGCTTTTCTTTGAAAGGTTACGGGATTAGGAAGGGTAGGGACACCGGTGGCCTACATCATCATATCAAGTTGAGTCAAATAAAAAGGGCTCTTGATTTAGTCAATCTTAAGAACAACATGTTATGAGCATGAATATTTTTTCAGTAAATGTTGACAGTAATATAAGCAAGCCATCATGATATCATAGAAAAGTAACATCTTCTTTATAACAGCCGTTTGTAGCGATGACTGGAGTAGGCCAGCAATACGTCCAACCATAGAAGGAGTCGACAACATAAATGAAGCCCTTGTGTTCAATGGCATCAGAGAACCATGGAGGATGTATGATCCTGCGATGGACGTGTAGATTTATCCACTTACCGCAGTGTCCTGTCAGATAGGCGAGACCGCGGTTGAAGAACACAATTAGCCTGAAGTCTTTATAATTCATAGATCTTGTGGGCACTTGGAAGATTACAACCTTGAGCAAATCAAACTTGTTATCATGTTGGCTACTGTAAGATTCTGAGTATTCTGGGCCGCGGTGCCAAAGCGTGCAAAGTGTTAATCGAAGGAAGGGGATCAAGCGCCGGTGTAGACCTCCACGAGCATCCAATGCCGCGACCGTCGACGCAGCACCATCCAAGACGTGTTCATGCCGACCCGGTACATACCGTTAATGTAGCCGAAATTTGACGGGATCGGATCACGTGAAGGGGTTGATGCTCGCCACCCTCGATCGTTATGCTGCGTGACACGCCGTTTCTGAAGATCAGGCGGCATCAGCAAGCAAGGAGCTGGCTTAAAAAGCTCCGGCCTGAGGGCTTTGAGTAAATGGTACAGCCCCGACACGCGGCAAGCGACATGGTACTGAGATTGTCCACACGCGAAACAATGAGCTTGATTACCTCTGTGGGGAGCGAATTCCAGCCACTCTTTCGGCGGATGCTGCTCGGTTCTGCCATTGTTAGTGCTTGGGTTTCGGACGAGGGGGGAGGCGCCTTAGCAGGTATGGAAGCTTGGACGAGATTATGTGCGGACAAAGATGGAGAAGCGAATATGTGTCATGGAAGTGGACAGGTGATGATGACTACAACACGCCACTTGACTTACGAGACACATACCAGCAGCATAGGGTCATATCGATGCCAGACAACTTGCTTGAGTGATCACAATACCGGTACTCCCTACACTACCTACTACAGTACTATGCCCTAGCTTGCTAGAGTAGAGTAGTAGAGTAGGACTCTGCTCTACTACTAGCACCAGAGGAGTAGTTTATTCTAATCTAAAATAGTTACAAACTTCAATGCCCGAGCATGGAACGACTAACCGTGCTCAAAGACCGTGTCTATGTGGTGTTTGGACTTATATGCAAAACAAATAGCAAGATGCCCGTGCATTGCACGGCGCACCATCATCACCAACTCGGTTGTTTCTCTACTCCTACTCCTATAAAAGACCCAGTTGGTGATGATGGAGGCGAGGAGGCGTGTTCAGCTGGGCGTGCAGTGGACGGCGTAGCACTATTCAATTTGTTATAAAAAATAAAGAAGAGTAGTAGAGATAGAGACATAGGGAGGAGCACGAGGTTGTGGGAGATAAGGATGAACGAGGCAAGGCCTTACCTGTAAATGTGGAGAGAGGTGCGGGTATCTTTTGTAAAATTGTCATAGTTGGCTTTCTATCCGTCAGATATAGATCGGACGGTCTATATTACAAGATGGCGGGCATACCATCATCACCAACTCGGTTTTCTATAGGAGTAGATATATATATAGATATAGATAGATAGAGACTAGGAGTACTAGTAAGGACACCATCTCGCTTCATGTGCTACTCCCGCTCCATTCGTGACATAACATCCCCTACATACCACCCCTCCTGCGCTCCATTCGGTGGTATTTGTTGAAATCTGGGGCGCCTTGTCATGTGCTGGCAGCCACGACTTCACCAACAACGAATTCTTCCCCGACCTCGGCAGCCTCTTCCTCAACGACATGGGCGACAACCTCAACGCCAACGGTGCTGCTCCCGTTGCATCGTATGTGTTTCTGTCCTTCCTGTTCGAAATCATGGTAGAATTCATGTTTCTACTCTGTATCCTACTACTATGCTAGTCCACATGATTAATTTCATCTCTGTTATAGCCGTCATGATTTATTTTGTGCTTATTCGAATTAAATCTCGTAGTAACTTGCTCATATATTCAACTGGCGCAACGTCCCCTACAGCCACTCCCGTTTCATGGACGGCCTGGTCGATGCCTCCAATGAGCCCTTCGTCCACTGCTATGAGTGCCCGATGCCATTTTGTGGCTCGCCGGCGGACATGGTGCATCACCTCACGGATGCGTGCAGCGGTCACTGCTGGCCCTTGGCGGAGAACATCAAGTACGACACGTGCTACCGGTTCACCATGCCGGAGTCGCTGGAGGTTCACCGCCGCCTGCTAGTCTCGGAGGAGGATGGTAGCGTCTTCCTCTTGATCGTGGGCACTGGCGAGGCCCGCGCAGGCCGCCGCCCCGTCTCTGTAATGTGCGCCAGGGGCGTCGTCACTGATGCTGACACTGACACGAGGCAGATGTACGGGTGCGTGGTCACTGTTACTACCCCTCCGGGTCGCGTCGGTGGCGACACCGGCCTCATCAGACGGACTTGGACTCTGGGGAGCTGGGACTATCCCGCCAATGTGGACTTGGAAAACCCATGACATCCGTTCCATCCTTTACCCGCAGATGCGGTGCACGGGGACTCCAAGGAGGTTCACCTGGACATACGCATTATCAAGTGCACTTAGAAAACATGTAGTGTGTGTGTGGGCGCTTATGGCCCGTGTCTTTGCCGCTTTTGATAATGTAAGCTTGTCGTTAAACTTGAGTGGCTTTCGCCGCAGTCCTTCCTTTGAACTACTCCTCTCAGTGAGCTGATGTAAGACACTTTGGGTTTCATTTGATAATGGAACGGGGAGGAGCCTCCCTGTTCTTCTAAAAAAATTACGCATTATCAAGTTAAATGTTGATCATTAGTCTTCGCTCAATGTAATCCGCTGTCTAAGCATGTGGAGACTTCCATGCAGGATCTTGCTCTATTGGAGTATCACGCATGAATAAAAGTGTATCCGTTTATGGTTTAGTCTAGAATCTTCCATGTATGAATTTTTACTACAAGATCTTGGTGAAAGACTTACAATGAACCATTTCTTACATCTCCTCTGCCCCCTTGCAAGTCATCCTGATTTAATCCCTCTGTCTAGGTGTATAAGGGCATGGTTATTATTACTTAATAGTATAGCCAATTGTTGACTATAAGAAAGTGCCATGTCATTTGTAGCCAACATGTATAACAATAGATACTCAAAAACTAATTCTTAAAGATCATTTCTTGCAAAGCACAATAAGTGTTATTTCTTCACAAGTTTTGGATGCAGGTTGAACAGTTGAACGCTTTTGTTTGCAAAAGATACCTTTTTATCTATTTCACTGGATGTTTGTGAGCTCTAGAGATGAGATAATATCCGAAGAAACCTATCGATACCCGTTACACATGAGATGACCCCCACATCCTTTTTCAAAATAAACAACTCCCGATCAATGCATTTCACTCTTGGTCCAACGCATACGGGCACCTTACTACTATAGATTAGTACGACCAAAAATTGAACTAACATTATATATAGTACGATAAATACTGATGCATGTCACCTAAAATTATATCATTCAAAACTATGTTCAAATACGAATCCAACGATATAGTTTTTGTTGACATGCACTAACATTTTGTTAGGTAAATCTTCAGACAAATTCAATGGGGGACTAATAAACCACGACCAATGTAGTACAAGTGTAGAGGGCGGAGGGCGGCGCTGCACGGGAGTCTCACCTCTCACCCCACTCGTGGCGCGGCAGTAAAGCCGTCATATCACAAAACCAAACCACTCCCAGTAATAAGTGGCCTGGTAAAATAAACGGACAAGCAACCATCACATCCCTCTGTCTTTTTTGCATTTCATCTCTCTGCATTTACTTTCTCCAGTTCATCTACACTCGATCCTGGCTACTACTCCTGGGGCCAGTTCTTTTGGCGGCTTTCCCAGCTTTTCCCACAAGACTAGTCATAGTGGAGAGTAACAATAAGGTGCCTCACTCATTTATTTGGGCTTCTAAACTACTACTCCGTCCTGGTTTATTCCTCACCATTGTAATTTGTGCTAAATTTTGACCAAAGATTTAACTGATAAAATGTTAGTCCCTCCGTCTAGGTGTGTAAGTCATCTTACGAAAACCAAATAATCCCAAAACACTTAGGCGCGGTGCATTAACTTCTACCTCGTTTCTTGTTTCTTGACATATCAATCAATAAGAGATAAAGAGTGTGCATGCTTTTAATGACTTGAGATATCAAACATGACATGCAGTGGTTAGTTCATTGCATGCAATACTATTAATTAGCAAATAAACATCAACGTTTCTTGTTTTCTCCTCCTCCTTGGTCACGGTGCACAGCCTAAGATGACTTACTCACCTAGACGGATGGAGTAGTGAATGTGACATGCAATAACATTTCATTAGTTAAATTTATGATCAAAATTTGACACAGATTACAATGGGGACCAATAAACCAGGACGGAGGTAGTAGTTATGGGACTACTAATCTAGAAGCCTAAAAGAACTGGCCCCTGGTATTCCTACTAGTAGTAGTACTCAAGTTGGAATTCCAATTGCACGACACAACTTGTTAGGCAAAAAAATTTGATACAGGGTGTAGGAAGCAGTTTGGGAATTTGCATGCCTTTCCAACCAGTGAGATACTCCGTACAAAATGCTGACAGAGAAATAACGACAGAGAAGGAAGCTAAAAGTAAACAATCAAACGAGCATTTTTGCATTTGTTTTGCATGGAATCGTTTCACAAGCTTGACTAGTGCTGTTTTTCTACTTTTACAAAAACCGCATCGTGATGTTAAAACGTGCATTTGCACGTACATAAGTAATAGTAGTACTCCCTCCGTCTAGGTGTACAAATCTTCCCTCCTTGGTCACGGTGCACAACCAAAGATGACTTATTGACCTGGACGGATGGAGTAGCACAGTCTGCAAGCATATATCAAGAGAGACGTGTAGTGCGATAGTATATAGTAAACTTTGTGCTATATGCACGTACTTGCAAAATGCGTACGAATACACAAGGTTTCCAAACTTTCCCTTTTACATACTTAATTAAGGACACTAAAAATTCCTGAACGTTCGGGATTTATCATGTGCGTCCCAAAACTAATGAGATGGCCTTACGAAACAAAAATTATACTCCTCCTGAAAGCCACGACGCCGCGGGAGGCGCTTGCGCGCCACGAGTGCCACAGGCGCGGTCGTTTCCCAGCGCGCCGACACAACGCCTCTTCCTCAGCCTCGCAACTCGCGAGGTGCTGATTGGCGGCTTGCCGGCGGGCGAGCGCAATCTCACCGGTGTGGTGATCCGGCGCCAACAGGTACTCCGCCTCGCTGGAAGCATGCACCCGGTCCACGTACCGCCAAGCGTAGATGAGGCGCTTGGGCCGATCGGCACTCGGGCGTCGACGCAGGCGTCCTCCGCCACCCTCACGGCCCTCGTGACGAGCCTTCCGCCAAAGAGCCAATTGCCTGACTCTCTCGGACGCGACATAGGCCTCCCATGCAGCTTGTTCCGCGGTGCGCTTCTCTTCCTCGGACTTCTTCTCCGCCTCTATTTTGGCGCGCTCTGCTGGAGGCAAAGCCTCCCACAAGGCAACATCCATTTATTTCCAAAGCTTCTCAAGGCTGGGGGGCTCGGCGGGCGGCGCGGCGTTCTTCTTGTAGAGGGGAGCCGACGCGTCCTCCGACGCGCGTGCTGGCGAGATTGGGAACACCGACGCATCCACCTCAACGCATCGCGGCGAGGAGGGGAACACCGACGCGTCCTCCTCGACTAGTGGCGGCGAGGAACGGAACGGCGACGCGTCGCGTCGCGGCGAGGAGCGGAACACCGACGCATCCTCCTCGACTAGTGGCGGCGAGGAACGGAACGGCGACGCGTCGCATAGCGGCGAGGAGCGGAACACCAACGCATCCACCTCGACTAGTGGCGGCGAGGAACGGAACTGCGACGCGTGACCGTCCGTGCGGTGCAGTGATAACCCACAAGTATAGGGGATCGCAACAGTTTTCGATAAGTAAGAGTGTCGAACCCAACGAGGAGCTAAAGGTAGAACAAATATTCCGTAAAGTTCTATCGACCACCGATACAACTCTACGTACGCTTGACGTTTGCTTTATCTAGAACAAGTATGAAACTAGAAGTACTTTGTAGGTGTTATAGGATAGGCTAGCAAGAAAATAAAGAACACGTAAATATAAACTAGGGGCTGTTTAGATAAAGACACAACTAAAGTAAATATGGCGAGTGTGGAAAAGTGGTGGTAGGAGTTGTGGAATTGTCCCTAAGCAACTGACTATGTTACTAGACCGGTAATCACTATTGCAATTCTATTTGAGGGAGAGGCATAAGCTAACATACTTTCTCTACTTGGATCATATGCACCTATGATTGGAACTCTAGCAAGCATCCGCAACTACTAAAGATTCATTAAGGTAAAACCCAACCATAGCATTAAAGTATCAAGTCCCTTTATCCCATACACAAACAACCTACTTACTCGGTCTGTGCTTCACACTCACGCCACCCACTATAAGCAAATCATAAACATATTGCAAACCCTACAGCGGGAATCCCTCACGCTTGCGCGACACGGACGACACAATAGGACAGCACCAATAATAAAACATGCAATTCCAACCAATCATAGCAATTCATCAATCACCGATAGGACAACGAAAATCTACTCAGACATCATAGGATGGCAACACATCATTGGAAAATAATATGAAGCATAAAGCACCATGTTCAAGTAGGGGGTACAACGGGTTGCGGGAGAGTGGACCGCTGTAGATAGAGGGGGGAAGGTGATGGAGATGTTGGTAAAGATGACAGTGGTGTTGGTGAAGATCGCGGTGATGATGATGGCTCCCGGCAGCACTCCGGCGCCACCGGAAGCAAGGGGAGAGAGGCCCCCTTCTTCTTCTTCTTCCTTGACCTCCTCCCTAGATGGGAGGAGGGTTTCCCCTCTGGTCCTTGGCTCCCATGGCGTGGGAGGGGCGAGAGCCCCTCCGAGATTGGATCTATCTCTGCTTTTTGCGTTACATTACGCTCTGTTTCACCGTTTCGTGTATATATGGAGATCCGTAACTCCGATTGGCCTGAAACCTTCGCCGTGATTTTTTTCCGAACATTAGCTTTCTTGCGGCAAAAAAAGAGCATCAACCGCCTTACGGTGGGCTCACGAGGGTAGGGGGCGCGCCCAGGGGGGTCAGGCGCGCCCCCTACCTCGTGACCACCTCGGGCATCGTCTCGCGTGGATTTTTCTTCCGGAATTTTCCATATTTTCCAAAAATAAGCTTCTTCCATTTTTACCCCGTTTGGACTCTGTTTGATATGGATATTCTGCGAAACATAAAACATGCAACAGACAGGAACTAGCACTGGGCACTGGATCAATATGTTAGTCCCAAAAATAATATAAAAAGTTGCCAAAATGTATATGAAAGTGAATAATATTGGCATGGAACAATCAAAAATATAGATAATGACGGAGGCGTATCAGCATCCCTAAGCTTAATTCCTGCTCGTCCTCGAGTAGGTAAATGATAAAAAAAGATAATTTTTGATGTGGAATGCTACCTAGCATAATCTTGATCATATGTCTAATCATGGCATGAATATTAAGACACGAGTGATTCAAAGCAATAACCTATCCTTTGACATAAAAACAATAATACTTCAAGCATACCAACCAAGCAATTATGTCTTATTGAAATAACATAGCCAAAGAAAGCTCATCCCTACAAAATCATATATTCTGGCTATGCTCCATCTTCACCACACAAAATATTCACATCATGCACAACCCCGATGACAAGCCAAGCAATTGTTTCATACTTTTGACGTTCTCAAACCTTTTCAACTTTCACGGAAAACATGAGCATGAGCCATGGATATAGCACTATAGGTGGAATAGAATATAATGATGGAGGTTATGTGGAGAAGACAAAAAGGGAGAAAGTCTCACATCGACGTGGCTAATCAACGGGCTATGGAGATGCCCATCAATTGAGGTCAATGCGAGGAGTAGGGATTGCCATGCAACGGATGCACTAGAGCTATAAGTATATGAAAGCTCAACAAAAAGGAACTAAGTAGGGATTGCCATCCAACTTGCTTGCTCATGAAGACCTAGGGCATTTGAGGAAGCCCATTGTTGGAATATACAAGCCAAGTTCTATAATGAAAATTCCCACTAGTATATGAAAGTGATAACTCAAGAGACTCTCTATATGAAGAACATGGTGCTACTTTGAAGCACAAGTGTGGTAAAAGGATAGTAACGTTGCCTCTTCTCTCTTTTTCTCTCATTTTTTTGTTCTCTTTTTTTGGGCCTTCTCTTTTTTTGGCCTTTCTCTCTTTTTTATTATTTTTATTTTTTTCATCCGGAGTCTCATCCTGACTTGTGGGGGAATCATAGTCTCCATCATCCTTTCCTCACTGGGGCAATGCTCTAATAATGATGATCATCACAATTTTATTTACTTACAACTCAATATTACAACTCGATATCTAGAACAAAGATATGACTCTATATGACTGCCTCCGTGATGTACCGGATGTGCAATGATCTAGCGTAGCAATGACATCAAAAAGCGGACAAGCCATGAAAACATCATGCTAGCTATCTTACGATCATGCAAAGCAATATGACAATGAATGCTCAAGTCATGTATATGATGATGATGGAAGTTGCATGGCAATATATCTCGGAATGGCTATGGAAATGCCATGATAGGTAGGTATGGTGGCTGTTTTGAGGAATATATAATGAGGCTTATGTGTGATAGAGCGTATCGTATCACGGGGTTTGGATGCACCGGCGAAGTTTGCACCAACTCTCGAGGTGAGAAAGGGCAATGCACGGTACCGAAGAGGCTAGCAATGATGGAAGGGTGGGAGTGCGTATAATCCATGGACTCAACATTAGTCATAAAGAACTCACATACTTATTGCAAAAATCTATTAGTCATCGAAACAAAGTACTACGCGCATGCTCCTAGGGGGATAGATTGGTAGGAAAAGACCATCGCTCGCCCCGACCGCCACTCATAAGGAAGGCAATCAATAAACACCTCATGCTCCGACTTACGTTACATAACGGTTCACCATACGTGCATGCTACGGGACTTGCAAACCTCAACACAAGTATTTCTCAATTTCACAATTACTCAACTAGCACGACTCTAATATCACCACCTTTATATCGCAAAACTATTGCAAGGAATCAAACATATCATATTCAGCGATCTACAAGTTTATGTAGGATTTTATGACTAACCATGTGAATGAACAGTTCCTGTCATCTCTCTAAATAGATATAAGTGAAGCAAGAGAGTTTAATTCTTTCTACAAAAGATATGCCCAAGCTCTAACAAATATAAGTGAAGCAAAAGAGCATTCTACAAATGGCGGTTGTCTATGTAAAGAGAAACAGGCAATCCAAACTTCAAATGATATAAGTGAAGCCCATGAAGCATTCTATAAAGCCATACTCAAAATATATAAGTGAAGTGAATAGAGCATTCTATAAATCAACCAAGGACCATCTCATACCAGCATGGTGCATAAAAGAAATAAAAATAAAAACCTAATTGCAAAAGACGCTCCAAGACTTGCACATATCGCATGAACGAAACGAATCCGAAAACATACCGATACTTGTTGAAGAAAGAGGGGATGCCTCCCCAGCATCCCCAAGCTTAGACGCTTGAGTCTCCTTGAATATTTACTTGGGGTGCCTCGGGAATACCCAAGCTTGAGCTCTTGCCTCTCTTCCTTCTTCTCACATTGAGACCTTCTCGATCATCGAACACTTCATCCACACAAAACTTCAATAGAAAACTCGGTAAGATCCGTTAGTATAATAAAGCAAATCACTACTCTAAGTACTGTTGCAAACCAATTCATATTTTGTTTTTGCATTGTGTCTACTGTAATATAACTTTTTCATGGCTTAATCCACTGATATAAATTGATAGTTTCATCAAAACAAGCAAACTATGCATAAAAAACAGAATCTGTCTAAAACAGAACAGTCTGTAGAAATCTGAACATTCACCATACTTATGATACATGAACAATTCTGCCAAAATTAGGAAAAATAATAAATTTGTACAGAAAGACAGTGCAAGAGGAATCAGAACCATTTGACGTTCCAGTAAAAAACTAAAATTCGCGCACTACAGCCAAAGTTTCTGTCCTGCACCGCACAAACCAACAAGCATTGTAAACATCCTAAAGGCAAACCTTGGCACATTATTCTTATAATACAATGGAATTGTACAAGGGGATAATTATTTTTGTTGAAAAGTTTCTGTAATCAAGATTCACCAAGTTGCCCCGAGCATGAACAAAGTTCAAGGAGCTCTCCCACTTCAACAATGCTTGTCTTTCTCACTTTCACTTTCCTTTTTGAAAAAGTTTTGGGTTCCCATCTTTTTTTTTGTTTTTAAACTATATGAAAGCACTCAACAGAAATAAATGACTCTCTAAAACTTCCGGGTTGTCTCCCTGGCAGCGCTTTCTTTAAAGCCATTAAGCTAGGCATATAGTGCTCAAGTAATGAATCCACACGGATCCCAAGGTATATCAAAACCAATTTTAATTAGCAATGATTTGTAATTTAGTAGTGAGCACAAAGCAACATATATCATGTAATGACGAAGTCTAACTCTCTTCCTATGCATCGACATGTCATACAAGAACAATTCATGCACACATAGTAAAGGCCAATGCATAGTACAAACAATTTCTTGCAATTTTATCGTGTTGGAAACATAGAGAGGTGGAGATATAGTTCCTCTCTCATAATAATTGCAAGTAGGAGCAGCAAGCACATGCATATTATATCTATCAAAATCATCATGTGCAATAGTAAAAGGCAACCCATCAATATAATCCTCAATAAGTGCAAACTTCTCCGATATAGTATAATCGGGAGAATTCAAAAAGATAATAGGACTATCATGCGTGGGTGCAATAGCAACAATTTCATGTTTAACATAAGGAACTATAGCAAGTTCATCTCCATAAGCATCATTCATATTGGCATCTTGGCCACAAGCATAGCAAGCATCATCAAAAAGGGATATTTCAAAAGAATCAACGGATCATAACAATCATCATAGCAATCATCCTTCGGTAAGCACGAAGGGAATTAAATAATGTATGAGTTGGAGGGTTACTCTCATTAGAAGGTGGGCACGGGTAGCTAATCCGCTCTTCCTCCTTTTGTTCTTCGCTCTCCTCATCATCTTTTTCATCCAATGAGCTCACAGTTTCATCAATTTCTTCTTCCATAGCTTCCTGCAAAATATTAGGCTCTTCTTGGACAGCGTTGACTTTCTTCATAAAAGCATTAATATAGTAATTGTATTCATAATTTTCATAGCAATATCTAAGTATAGCAAGATTTTCAAGCCTATAAGCATCATCATCTAAAGCTTCATACTTTTCAAACAAAGATTCAATTTCATAAGCAGCCTTAAAAGCAACAAATTCTTCTATTTGTTCCACATCATAGTAATCATATATACCATTAGCATAAGAAGCTAAGTGAGGGAGTCCTGGATTAGGGGGTGTCCGGATGGCCGGACTATAGCCTTTGGCCGGACTCCTGGACTATGAAGATACAAGATTGAAGACTTCGTCCCGTGTCCGGATGGGACTTTCCTTGGCGTGGAAGGCAAGCTTGGAAATATGGATATGTAGATCTCCTCCAATTGTAACCGACTCTGTGTAACCCTAGCCCTCTCCGGTGTCTATATAAACCGGAGGGTTTTAGTCCGTGGGGACGAACAACAATCATACCATAGGCTAGCTTCTAGGTTTAGCCTCTCGATCTCGTGGTAGATCTACTCTTGTACTACCCATATCATCAATATTAATCAAGCAGGAGTAGGGTTTTACCTCCATCGAGAGGGCCCGAACCTGGGTAAAAACATCATGTCCTTTGTCTCCTGTTACCATCCGCGTAGACGCACAGTTCGGGACCCTCTACCCGAGATCCGCCGGTTTTGACACCGACATTGGTGCTTTCATTGAGAGTTCCTCTGTGTCATCACCTTTAGGCCCGATGGCTCCTTTGATCATCAATAATGATGCGGTCCAGGGCGAGACTTTTCTTCCCGGACAGATCTTCGTATTTGGCGGCTTTGCACTGCGGGCCAATTCGCTTGGCCATATGGAGCAGATCGAAAGCTACGCCCCTGGCCATCAGGTCAGATTTGGAAGTTTGAACTACACGGCTGACGTCCGCGGAGACTTGATCTTTGATGGGTTCGAGCCACAGCCGAGCGCGCCGCACTGTTACGATGGGCATGATCTAGCTCTGCCGCCGAACAATGCCCTAGAGGCCACATCCGTGTCCGCTCTGACCCTTAGCTCGAAGCCGACTGCGCCAATTGAGGATGGGTGGCTGGACACCGCCTCGGGGGCTGCAATCTCTACGGCGACCGAGCCGAACACCAGCCTTGTCCTTTGCAAAGCTTGTGACTCCAAGGCACCGGACTCCCCTCCGGACTCCGAACCTTCCGCGCCCCTACCAATCGAATCCGATTGGGCGCCGATCATGGAGTTGACCACCATGACATCTTTCAAAGACTCGCCCTTCAAATGACATTCTGAATTCACTAAAGTCTCTCTCTTTATCGGAGAGCCACGGCGGACTATGGTCGGCAAGGTTGGGATGCGGATCACGAAGAAATTCAAAGTCCACCCACCACCCACTTTGTAGCCTTGTCGATGATTTAACCGACATGCTCGACTTCGACTCGATGACATCGACGGTATGGACGCCCGATGCAGAGAGGCGACCAAGAACCAGCGCCTACAGGGCACTGGAAGGCCACCTCGTCGTATGACATATACATGGTCGACAACCCAAAAGAAGGGAACAGCGATGGAACAACGGAGGATGACCCCTCCAAGAAGAAGCCTAAGCGTCGGCGTCAGCGGCGCCGCTCTAAATCCCGCCAAAGCAAAAACGACGATTCCAGCACGGGAGATAATAACACCGGACAAAGGTGAAGACAACCCCTCCGGCAGGATTCAACACGGGAGGATGGAGAAGCCAGCCCTCATGAGAGAGCGATGAGCAGAGGTAGAGGACGATAATTACATGCCTCCCTCTGAAGACGAGGCAAGCCTCAACGACGACGAATTTGTCGTGCCCGAGGATCCCGTCGAACAAGAGCGTTTCAAACGCGGGCTTATGGCCACGGCGAGCAGCCTCAAGAAAAAACAGCAACAACTTAGGGCTGACCAAGACTTGCTAGCCGACAGATGGACTGAAGTCCTTGCGTCCGAAGAGTACGAACTCGAACGCCCCTCCAAGAGCTACCCAAAACGCAGGCTGCTATCACGATTAGAGGAGGAAGCACCTAGACCTACATCACCAGCGCATGATGCGACCGACCGGCCACCTCGTGGCATGACAGAGAGAGGCCTCTCGGCCCTCCACTCAAGCCGCACCCCGGCGTCGCTCAAAGAATACCAAGGCACGGGGAAATGCGCCAGACCTGCGAGATATATTGGAGGACAGGGCAAGGCAAACAAGATCAATCTATGGATCGCGTGGGCGCCCCACTGTCACGCCCAAGATGCGACCCTATCCTAAAGGAACTCGGAGGTCCCACCAAGGATAGAAGCGCATCTTGAAGACGCTTTTGCAAGGTGGATATCATTACATCAACATTACATAATAGTGGGGATACATCCAATACATACAATGTCACATGAATACAACAATACAACATACAAGATCAACATCCGACTACGGATGAATCATAAACGAAACTCAAACAATATCCACCTGCTAGCCCAGTCAGCCGACTGGAACCTATCCCCGATCGAAGAAGAAGCGAAGGAGAACTCCAAAACAAGCAAACATCGCTCTCGCGTCATGATCATCGCATAACCTGTACCTGCAATCGTTGTTGTAGTAATCATGAGCCACGAGGACTCAGCAATCCCATTACCATGGGTGTCAAGACTAGCAAAGCTTAATGGGAAAGGAAGGGGTAAAGTGGTGAGGTTGCAACAGCGCTAAGCATATATGGTGGCTAACATACGCAAATGAGAGCGAGAAGAGAAACAAAGGAACGGTCATCAACTAGTAATGATCAAGAAGTGATCCAGTAACTCCTACTTACGCCGGACATAACTCGTAAAACCGTGTTCTCCTCTCGATCAACCCGAAAAGAGACACTCACGGTTCACGCACACGGTTGGTGTATTTTGGAAGAGTTTACTTCACGTTTACTACAACCGGATATTAACAAATTCCCATCCGCCACATAACCACGGGCACGGCTCTCGAAAGTTTATACCTGCAGGGTGTCCCAACAGCCCATGATAAGCTCTCGCGATCAACGAAGGATATTCCTTCTCCCGGAAGACCCGATCGATCTCGTAATCCCGGCTAATGAGACATTTTCGACAACAATAAAACAAGACCAGCAAGACCGCCTGATGCGCCAACAATCCCGATAGGAGCTGCACATATCTCGTTCTCGTGGCAACACCGGATGAGACTAGCTACGAGTAAAACCAGCCCTCAGGTTGCCTCAAGGTGGCCCCGCAGCAGCTCGGTTCGGACCAGCACTTAGAGAAGCACTGGCCCGGGGGGGCTAAATAAAGATGACCCTCGAGAGAGCGACTCCCAAGGGAAAAGTAGGTGGTGGTGAGGCAAATGGTAAAACCAAGGTTGGGCCTTCTTTGGAGGAGTCTTATTCAAAGCGAATCGTCAAGGGGTCCCATAAATCACCCAACCGCGTTAGGGACACAAAATCCAGGAACATAATACCGATATGATGTAAAACTAGGGCGGCAAGAGTGGAACAAAACACTGTGCATAAGGCTGAGCCTTCCACCCTTTACCAAGTATATAGATGCATTAATAATATAAGAGATATTGTGATATCCCAACATAAACATAATCCAACATGGAGCAATCTTCATCTTCATCTGCAACTAGCAACGCTATAAGAGGGGCTGAGCAAAAGCGGTAACATAGCCAAACAACGGTTTGCTAGGAAGGGTGACAAAGGTTAGAGGTTCATGGCAATTTGGAGGCTTGATAAGCAAGTGGTAGGTAACGCAGCATAGCGATAGAACGAAGCAACTAGCATAGCAATGATAGTAATGAGATCCAAGGTGACGGTCATCTTGCCCGAAATCCCGCTAGGAAGAAGAACGAGTCCATGAAGAAGACGAACGGAAGTAGTCGAACGAATCCTCACAATCGCAACACTACCGGAACTAAGAAGCAACACCGGAAAGAAACAAACAACATGGTAAATGCACAAGCATAAACATGGCATAATGCACAAACAAGTATGATGCATGTCCGGTTTAATGATGCATGGCATGGCAAAGTGCAACAAACAATACTACAAGTTAAGTGGAGCTCAATATGCAATGAGTTGCATATTGGCAAAACACCACATTGACATATTTAGTTTAATCTCGGTTATGTACCCAACAATATTAAATGTTGTTAAACATGGCAAGAGGTGAAGCATAAGTAAACTAACTATTTAGGCAAGTTTAAATGAGGCCGGAACAACAAACAACAATTCCGGAAAATCCTCATATGCATATTTCAAATTTGGTACTGTTCTGCCCTAAACCATATTTTATTGTTGTCAAACAGGAAAATAAACTGCACCATGTTAAACTAGGCATTTTTCCACCCCATTTACATATAAAGTTTATTTAAAATGGAGCTATGGTTATTTAGTTATGAAATAACTCATTTTAACATGGCATTTGAGCAAATTTAAACAAACATCATTTTAAACATTTTAAACATGGATGAAAGTAGCATATTATGAAACTAGATAAAATTCTAAGCATTTTTCATATATGAAGTTTTTACATATGATGCACTGTTAAAGAGTTATTATATGCATGATATTTGAGGGTTTTTCTATAAAACTGCAGTCTCTGGATAAATAGACAAATCGTCCTGGCAAGAAAAAAACACACAATGGGCTGAATCTGCAATCAGGCCAACAGGAACAGGCGCTGGGGGAGGCAGCTCACCATGGGCTGAGGCCTAGGTCGGAGAAGTAGCTGGGCTTGGCCGCGATGCGTGAGGCGGCACTGGGCGTCGCGATCGATGAAGCTGAGGTCGACCGAGCGGCTGGGCGCCGTGTTTGTGGACGGCGTAGGGACGCCGGGCACTTGCAGCAGGTCGACGACGTGGGGCGAGGAACGGCAGCGCGGCGGCGGGATCCGGCCAGGAAGGGTCGCGGGAAACGGCGGGGATGGATGGATCCACCACGGATCCGGCGAGGCAGGGATCCTTGGTGCGAACGAGGCTCCTCCTGTTCGTCCTGAAGACAGAGAGAGACCGCGAGGTTAGGGAGAAGGAAGAACCAGGGGAAGAAGGAGAGGGAGACAACGAGGAGCTGCAGAAGGGCCAGCCCTGGAGCACTTGTGCTCGGCGACGAGCATCAGGGAGGCAGGAGGCCTCGGGCGCCGGGCATCCACGAGCTCGGGCGGTTCAGTATGCTGTCAACACGAGCAAGGCCTGGCCTAAATCGACGAAGCGGGCGGCGATAGCTTCGTTCGTCTAATCGAAGCAGCGACGAGGCCCTGCGGCGGGAGGCGAGCACGGGCAGTCGGGGCGAGAGGAGCCGGGCGGAGGCGATCCGATCCGGCGGCACGAACAGCAAGGACGGGGAGGACACACACGGCGGCTCCGTTCACCGGCGGCCATGACAGCAGGGGCGAGCCCCTGCTTCGCTTCTGGCGCATAAGAAAACAAATGAGGAAGGGAGAGAGATTAGAGAAGGAAGGAGAGGGAAACAGGGGAGAGAAAGAGGAGACGGGCGGCAACTCATCTGTTGGGTTCGCCGGAGACGGTCGGCAGTGTGGCCGGAGGCGGGGACGGGGTGCTCGGGGACAGGGAGGTGAGGTGGCTTGGGGAGGCAGAGAGGCTCCTGGATGCGCAGGGGAGCAGCGGAAGTCGGGCACGAGGTGCTCGGGGAGGGATCGAGCGGGAGGAGCGGCGCGGCTGTGGGTTGGTTCGGAGCTGAAAACGAGGGAGATGGTCGGAGGCTGCTGGTGTTGGGGATGGATCTGGGAGGATCCCGATGGAGACGCGGGAGAGAGTGGCGGCGGCGCGGAGGATCCCTTGACATGAGGGATTGGGTCTTGGTTTAGTCTAATATATATATATATATATAGATATATATATATATATATATATATATATATATATATATATATATATATAGTGAGTGGGTTAGGTTAGGGATTATCTCGACCCTTCGATCGTAATCGGACGGTCGAAGATAAATGGCTTAGGGGAGTCCAATAAATAAACGCAGATGTTTTATAGATGTTAGAGGATGATCCGGATCCAACGGTAACGACTACCCGGGTCGGGTTCCGGGGAGTTTCTGACGCGCGCGAGGGGTCAATGCACTGTGCATGGAGGGGCTAGGTGGTTTGACAAGAGGGAATCAAAAACCCGGATGGCCTCAGAACGGTCAACGAAAGCAAGGGGGGGACGCGACAACTACGAACGGGTGCAAGCTTTAAGAAAATATGCAGATGCAATGCGCATGATGCTATGAGAGGAGATGCATGACATGAACAAAATGCAAAACAAAAGACAAAAACCCAACCACAAAGGAAATAACATAACACATAGCCAGAAATGGCAAGAGTTGGAGTTACTAATATGGAAAGTTGTATCCGGGGCGTTACAACACTCCACCACTACAAGAGGATCTCGTCCCGAGATCTAGGATGGCACCGGAGGGAAACGAAAGAGGAAGAGAAGAGGTAAAACAAGTTGCTTCTTCGACCAATGAGTGAAACCAAAGAACCTTGAGAGGTTGAACAAATGAAAGAGAGAAAACAACGAAGATGAGAAAAGTTGAAAACACTCCGTTAGAAAAGAGGAACAAGGGATACGACGAGAACCAAGAGTTTTAGTGATAAGATAGATATTGAAACCACTCCGGTTAAAACTAGATAGAGAAGGAATAAGATGGATATAATTTGGGCAGCACTCCGACTGAAAGAAGAAGGAAAACTAGAAAAGATGATAAGAACTTGAAGAGATGAAACAAAACTCCGGTTAAATGGATAAGCAAGGAAAAGAACACGATCCTCACAATTCGAGATGATGAGTGAAGAGAGCAACATCACCATGCCTCCGGAAGAAAGAATAGAAGATAGATCATTGAAATAAAAGAATGGAGAAGAAAATGCCAACTTCTACCACAATTGAATTTGGAAGGCATCCTTGCAAGAAGGTTAGAATATAGTTGTTTGAAAACCAACAACGAAATGAATAAGCTTGTAGTGGGCTTATGGAAACATCTCAAGACTATGAGGTGACAACCGGCCACTAATGGAAACCATTGATTTGATTGAGAGCACCAAAGAGATGAAAAACTTATTCACCGAGATGATAAAGAGATAACTTGGATCATAGACAAGCACCACAAATAGCAACATTCCCAATGGAAGGCTTTTAGGTGAAATCTATATCAAGATACTCCAACGAAGAAATTATGATGGGTTGAAACAACTCATGATCGAAGAGAAAATGATGGTTTTAAAATATCTCCTTCCTGACAACTTGTGAATCATGAAATATGAAGAGAAATTGTCGAGGATGACATAACACCATCTCAAAAGATAAAGTAGAAAGAATTGCACTTCGGAATGCAAGATGAAGAATGCTTGAACTCCTCAAAACAAAACATGTGTTGAGCACCATGTTTATTTTTAGAGTATAGCTTGGCGGGTCATAACTTCGAGAGAAATCTTGAAGAACAATTGAATAATTAAAAGAATCCTTGACGAACCACCATGTAGAACCTCCATGAAGAACTCCGGTACTACAAGGATGATAGAAAGAAAGAGAAGTTGAAAACACAAGGTGAAGTCTCGCAATGATTTAGATGGAGCTTCGCGACGAGATAATGCGGAAAACATGGAACTCCGGAAAGAAAGATGAACAAATGAAATCAAGAATTTTGATGAACCTCCGGAATAAGGAATCGAATTTACTCGATGAAACAAGAATAAGAATTACATTATGCTCATCCTTCACCACTTAAATTGATCACAAGCAATGGATTTGGCACACTACTTATTCTTTTAGAAAGGATTAAGATAGATATGGCGCAAACTTGAGAAGGTATTGATGGAACCACCAGTGGAATTTGGAAACAACGAATGAATTAATATGATAACGAAGGAAGTGAAATCTTGAACGAACCACCATAAGGATTGAAAATGAACGTAGCAAAGGCACAATTCACCGGGAAGAATTGTAGAAAAAGAAAACGAAGATACTTGAGAGGATTTAGATACATGAGAACAAAGAGACCATGAACTGATTAGATAATACTTGAATGATGCACCGGTAAGATTTGGAGAACGAGAGCTGAAAGCTGAGAATGAATAAACCCAAAATGATGGCCTTCAGAGAATAAAATGGAAAGAACTCATGAAATGCTTCGGGTGGGTGTGAAAATAATTCTCACAATCGAAAACAATTATGAGAGGATGGCATCAAGCTAGAACCACGCATCTTGAAGTGAATGGAGCAAGGTTTAAGAGAAACTCTTCTTCGGTCTTCAAATGCTGAGAATGCCGAGGAGAAACACCACCAAATTGTTGAGAAACTCCGGAAGGATTAAAAGAGGAAAGGTTGAGCCATAGATGAAAAGAATTTCAAAGCGGCCTAGGAGAAGGCATGTGACTGATGAAAATTCATTCTTACGTCAAACTTTGAAATGAATTTCAGAATAGTTCCGGAAAATTAGAAGAGTCGTAAGATCCTCGAAAAGACTTGTGGGTTAGGGCCCACTCGAAAGAAACATCGTTGAAGGATTTTAAAGAGAGGTTGCACCGGTTGAATTAAATGACTTGAATGAGATAATAATCTCAAAATAACTTGAACGGATCTGGAATGAAAAGACGAGCCTTCTGAGATATCTTCAACACTCCAGAACAAATGAATAGCGAGAAGTGAATGGTTAAGAGGTGCATCGGCATGAGAAATCATTAGAAACGAGGAAAGGAATATGATGAATATCGAAAGCTTGAATTGGATGCACCAGAGAAGAAGAAAAAAAATGAAGAATGTCCATCGAAACGAGAATTCATCAGTTGAAACAATTGAGGGAAGACTGACGAGGCTCCACACGAATGAAATTGATGCTCAAATGCACTCGAGCTCCGGGAAGAAGAGGGTGGGAGGGCGGGAAAAGAAAGGCAACTTGGGGAAGATGGGACAAACACCATTGAGAAAACTTAGAATTGATCTTGCGGATGGGGAGAATGATGGATCATCTCGAAGAGAAGCGCACCGGTTGGAAAAGAATTAACATGACAACCTCAATGATAAAAAAGGATTAGTATTCACATAGCAATATGAGAACACCGTTTAGGAAAGGTATGGATTTAACACTTGACTTCGAAGCAACTCGAATACCACAAATAAAACAAAACAAAGGATTTGGCTTGCAGAATAAGCCGGAACAAATACATATGATAGAGATTTACCCAATCCCATATCATGCTTCATCGGAAAGATATTCTAGGAGCTACTTGAATTCCCACCTATAAACTCCGAAACTTTCTCGTTATGCAATCTGGTGTTGGGGATACAGGGACACAAAATATATCACCGAAACTAACAATACCTAGATCCAAATTGTATCCATCCTTCAACACATAACCAAGAAAACTCCGTAAATCGTGGTACCTCAACCTTCAAAAGCATCTGTTATAATGAAGCTATGGCAATACTCCTGAACTCCCCAAAGATCTTGGGTGGCGCCGAGGTTATCTCACCAACAACTGCATAAAAGAGATTTTCGATGTCGGCAAAACTCGTGTATTCCAGAATCAAGAACGATAAAATTGTGACGACAACACCTCGAGCTCAACTCCCCGACACCGCCACAACCCCTAAATGTCGAGGCACCAAGAACAATGTTCTCGTCACAAGAATATCGGAACGATTCCAAGATACCCGCGTGATCCTAAAAAAAATTTCGTGAAATTTGAGGAGAGGAAAGACAAAACATCTACGTCAGGAGGCCTCACCAGAGCGACGCAGGGACTGAGGAGTAAAAAGAATCCTACTCTCCGATATATATAATCCTAAAACTCAAAATGGTTTTCTTCTAGACTCAACAACGGCCAACAAGCAAGGGAGCTCCTATGGTCGGTCGAGGCTCTGATACCAACTTGTCACGCCCAAGATGCGACCCTATCCTAAAGGAACTCGGAGGTCCCACCAAGGATAGAAGCGCATCTTGAAGACGCTTTTGCAAGGTGGATATAATTACATCAACATTACATAATAGTGGGGATACATCCAATACATACAATGTCACATGAATACAACAATACAACATACAAGATCAACATCCGACTACGGATGAATCATAAACATAAACTCAAACAATATCCACCCTGCTAGCCCAGTGCCGACCGAACCTATCCCCGATCGAAGAAGAAGCGTATGAGAACTCCAAAACAAGCAAACATCGCTCTCGCGTCATGATCATCGTGATAACCTGTACTGCAACTGTTGTTGTAGTAATCAGGAGCCACGAGGACTCAACAATCCCATTACCATGGGTGTCAAGACTAGCAAAGCTTAATGGTAAAGGAAGGGGTAAAGTGGTGAGGTTGCAGCAACGGCTAAGCATATATGGTGGCTAACATACGCAAATGAGAGCGAGAAGAGAAACAAAGGAACGGTCGTCAACTAGTAATGATCAAGAAGTGATCCTGAACTCCTACTTACGTCAGACATAACCCGGAAACCGTGTTCTCCTCTCGATCAACCCCGAAAAGAGACACTCACAGTTACGCACACGGTTGGTGTAATTTAGAAGAGTTTACTTCAAGTTTACTACAACCGGATATTAACAAATTCCCATCTGCCACATAACCGCGGCACGGCTCTCGAAAGTTTATACCCTGCAGGGTGTCCCAACTTAGCCCATGATAAGCTCTCGCGATCAACGAAGGATATTCCTTCTCCCGGAAGACCCGATCAGTCTCGTAATCCTGCCAATGTACATTTCGACAACAATAAAACAAGACCAAAGAAGACCGCCTGATGCGCCCAACAATCCCGATAGGAGCTGCACATATCTCGTTCTCGTGGCAACACCGGATGAGACTAGCTACGAGTAAAACCAGCCCTCAAAGTTGCCTCAAGGTGGCCCCTCAGCCTGTTCTACCAGACTTAGAGAAGCACCGGCCCGGGGCTAAATAAAGATGACCCTCGAGAGAGCGACTCCCAAGGGAAAAGTAGGTGGTGGTGAGGCAAATGGTAAAACCAAGGTTGGGCCTTCTTTGGAGGAGTCTTATTCAAAGCGAATCACAAGGGGGTCCCATAAATCACCCAACCGCTAAGTAGGGACACAAAATCCAGGAACATAATACCGATATGATGTAAAACTAGGGCGGCAAGAGTGGAACAAAACACCGGTGCATAAGGCCGAGCCTTCCACCCTTTACCAAGTATATAGATGCATTAATACTATAAGAGATATTGTGATATCCCAACATAAACATAATCCAACATGGAGCAATCTTCATCTTCATCTACAACTAGCAACGCTATAAGAGGGGTTGAGCAAAAGCGGTAACATAGCCAAACAACGGTTTGCTAGGAAAGGTGACAAAGGTTAGAGGTTCATGGAAATTTGGAGGCTTGATAAGCAAGTGGTAGGTAACGCAGCATAGCGATAGAACGAAGCAACTAGCATAGCAATGATAGTAATGAGATCCAATGTGACGGTCATCTTGCCTGAAATCCCGCTAGGAAAAAGAACGAGTCCATGAAGAAGACGAACGGAAGTAGTCGAATCTAATCCTCACAATCGCAACATTACCGGAACTAAGAAGCAACACCGAAAGAAACAAACAACATGGTAAATGCACAAGCATAAACATGGCATAATGCACAATCAAGTATGATGCATGTCCGGTTTAATGATGCATGGCATGGCAAAGTGCAACAAACAATACTACAAGTTAAGTGGAGCTCAATATGCAACGAGTTGCATATTGGCAAAACACCACATTGACATATTTAGTTTAATCTCGGTTATGTACCCAAAAATATTAAACGTTGTTAAACATGGAAAGAGGTGAAGCATAAGTAAACTAACTATTTAGGCAAGTTTAAATGAGGCCGGAACAACAAACAACAATTTCGGAAAATCCTCATATGCATATTTCAAATTTGGTACTGTTCTGCCCTAAACCATATTTTATTGTTGTCTAACAGGAAAATAAACTGCACCATGTTAAACTAGGCATTTTTCCACCCCATTTACATATAAAGCTTATTTAAAATGGAGCTATGGTTATTTAGTTATGAAATAACTCATTTTAACATGGCATTTGAGCAAATTTAAACCAACATCATTTTAAACATTTTAAACATGGATGAAAGTAGCATATTATGAAACTAGATAAAATTCTAAGCATTTTTCATATATGAAGTTTTTACATATGATGCAATCGTTAAAGAGTTATTATATGCATGATATTTGAGGGTTTTTCTGTAAAACTGCAGTCTCTGGATAAATAGACAAATCGTCCTGGCAAGAAAAAAACACACAACGGGCTGAATCTGCAATCAGGCCAACAAGAACAGGCGCCGGGGGAGGCAGCTCACCATGGGCTGAGGCCTAGGTCGGAGAAGTAGCTGGGCTTAACGCGCGATGCGTGAGGCGGCTTTCGAGGCGTCTGATCGATGAAGCAGGGGGTCGACCGGAGCGGCCGGGCGCTCGTGTTTGTGGACGAAGCAGAGGGACGCGGGGCACTTGCAGTAGGTCGACGACGCGGGGCGAGGAACGGCAGCGCGGCGGCGGGATCCGGCCATGAAGGGTCGCGGGAAACGGCGGGGATGGATGGATCCACCACGGATCCGGCGAGGCAGGGATCCTTGGTGCGAACGAGGCTCCTCCTGTTTGTCCTGAAGACAGAGAGAGACCGCGAGGTTAGGGAGAAGGAAGAACCAGGGGAAGAAGGAGAGGGAGGCAACGAGGAGCTGCGGAAGGGCCAGCCCTGGAGCACTGGTGCTCGGCGACGAGCATCAGGGAGGCAGGAGGCCTCGGGCGCCGGGCATCCACGAGCTCGAGCGGTTCAGTATGCTGTCAACACGAGCAAAGGCCAAGGCCCCGAAACCGACGAAGCGGGCGGCGACAACTTTGTTCCTTCCGATCGGGCAGAGACGAGGCTCACAAGGGAGGCGAGCACGGGCAGTCGGGTGAGAGGAGCCGGGCGGAGGCGACCCGATCCGGCGGCACGAACGGCAGGGACGGGAAAGACACACACGGCGGCTCCGTTCACCGGCGGCCATGACAGCAGGGGCGAGCCTGCTCGCTTCTCGCGCATAAGAAAACAAATGAGGAAGGGAGAGAGATTAGAGAAGGAAGGAGAGGGAAACAGGGAGAGAAAGAGGAGACGGGCGGCAACTCATCTGTTGGGTTCACGGAGAGGGTCGGCAGTGGCTGGAGGCGGGACAGGTGCTCGGGGACAGGAGGTGAGGTGGCTTGGGAGGCAGAGAGGCTCTGGATGCGCAGGGGAGCAGCGGAAGTCGGGCACGAGGTGCTCGGGGAGGGATCGAGCGGGAGGAGCGGCGCGGCTGTGGGTTGGTTCGGAGCTGAAAACGAGGGAGATGGTCGGAGGCTGCTGGTGTTGGGGATGGATCTGGGAGGATCCCGATGGAGACGCGGGAGAGAGTGGCGGCGGCGGCTAGGAGGATCCCTAGAAATTAGGGATTTGGTCTCAGGTTAGACAAATATATATATATATATATATATATATATATATATATATATATATATATATATATATATATATATATATATATAGTGAGTGGGTTAGGTTAGGGATTATCTCAACCTTCGATCGTAATCGGACGGTCAAGATAAATGGCTTAGGGGAGTCCAATACATAAACGCAGATGTTTTATAGATTTTAGAGGATGATCCGGATCCAACGGTAACGACTACCCGGGTCGGGTTCCGGGGAGTTTCTGATGCGCGCGAGGGGTTAATGCACTGTGCATGGAGGGGCTAGGTGGTTTGACAAGAGGGAATCGAAAACCCGGATGGCCTCGGAACGGTCAACGAAAGCAAGGGGGGGACGCGGCAACTACGAACGGGTGCAAGCTTTAAGAAAACATGCAGATGCAAAGCGCATGATGCTATGAGATGAGATGCATGACATGAACAAAATGCAAAACAAAAGACAAAAACCCAACCACAAAGGAAATAACATAACACATAGCCAGAAATGGCAAGAGTTGGAGTTAATAATATGGAAAGTTGTATCCGGGGCGTTACACCCACGACACGTGACGATAACCGTCATGCCGGATATGGTAAATCCGGCCGGGCCGAACAAAGTAGACAAAGCTCGTTTGAGCTACGTCGTGATATAGCCCAGTACAGAGGCGCCACACACCCACTATGCTTCACAGATGAAGTAATGGATCATCAAATCCCCGAGGGTTTCAAACCCGTAAACATTGAATCATATAATGGCACAATAGATCCTGCGGTATGGGTCGAGGATTATCTCCTTCATATCCACATGGCCCGCGGTGATGATCTACACGCCATCAAATACCTCCCACTCAAGCTTAAAGGACCAGCTCGACATTGGCTTAATAGCTTGCCAGCAGAATCAATTGGTTGTTGGGAGGACCTGGAAGCTGCATTCCTCGACAATTTCCAGGGCACCTATGTGCGACCACCAGACGCCGATGACCTAAGCTACATAATTCAGCAGCCAGAGGAATCGGCCAGAAAATTGTGGACATGGTTCCTAACCAAGAAAAATCAAATAGTCGACTGTCCGGACGCAGAGGCCCTTGCAACCTTCAAGCATAACATCCGGGACGAGTGGCTTGCCCGAGACCTAGGACAGGAAAAGCCAAAATCCATGGCAGCCCTCACAACACTCATGACCCGCTTTTGCGTGGGAGAAGACAGCTGGCTAGCTCGTAGTAATAACATGACCAAGAGCCCTGGTAATTCGGATACCAAGGACAACAATGGCAGGTCGCGTTGCAACAAGCACAAGTGCCGCATTAACAGCGACAATGCTGAGGATACGGCAGTTAATGCCGGATTCAGAGGCTCTAAACCCGGTCAGCGGAAAAAGCCATTTAAAAGAAATACTCCGGGGCCGTCCAGTTTGGACCGAATACTCGATCGCTCGTGCCAGAGTTCAAGCAGGCAGGCAAGTTAAGTGCCGAAAACAGAGACAAGGGTCTCCATAGCGATGACGAGGAGGAGCCCCGGCCGCCGAACAATAGGGGACAGAAGGGCTTCCCCCCACAAGTGCGGACGGTGAACATGATATACGCAACCCACATCCCCAAAAGGGAGCGGAAGCGTGCACTCAGGGACGTATATGCGTTGGAGCCAGTCGACCCAAAGTTCAACCCATGGTCCTCCTGCCCGATCACTTTTGATCGAAGGGACCACCCCACTAGCATCCGCCATGGAGGATTCGCCGCATTGGTTCTGGACCCAATCATTGACGGATTTCACCTCACTAGAGTCCTTATGGATGGTGGCAGCAGCCTGAACCTGCTTTATCAGGACACAGTGCGAAAAGTGGGCATAGATCCCTCAAGGATTAAACCCACAAAGATGACCTTTAAAGGCGTCATTCCAGGTGTAGAGGCCAACTGTACAGGCTCAGTTACACTTGAGGTGGTCTCCGGATCCCCGGATAATTTCTGAAGCGAGGAGTTAATCTTCGACATAGTCCCGTTCCGGAGTGGCTATCACGCACTGCTCGGACGAACCGCATTTGCAAAGTTCAATGCAGTGCCGGACTATGCATACCTCAAGCTCAAGATGCCAGGCCCTCGAGGAGTCATTACGGTCAATGGAAACACTGAATGCTCTCTCCGAACGGAGGAGCATACGGCCGCCCTAGCGGCGGAAGTACAAAGCAGCCTTTCAAGGCAATTCTCTAGTCCGACTATTAAACGTCCGGACACTGTCAAGCGTGCCCGGAGTAACCTACAACAAGACCGCCTGGCACGTTCCGAGCAAGCGTAGCAATGCACCCCCAACCCCAGCCCTCGCGAAATTGCGAAACTAGTACTACACGTACATAACTACGCTCTGGAAATACCATGGGCATAGGGGGAGGGGCACGACCACAGCATGCCCAAAATGCGGCTCAACCGCACTGTGGGCTCCGATTTTGTCATTCTTTTTTCTTCTTACTTTCGTGACTCCACTCTCACGGAAGGCACCCGTCCGGCAAGACAATCGCCGAACACACGATGCAACAGCCGTGGAGGCGAAAAGCTTCGTCGAGTGTCCAGTGGTCTCTATAATGAGCAGTATACTTGTTTCACATATCATCCCGCAGCTCGCCCACGGAGGGGACATGTCAAATAGTCCCATCTCTTGCTTATCGCACTATTTGTATCGTCACTGCTACCGCAGCCTTTTCGAATAAACAATACATAGCTTTCGTCTATTATTGCATTCCTTTTTTATAAAAATAAGTTCAGTTATTACATTATGCAACCGAACACTTTGTTACGTCCAATACAACAGGGTCTTACGTACCCAAGAATAAGGTGTGAGAAGTCCGAACACTCTCAAGAGTGTGGCACACCGAAATTATAGCATTATATGCATCGGCTCGAATCATGTCTTGGGTCAATAGTTGGGTTTGCACGGCTCCCATGTTTTGGTACCTTACGTTCCGTTATATCGGCTAAGGTAGCACTGGGAGAACCACTACGATTGTGCCCCGGTTGAGCTGGGCTGAGCACCTCAGCGGAGAAAGCTAAAACTGACCGTCATGATAGGGCGAGAGCTGGTCGCTGTTCGAGAGGTTTTCGAGTCCCTAAAGACTTATGCCGCTTAGAGCGAGGAGTCGTCTTTGTCCGGCCTAGGCGTGGATAGCGCCCCGAACTCGGTCTTCCGAATACTAGGGGCTTCACTGAAATTTAAAATTATAGAATGCTATGGCTAAGTGAGAGTGTTCAAGCATTATAGTCCGATTTCCTTGTTCGTTGTGTTGAGCGCCTCCCTCGAAGGACCCAAGAATGGGAAAAAGAGTGCTCAAGTTTATCCCGAACACCCCAGCACTCGTGGCATGGGGGCAGAAGCCGATGACTCGCCATCTCCCAAATTTAATAAACGGCCGCACAGAAGGTAATATTTTAAATTCAAAAGCGTTGCTTCGCGCATATGAACAAGTTTTCAGCGTACATGATCACAAATGCGAGTTTACTCAAAAATTACATCTTTGGAGCATTCATCCGCTATAAAGGCGGGCACCCTTCAGACGCCCTCATAATACATCTCGGCTTGCGATACTCCTTGCTCGACGGTGGTCCATCCGTCACAAGCTTCTCATCCATCTTGCCCAGTGCACTTTAGCACGGGCAAGGGCCCTACGGGCACCTTCGATGCATACGGAGCGCTTGATGACTTCAAGCCATGGACAGGCATCCATCAGCCGCCTCACCAGCCCGAAGTAGCTCCCAGGCATGGCTTCCCCAGGCCACAGACGGACTACGAGACCCTTCATGGCCTGTTCGGCCACCTTATGGAGCTCGACCAGCTGCTTCAGCTGGTCGCTCAAGGGCACCGGGTGTCCGGCCTCAAAGATATCGAGACCGTAACACCTTCTCCGTCGAGCTCCCCTCTTCGCCCGGTAGAATCTTGCGGCGTCGGACACACTCCGAGGAAGATCTGCGAATGCTCCTAGTGAGCTCCGGACTCGGGTAAGTAACAAGTAATTCACTTTAACGTGCTTGCTTTGCATAAAGAATGCCTTACCCGCCGCTATCTTCGTCATCGCCTCAATTTCTTTGAGGGCTTTTTGGGCTTCGGCCTTGGCAGATTTGGCGCTATCAAGCGCCGAGGCGAGCTCAGACTCTTGAGTCTTTGAGTGAAGCTCCAAGCTCTCGTGTTTTTTCATGAGATCCTGGAGCTCTTGCTCCACCTCCGCCACTCGCGCCTCCTGCTTTTCTCGCTCGACGCGTTCCACGGCCGCATTGTCTTCGGCCTTGGATAGCGCTTTCTTCAGGGTCGCCACCTCGGTTGTGGCCCCTGTAATACTCACGTTGGTCCTGTCATTTTTGCAACCACATCTTTTTATATACTTACATAAGGTATTACTTACCTTCCTTATCCTCGAGCTGCTTCTTGGCAAGGCCGAGCTCGTTCTCGCACCGCCGAGGCTCGCTTCAATGCATCAACCTCCGCAGCTGCTGCGGCAGAGGTCGCAGCCAAGAACCTGCATTCCCATATTGACATACTTATGTTAGACTCCTGCGTATATCTTTTTGATCCTCAATTCGGCTTTTCTTTCCGAACACCAAACCGAGCATCAGGCTACCGCCTATGCGGTAATATTTTTACATATCTTAAATACATACCTCAAAGCCTGTTAGAAGGTCACGATCTTCGATCAGCCCGCTCTTGGCGGATCGAACCTTCTGGTCACCACACTCATAATAGTGCGGTGCTCCTCGTCGATGGAGGCGCCGTTAAGCACCTCCAAGAGATTATCCGGTGCCTCCGGTTGGACGGAGGTCACCGGGCGTCGTAGGGCTTGCCCTTCTTAGTAGGGGGTCAGCCAGATGCCGGAACCGTTGAAGGTTCCGATGCGGTGTCCGGCCCAGGGCCAGACTTAGAGCCTTTCGGGGTTTTATCCCCTTTGCGCCTGGAGTCTGGGAGGTCGCCTTGCGGCGCCTCCAGGACCACCCCCTCCTGGCTTGGACCCTTTTGGGACTCCACCTCGGCATCGTCCGTAGGATGAGGGAGGTAGCGATGGAAGTGAAAGGCTATTCACATCCGACGAATCTAGGATCCGCCGACGGTTGCCGAAATGGGCCGTGGGCGGACTGCATGATTATATTCGGCGTCAGAAGATACTGTGCAATAAAGGAACACCATGAGTTATTCTGGTATCCGGATACTTACGATTTTGCCAGGGGCTTGGCCCTGGATGGCCACTCCTCTTCGCCGTCGTCGGCGTTGGTGGAGTAGTCCGGAGGAAGGGTCCTTCCCTTCTTGGACCCTCCGGCCCCCCAGTTAGGCGGCCTTCCTTTCTCTCCTCCCCGCCGGAGGGGAGAGGCCTCTTCTTCCTCCTCCTGTTCTTCGTGGGAGGAGTGCGCCTCGGAGTCATCGGACGATGAATCCGACACCGCCGAGCGCCGGGAACTCTTTCGAGTTCCCGCGGCCATTTTCTTGTCCTTCTTCTCCGGCACCACATAAGGTGCCGGAACCAGCAGCCCCTGGCTGCCGGGCGTCCGCTGGATCTTTCGAAGAAAGGAGCCGGACAATGATCATCCGTCTTCTTCTTCGCCATTCCTGTCAAAGGTACGGGAGCTTAGATCCCGTGATAGAGTCAAACTATGAAAACAAGTATCCCGTAAAGGGTAAAATAAGCTTACTACGCTGGCTTGGCGCTTCGTGCGGAATCCGCGATCCTCGGTGATGGGAGGGGGAACCTCGGCGCCCTTGAATAGCACCTTCCAGGCATCCTCGTGCGTTGTGTCAAAGAGCCTGGTCAAAGTTTGGTGCTGGGCCGGGTTGAACTCCCATAAGTTAAAAGCCCATCGTTGACACGGGAGGATCCGGCGGATGAGCATGACCTGGACTACGTTGATGAGTTTAACCTTTTTGTCCACCAGGTCTTGGATGCAGGTTTGGAGTCCGGTCCGCTCTTCCCAATTACCCCACGACAGGCCCTTCTCTTTCTAGGAGGTGAGACATGTGGGGATGCCAGATCGGAATTCGGGGGCCGCTGCCCATTCGAGGTCACGCGGCTCGGTGATGTAGAACCACCCCGATTGCCACCCCTTTATGGTCTCCACGAAGGAGCCCTCGAGCCATGTAACGTTGGGCATCTTGCCCACCATGGCGCCTCCGCACTTCGCTTGCTGGCCGCCCACTACCTTCGGCTTGACATTGAAGGTATTCAGCCATAAGCCGGAATGGGGCTTGATGCGGAGGAAGGCCTCGCACACAACGATAAACGCCGAGATGTTGAGGACGAAGTTCGGGGCCAGATCATGGAAATCCAAGCCGTAGTAGAACATGAGCCCCCGGACAAATGAGTGAAGTGGGAAACCTAGTCCGCGGAGGAAATGGGTGAGGAACACCACCCTCTCATGGGGTCTGGGGGTGGGGATGAGCTGCCCCTTGTCTGGGAGCCGGTGCGCAATGTCGTTAGACAAGTATCCGGCCTCCCTCCACTTCTTGATGTGTCCCTCCGTAACGGAGGAGACCATCCGCTTGCCTCCCGCTTCGGACATGGCTGGAGAAGGTTGAGGTGGGATGTGCGGACTTGGGCGCCAGAGCTCGAGTGAGCGGAGATGGATAGCAAAGGAGGAAGAAGGCGTAGATGAGAAAGGTGGATCCTTATCCCCTTATATGGGCGGACGAAAATATGTGCCCCCACCAGCCTGGTAAAACTCGCTTATCTCCCAAGCGCCATAATTAATGGCACGGTTGGGTTACCCATGCCCGTATTGATGAGAATCCCGGAATAAGGGGACACAATCTCTGCTTCGACAAGACGTGCCAAGGAAACGGAAACCGCCTCGCTAAGTGCGCTGAGGTGGGATAGTAAAAACGATTCGAATAAAGGCTTGGCCGTGGTGTGATGTCACGCTGCGAAATACGCCAGCAGATTGGATTTGTGTAAATATTATTCTCTCTACGGTGGTACGTGGAACTTATTTTGCAGAGCCGGACACTATCCTTGTGTTCAAAATCTTCTATGAAGTATTCGGAGGAGGAACCCGCCTTGCAATGTCAAGACAATCTGCGCCGGACTCGCCGTCATTGAAGCCTGGTTCGTGGGCTACCGAGGGAGCCCTAGATTAGGGGTGTCCGAATGGCCGGACTATAGCCTTTGGCCGGACTCTGGACTATGAAGATACAAGATTGAAGACTTCGCCCGTGTCCGGATGGGACTTTCCTTGGCGTGGAAGGCATGCTGGGCGATACGGATATGTAGATCTCCTCCCATTGTAACCGACTCTGTGTAACCCTAGCCCTCTCCGGTGTCTATATAAACCGGAGGGTTTTAGTCCGTGAGGACTAACAACAATCATACCATAGGCTAGCTTCTAGGGTTTAGCCTCTCTGATCTCGTGGTAGATCTACTCTTGTACTACCCATATCATCAATATTAATCAAGCAGGAGTAGGGGTTTACCTCCATCGAGAGGGCCCAAACCTGGGTAAAAACATCGTGTCCCTTGTCTCCTGTTACCATCCGCCTAGACGCACAGTTCGGGACCCCCTACCCGAGATCCGCCGGTTTTGACACCGACACTAAGGTTTCATTATCATTAAATTCGCATGAAAAGGGAAGGTGTGGAGCCTCCATCCTAGAGCAACAGGTAATATCATATTTCAAGCATAGATTCCAGGCATACCAACGCAACATAATAAATTGATCCCATAATAGTTTCCCTTTTGTGTCGAGCGATAATCCCTAAAGTATTCACGTTGATCCAACGTGTCTCCCATTATAAAGTTGAATGGGGCTTTCTCAGGATTATCAAAGTAGTACATAATATCTCTCACATAATGAGAATCGGGGGTTTTAGGAGTTACCCCATCCTCATGAGTTCCAAGTACACCTATTGTTTTTGGTATTTCGTGCTCTATATCCATAACTAAAGATAGAGAACAACTAAGAACATCAAATAAAAATTACTTAGTGATAAAGCAAACAAGCACACACGAGAATATTCACCCCACGCTATTGCTCCCCGGCAACGGCGCCGTAAAAAAGGTCTTGATAACCCACAAGTATAGGGGATCGCAACAGTTTTCGATAAGTAAGAGTGTCGAACCCAACGAGGAGCTAAAGGTAGAACAAATATTCCGTAAAGTTCTATCGACCACCGATACAACTCTACGTACGCTTGACGTTCGCTTTACCTAGAACAAGTATGAAACTAGAAGTACTTTGTAGGTGTTATAGGATAGGCTAGCAAGAAAATAAAGAACACGTAAATATAAACCAGGGGCTGTTTAGATAAAGACACAACTAAAGTAAACTAGAAGAACGCCCGTGCGTTGCAACGGGGTCACATTAACTTTAAGAGTTCAATATTAATATACTCATACATATCAAGTGACATTGGCGACCTTTTTTACCATCAAATTCTCACACACACTCTCTCTCCCCCCCTCTTCCACACTCTCTCTCCCCCTCTCCCCTCTCTCTCTCTAACACACACACATATCCATCTTATTGGATACGCGACCATAATCCATCTATTTCACACACACGCGCTAGTGCATAACAATATGGATTATGTGTATTATATTTGCCGCCACAACTGAGGAAATTAATTTCATGTAAATGGGTCAGCCACAGCTCCAAGAATACGTGGAGGAGGTGGCACGGGTCGGCATCGACGCCGTCCGGCGCACGCCACGGGCCCGCTTCCAAGTGCGTCTGCGCACCGGCCACCCACGCCGGATCCTTCAAGTGTCGTTTCCACCGCACCAACTCCCAGGGCCAGGGAAGCCACCCTTCTTCGCCCCCTTCACGGCCGCGGCCAACGCGGTGTCAGCGGCACCGACCTCGCCGTCTAGTCCCCCGTCACCGTCGCGACCAGTGGACGCAGCCCAAGCATCGACCTCGAGAATCAAGAACGCCGACAACGGAGAGGGAAGGGAAGATCATATACATGTCATAAGAAAGAGAGTTTATTTACTGCTCCCTCGATGTATTGTTTCCTTTGTTTGGAGATTGATTACCATCCGTGTGTTAAGGTAAGGTTAATGTGATTGAGCGACTTTTCTGAAAATCAATTATTTGTTTTCTAATTAATGTGATTGAGTGATTTAAGGTAAGGTTAATTAATTTAGATTTGATCTTTAGAGATTGTTCGTGATTGATTCTACATTACCAAATAACTTGCGCCAAGATGAAAAGTTCTGATCTTTTCAGATTTCTTTCATTGTGTGAGAGGGTGACGCAAAATAAACCGATGAAGTGGGAGGAGGGGACGAAAAAATCTACAAAAAACCAGCGAAGGTGGGAGGAGGTAGCAAAAAATCATAGGAGGTGGGACGAATGACATAATTAGTAAACAATTTCAGCGACAAAAGGATAAACAAATTGGATTTTAAAACAAAACCTGCACCTGCACAAGTGGCTCACTCTTCACTTTTGACAAAAACTTCCGAATAGCAATCTTGGTGAGTGATCTCGACCCGGGTTCGATCGGCATGGCGTGTCGCTCCTCCAGGAGTGGGTGCTGAGAGGAAGGATGGTGAACCACCATTGTCAATCGGGCCGAGCTGCATCGTCATTTGGATCGAGCATGAACGAAATCGAGATGGTAGAGGTTGAGGAATTTGTAGGACGTGAGGGTTTAGGGTGGGCATCACGAGAACTCACCCATATCTTGGGAGACGGCAGACCGAGGTGCGATCGTGTTCGTGCTTCGTGGGCTGCCACGTGTTGTCCTCGCCGCCATCTCCTGTCGATGCCACTTCAGCCACGAGCATGGGACCGAGGGACGAAGGGAAGAGAAGGGAAGGAAGCGAGCTAATGACGTACCTATGTTTGGTATGTAATACCCTCCATTAAGAGTAGATATTTTCTTAAAATCGGTTATTTTGTTTCCTAATTAATGTGATTGAGCAATTTAAGGTAAGGTTAATTAATTTAGATTTGATATTTAGAGATTGATCGTGATTGATTGTTTCACATAAAGACATTACTAAAAATAACTTGCACCGGCATGGAAAGTTATGATCCGTTAAGATTTTTTTCATTGTGTGAGAGGGTGACGTGAAACTAAACCGGTGGGGTGGGGGAGGGACGAAAAAAACCAGCGAAATAAAAGCGGTTGAAAGTGGTGGGACGAAAATAAACCGTCTGAGGCTACCAACTGCTCCATTAGGAGTAGAGATAACGACGGGAGTTTGGGCGCAAAGTGGACTCGATCGCGGGGTTTTTCTTGGTTTTTCATAGCTGAGGGGGAGGTGGGAGGAAGTACCAAAGAAGTACCAAAAAAGACCGGGTGAGGTGGGACGAAAATAAAACCCGGAACGTGACCTACGAACTGAGACATTAGGAGTAGAGATATGGCGAGTGTGGAAAAGTGGTGGTAGGAGTTGTGGAATTGTCCCTAAGAAACTGACTATGTTACTAGACCGGTAATCACTATTGCAATTCTATTTGAGGGAGAGGCATAAGCTAACATACTCTCTCTACTTGGATCATATGCACTTATGATTGGAACTCTAGCAAGCATCCGCAACTACTAAAGATTCATTAAGGTAAAACCCAACCATAGCATTAAAGTATCAAGTCCCCTTTATCCCATACGCAAACAACCTACTTACTCGGGTCTGTGCTTCTATCACTCACGCCACCCACTATAAGCAAATCATAAACATATTGCAAACCCTACAGCGGGAATCCCTCACGCTTGCGCGACACGGAGGGAACAATAGGACAGCACCAATAATAAAACATGCAATTCAAACCAATCATAGCAATTCATCAATCACCGACAGGACAACGAAAATCTACTCAGACATCATAGGATGGCAACACATCATTGGAAAATAATATGAAGCATAAAGCACCATGTTCAAGTAGAGGGTACAGCGGGTTGCGGGAGAGTGGGCCGCTATAGATAGAGGGGGGAAGGTGATGGAGATGTTGGTGAAGATGACGGTGGTGTTGGTGAAGATCGCGGTGATGATGATGGCCCCCGGCAGCACTCCGGCTCCACCGGAAGCAAGGGGAGAGAGGCCCCTTCTTCTTCTTTCTTCCTTGACCTCCTCCCTAGATGGGAGAAGGGTTTCCCCTCTGGTCCTTGGCTCCCATGGCTTGGGAGGGCGAGAGCCCCTCCGAGATTGGATCTATCTCTCTGTTTTCTGCGTTACATTACGGCCTGTTTCACCGTTTCGTGTATATATGGAGATCCGTAACTCCCATTGTCCTGAAACCTTCGCCGTGATTTTTTCTGAACATTAGCTTTCTTGCGGCAAAAGAAGAGCATCAACCGCCTTACGGTGGGCTCAGAGGGTAGGCGCCCACAGGGGTCAGCGCCCCTACCTCGTGACCACCTCGAGCACCGCCTCGCATGGATTTTTCTTCCGAATTTTCCATATTTTCCAAAAATAAGCTCCGTCTGCTTTTATCCCGTTTGGACTCCGTTTGATATGGATATTCTGCGAAACATAAAACATGCAATGCATGTGAACTGCACTGAGCACTTTGGATCAATATGTTAGTCCCAAAAATAATATAAAAAGTTGCCAAAAAGTATATGAAAGTGAATAATATTGGCATGGAACAATAAAAAATTGTAGATACGACGGAGACGTATCATGCAGCGAGGGGCTCCTAGGGCTTGGGAGGGGCGATGCCGTGGTGGTCGACGTGAGAGGGAGGGGGAGGAGATAGCGATGAACGTGAACGTGAGGGAGAGGAGATAGCGATGTCGTGGGAGGCGCAGTATTTATAGCGAGCAATGGCACACCTACGTAAGATATGGACTGAGCTGCACTGACTTAACTGCAGGTCCAGTTGCATCACTGACATGTGGGCCGAACACCTGTTGGGCCCATATGTCAGTGACCCAATGCACCTGTAGTTAAGTAACAGCTACGTGGGCATATTTGTTGGAGTAAATTACGGGGGAGCGAAGGGGTGGAAATATTGCTGGTCACAACGGATTGGACGAGCGTGGGGGGAGGAGAGTCATGCATGGAAATTTTTTCACACGGGTGGAGTGGTGGGACCGCGGAGGGAGAAGGAGAGTTTAGCGGGCATATTGTTTCCACACATGGAGAGGAATAGATTTGGAGACGAACGGGCTTCTGTAGGGTATGGGGAACGGTGCATAATAAGTCATCTTGCATGCCGGGCTAGGTATAGTCTCAAGTCATTAAAAACATACACGCCCACACATGTTCATATTTCAAGGTGCACTAAATTATTGCATGCGATGATTAAGGCTGGCCATAATGGTGGTATCTTAGCTGGTATCATGCACACAGGAATACTAGCAAACATGATGATGTGGCAAAGAATTAAAGAAGAGAGGGGGGTTAGAGTAACTAGTGTTCATGCATGCATTGGTAAACACATTTTTGTGTGAACAACGACATCACTAGTTGAGTACTTTTGCAGACTTCAAAAACTATTCCACCGCCTCTACTATCTTGCTAAGAGTAGGTGAAATTTTTGAATCGAGCCCTTTAAACTAGAAGGGAGGTAGTTGTTGGGGATATAACTATTTGTGTAAGCCGCCCAGGAGGGGCCGGGTTACGCAAGGAAGATTCACCAGAAAGAAGCCCAAGACCAAGCATGAAGATGGCGGTTCAATAAAGGGCCTAAGGCCCACAGGCGACTTAAGGCCCGTTGTAGTAAGCCGCCATAATGGCATTACTTGTATCATAAGGTAGATTTAACTAGTCACCGAGCCGAACATTGTTTATAAGCCGTCCGGGACTCTGTAGGCCACAGGGCGTCAACCCGTGTATATAAGGGGACGACCTGCTGGCGGCTTAGGGCAAGAAACAACCCATCGAGAGCCGGGCATAGCATATTCCGCTCCCTGGTCATCGAAACATCAAGCAATACCAACCCAACTAGACGTAGGCTTTCCTTCTCCGCAAGGGGCCGAACTAGTATAAAACCTCTCGTGTCCTTTGTCCTGATTAACCCCTTTAAGCTTCCTAGTTGCGATGGCTCCACGACTAAGTCCTTGCATGAGGACATCTGCCATGACAATTCCACAATAGTTGGCGCCCACAGTGGGGCCAGCGCACGGTGGATTTGAGTTCTTGAAGGGCAGCTTCGAAGGGCTTAAGGGATACGCAGTGGGCCGGATGACCAAGAGTCGTCGCGGAAAGATCTACATCGACAACGAAGGCTGGGGCCCCGAGGCCGACTCAATTGAGTACGGGTACCGGGTCCCCTTTGGCGGAATCCACGTCTTCATCGGCCGGATTGGTGAGCCGGGCCCTGAGCCGGACAACCGCACCGACCTCGTCGAGACGGCTCAGCGTGTGAAACCTGCCCGAGTTCAACCCGTCATGAAGCGTGCCTTCGTGGGCTGTGTCCACGGAGATGAACTTCCTGAAGGATCTAAAGATGGCGGAGAGACGGCCGTCCCATCGGATGATGATTCGTCCTCCGGTTCAACAGATTCTTTGTATCAGGTCCAAGAGGGCATGCTTGGGGGCTGTTCTGACGACTCTAGCATTCCGGATTTCTATGAACCGCCGAGCTGGGCAGGAGTCTTCATGGCTGGTACTCAACCCGGTCAAAACTCGACGGCTGCAACAGCAATAACGTCCGGGTCAGGAGCGGCCGGGGCAGGAGGCCCTGTGCGCCCGCCGGCTCAGGTGCTGATGGATCTTATGGATAAGTTGACGGCCCTGTTAACCACCACGATTATTCCGGCAAATCCAGATGAACATAACACGGAGGTGGCCAAGGTGCGTGAGGAGATAGCCCTAGCCAAGGAGGCCTTGGCGGCTGAGGACACCAGGTTAGCTACGGAGCGGGCGGCTTTGGACGCACGGGCGCAGCGACTCCAGTCAGAGGCTTTCCAGCTTAATATGAGTCTGAACGCATCCAATGAGGTCATGAGAAGGAGACATCAGAAAACCCAGTCCCGTCTGCCTCCGGTTTACGATCCTCGGAATCTTTTCACGACACCCGGAGCTGGTCCCAAAGAACCCGCCTCAAGCCAATCAGTTTATGACACCCGAGCTGGAGGGCCAGTTCAGCCCGAGAGATGGCACCTCCTCACGGGAGTATGGCTCCGCCCGATACATACCAATACCACCGGCCACTTCTCCAACCCCATGGAGAACTTGATAGCAGCATCGGCGCGTCTGGCGGCTCTTCCAGTGGACGGTGATGACCCGACGGCGGTGGAAACCCGGAGGGTCAGAGATCTTATTCAGACGGCCTTGGCGCAGCAGGAGACCTATTCTTACAGCACGGACATGATTCATTCAACTCCTCAGCTTTGGCTCGCACCTCGTCAAAACCGGAGCCCGAGTTACAACAGGCACATGGAGTCAGAAGCTTTGTCAAGCAATGCCCAACGTCGTAACCAGCCCGGTGGCTATAACCCGGTCCAGGACCGAATACGTCAGGAGGACGAACGTGCGGCTCAGTTAGCGGCTCAACAGACGGCATATGAAGGTCTCCCAGAGTATCCGACGACTTCCGTTGGAGCAGGAGTGGCCACTAGAACCGGCGGTGTCCCTTGTTTGGTGCGGCTCATGGATGTACGTCCGCCCAAGGATTTTAAGGGACCTCGAAAGGTGCCGAATTATACGGCCGACTTACAGCCTGGGGCATGGATCGAAAGTTACGAGATGACCATGGAGCTATTGGAGGTCAGCGACGCAGCAATGGCTAAGTATTTCACCATGATGTTAGATGGAATGGCCCGGTCTTGGTTGAAAAGTTTGCCTCCCAATTCCATCAGCTCATGGGCAGAGCTAAAGGCCCGGTTTATCCAGAACTTCAAGGACACTTGCAAGCAGTCTATGTCAATTGTGGACTTGGCCAATTGCAAGCAGGAGGAGGGTGAATCCACAACTCATTGGGTGCGCCGGGTCAAGGAAATAATACACTCATCTAATAAGATGGATGCCGGCCCTGCAGTACTTATGCTCCATCAGAATCGTCGCTTTGAGCCGCTGAAACAGAAGTTGGGGCGCCTTAAGCGTGATTGCAATGATATGGGTACGCTGATGGCAGCCTTGGTCAAATACGCCGATTCTGATACTACCAATGATCCCGCGTCTGAGGAGGAAAAGACAGGGAAGGGAAAGAAGAACGACAATGGAAAGGGCCAGCAGCATAACCCGATAAGTCAAGGAGGCAACAAGCATAAGGCGGAGGGTAACCCGGAGTTTGTGGCCAATGCTAATGCACAAGGTAACAACCAGAAACGTAAGGGGAGACCACCCCCTCGATCTGGTGGCTCAGGCCCATCTCTTGAGCAGCTTCTGAATGAGCCTTGCCCGAGACACGGTACTCGGGAGCGTCCCACCACCCACTTATGGAAAGACTGCGCGATCATGAAGGCTTTTAAGAATTCCAACATGTTTGATGGCAATCATGGATCAGGCGGTGGCTCAGGGGCCGGTGGCTTTCATGGCCCGGGTGGCGGTTCAAGTTCCGGCTTTCAGGGCGGTCAAGGTGGCTATAATCAGCAAAGAACCCGGTCAAGGGGACAAAGAACAAAGAATAAATAGTTATCGTGTAGCCATCCAAAACAGCTGAATGGTGGGCAATACCATGTGTTTACCACTAACTTGTGCAAACGTGACCAGAAGGTTCATAAGAGGGCTGTGAATTCGGTTGAGTCGGCGGTTCCCCGTTACTTGAGGTGGTCAGAGCAGCCCATCGTATGGAGCAGGGAAGATCACCCCTTCCGGGTTGATAACCCGGGTCAGTTGGCCTTGGTGGTGGCCCTCGTGTTGGTGGATATAAATTCACTAAGGTACTCATGGACGGAGGAAGCAGCATCAATATTCTCTATTATGAGACCTTTCGCCACATGGGGTTGACTGATAAGGACTTGAGGACGTCCAACACCGTCTTTCATGGGGTGGTACCTGGTAAGTCGGCATATCCAGTTGGTAAGATCGAGCTGGAAGTAGCCTTTGGAGATGAATATGATTCCAGGGCTGAGAAACTGACGTTTGAGGTAGTCAAAATCAGGAGCCCGTATCACGCTCTGTTTGGACGGCCGACTTATGCCAAGTTCATGGCACGACCGTGTTATGTTTATCTGCAGCTCAAGATGCCGGGTTACAAGGGCACCATCACTGTGCATGGGAGCGAAAGGTAGCCTTGGAATGCGAAGAAGGCGATGCGGCTTATGCTGAATCTTTTTGTGCTGAAGAGGAGCTGAAGTTTTATCAAACTAATGTTGACCCGGCGGATATGACCTCTTTGAAGAAGCCAACCACAGAGCAAGACTCGGCGTTGAAAATTTAAGTCGACCGCCGAGACAAAACTGGTCGACTTCACTCCAGGCGACTCTTCCAAGCAGTTCAGCATCAGCACCAATTTGGATCCCAAATAGGAAAGCGCACTCATCAAGTTCATCCGTGAGAATCGGGACATCTTTGCATGGAAATCTTCCGACATGCCGGGTGTCCCGAGAGAACTCGCTGAGCACACTCTTAATATTGATCCAAATTATAAGCCGGTCAGGCAGTTTCTTCGGTGATTCAATGAGGAAAGACGAAAAGCTATCGGGGAGGAGGTCGCTTGGCTCTTAGCGGCCGGGTTCATCGTGGAAGTCTTTCACCCGGAGTGGTTGGCTAGCCCGGTGCTTGTGCTCAAGAAGAACGGCACCTGGCGGATGTGTGTAGATTACACGGAGTTAAATAAAGCTTGTCCGCCTGATCCCTTTGCTCTACCCCGCATTGATCAAATCATTGATGCTATAGCGGGTTGCGAGCGTTTGAGTTTTTTGGATGCTTACTCTGGTTATCATCAGATCAAAATGGCAGTTAAGGACCAGCAGAAGATGGCTTTCATTACTCCGTTTGGAGCCTTCTGTTATGTATCTATGCCATTTGGGCTCAAGAGTGCCCAGGCGACTTATCGGACGATATGCAATTGTCTCCACAATCAGATTGGGCGCAATGTTCATGCTTATGTAGATGACATTGTGGTGAAGTCCAGAGAGAAGGAAACCTTGATATCTGATTTAAAGGAAACCTTTGATAATCTCTGGGTCTATAAGATGATGCTTAACCCGGACAAGTGTGTGTTTGGTGTACCTGCAGGCAAACTTTTGGGATTCCTGGTCTCAAACAGGGGCATTGGAGCTAACCCGGAGAAGATCAAGGCGATTACCTCTCTAGCTAAACCAGCGTGCATCAATGATGTTCAATGATCATGGTCGCGTTCTTTGCTTTAAGCAGTTCATAAGCGGTTAGGCGAGAAGGCTCTACCATCAGACGTATGATGAAGAAAAGCAGACACTTTTATGCAGGTGAGGCTGCTGATACTGCCTTTGAATATTTAAAGAGACAATTGTCTGAGCCGTCGGTTCTCGCGGCTCCCATTGATAAAGAGCCGTTGCTGTTGTATGTTGCTGCTAACTCACGAGCTGTTAGTGCTGCTATTGTGGTGGAGCGTAAGGAGGCTGGCAAGGAGCATCCGGTTCAACGGCCGGTTTATTACATCAGTGAGGTGCTCATAGAGTCCAAGCAAAGATATCCGCATTGGCAGAAATTTGTTTATGGGGTGTTGATGGCAAGCCGGAAGCTAAAGCAGTACTTCCAGGGTCATCCTATAACTGTGGTAAGTTCTTCCCCCTTGGGGGACATCATCCAGAACAGGGAAGCCACATGACGAGTCGCCAACTGGGCCATTGAGCTTGGGCCTCACGGTTTAAAGTATATGCCACGTACATCTATCAAGTCTCAAGCCTTGGTGGACTTTATCAATGATTGGACGGAGTTGCAGGCACCAGAGGAGAAGCCAGATAACACGTATTGGACTATTCACTTTGATGGGTCCAGGCAGTTGGAAGGCTCGGGAGCTGGAGTCGTTTTAACTTCCCCCCGAGGTGACAAATTTTGCTATGTGCTCCGGCTTATGTTTCCCTGTACCAACAATGCAGCTGAATACGAGGCTTTACTTCATGGTCTCCGGATGGCCAAAGAGATGAATTTGAGCCGGGTAAGGTGCTTGGGCGATTCAGACCTAAATCGTTCAACAGTGTCGAGCACTTGGGACTCCAAGGATCCCCTTATGGCGGCTTATCGTCGTGAAGTTGATGCGGTGGCCGGACACTTCAAAGGTTATCAAGTAGAGCACATTGATCGAAGGAAGAATGAGGCGGCTGATGCTTTGAGCCGGCTGGGGTCTCAGCGTAAGCCGGTGCCGCCTAACACCCTTCTTGACGTTTTGCATAACCCTTCTGTCAGAGTGCCTACAGAGGATGAGCTAGCAGGCTGCACTGGAGGCACAGCTGGCAGCGGCCCTCCACGCCATCCCAGATTGGACAGTCCCATATTTGGCCTATATGACCCGGGGAGAGTTGCCTGAGGATGAGACCTTGGCAAGACAAATCATCAGGCGGTCCAAATCCATGATAATTATTCATGGCGAATTGCATCACCGCAGCGTCACTAGGGCGTTTCAACGTTGCGTATCGCCTGCAGAGGGTCAGGAGATACTTCGTGAGATTCATGAAGGAGATTGCGGTCATCATGCCGGTTCAAAATCTCTGGTGGCCAAGGCTTTTCGTCATGGTTTCTATTGGCTGACGGCTCATGCTGATGTGGAGGATCTGGTCAGCAAATGTGACGGGTGTCAAAAATTCTCACGACGAGCTCATGTCTTAGGCTCAAGAATTGAGGATGATTCCAATTACTTGGCCGTTTGCGATGCTGGGGCTTGACATGGTTGGACCTTTTAAAAGGTCTAAGGATAAGAAGACACACCTGTTGGTGGCAGTGGATAAATTCACCAAGTGGGTTGAAGCAGAGCCAGTCAGTAAGTGTGATGCAGCCACGGTGGTTCAGTTCATGAAAAAGGCGATCTTTCGTTTTGGCTTTCCACACAACATTATAACTGATAATAGTACTAATCTCTCCAAGGGTGCCATGGAAGAGTTCTATCAACAAGAGCACATCCGGCTTGATGTTTCGGCTGTTGCTCACCCTCAGTCTAATGGTCAAGCAGAAAGAGCTAACCAAGAGATCTTGAAAGGTATCAAACCCCGGCTCTTAGTTCCCTTACAAATAACTCCGGGTTGTTGGGTGGAGGAGTTACCCTACGTGCTATGGAGCATCAACACAACGCCTAACAGATGTACAGTTATACACCTTTCTTCATGGTGTACGGAGCCGGCGGTTCTGCCAAGTGATATCCGGCATGATTCACCCCGGGTGGCGGCTTATGTTGAGGCTGATAATGAAAAAGCTCGTCAGGATGCACTTGACTTGTTGGATGAGGAGCGAGACTTGGCAATAGCCTGCTCGGCGATTTATCAGCAAGACCTGCGCTGTTATCATAGCCGCCGGGTTAGAAGCAGAACTTTTCAGGAAGGCGATTTAGTGCTCCGGCTCATTCAGGATCAATCTGATATGCACAAGCTGTCCCCTCCTTGGGAAGGACCCTTTGTGATCAGCAAGAATCTCAACAACGGGTCATATTACCTCATTGATGTTCGAGAGCACAAAGACTCACGTAAGTCGGAGGAAGAGACCCGCCGGCCGTGGAACATAACGCATCTCCGGCTCTACTATACTTAAGCCACCGGCTCTCAGAGTATATTTGTTTTTCTTTTTTTAGCAATGTATATATTATATAAAGCAATAAAGCTGGACCTCTTTTCTTTCCACCCTTCAAGGTTTATGTATCTTCTTTACCAGGTGGTGGAAACAACCAATAGGGAGCGGATCATATCTGAATCCGGCTTTCCCTTTGGTCCGGCTTATGATCATATCTGAATCTAGCCATGGTCACTTGGGGGCTTCCTATTCAAACATAGGTCGTATTCGAACCAAAGAGAACATAGCTGTCGATACCCAATTGATCGGCATACTGCCAAATCTACTTGGGGGCTTTTTGATCATATTTGAATCATAGCTTAACCCCTTTGGGTCTGACGTGGATCGTATTCGAATCAGGGTCATTAAACAACTCTCATGGTCACTTGGGGGCTTCCTGTTCAAACATAGGTCGTATTCGAACCAAAGAGAACATAGTTGTCGATACCCACTTGATCGACATCGCCAAAGCCATTGGGGGCTATATGATCGTATCCGAATCTTAGCTTAACCCCTTTGGAACGGTTCTACTAATCGTATTCGAATCATAGGCCTTTGAAAATTAAGTCTATTTTACTTTGTAAGGGTAAATAATATTAAGGGCCAGGTAAACATTATATGTGCCAACTTTCAGAAGTTAAGTTTAACTGTCTGCTTTTTGGGATCACATAAGCCGGTAAGGTATGCTTCAAATAAGATAGCAGGTATATTATTATGGTCATGATCATAAACCGGCTGTTTTTTATGATGTTTTAGTTCATACTCCGGCTTGTCACTATTCTATATGACCCCGAATGTGATAAGATGCCAAAGGAATTCTGTTTTTTGTTTTATACACAGGATAAAGCAAGAAAGTTTTGGACGTCAAGGAACAATTCACATAAGCCAACAATATACAACGATAACGGCTTATGACAATATTAAGCACCACAAACATGCGCGAAGGCATGACAGAGTAAGAGGTCTTTTCTACCCTATTACAAGACTCCCCGAGTCTGAATAATGAAGCATCATTTTTTCAAAGACATAGCACCAGGCGGGTTACTCCTTTGGTGGGCTTGAAGATTCCGGGTCATTCTTCTCTGCCTCTTCGTCTGCTGTTTTGTCCTGGAAGGTTGACGAGGTCCAGTTAATGCCGCTTAAGGCTTCAAATTCAGCTTCATCATCTATTAAACCGGCTGGGTCAACTTCAGGAGCAAAGGTATGCTTACGAGTTGGAGGAATCAGGCTGACATCGTCATAATGAGGAGTTGGAATCCTCCGGTTCTCGTTGTCGTACCCCGGTTGATACTTGGTAAGATCAATATCATTGCCAATGATGGTGGCCACAGGACGTACGACTCTCACACAGGTGGTGAAGTCAGATTCACTGAATACAGTGCCATCCTCCTTCAAGCTGGGATATCCAAGAGCAACGTCTGCCAAGTCTAACTCTGGAAGCAACGCCTTGGCCCGGCTTAAGGCAGCTATGGCCCCGGCTCTCGCAGATGCCCGCCTTAGTTCCTGAATCCGTTGGGGTAACACGGCAAGCCGTTTGAGCACATCCTGCAGGAGATAAGGAGCATCATTTGATAAAGCCACAACGGCGAGTAACGCTGTGACCCGGAGTATAGCTGTTCCACCAGAGTGTACACCGCCTTAAGCTTGATCAGCATATTCTGCTTGAGGTTTGTACTCCCGGGGCCTGCGTTTATACATATAAGGTAAGCCGGAGATAATTATCGAGATAGTCATCAAAGAAACCATGGTAATGTTCACGATTATACATAGTAACTTACCGAAGATTGCTGAGGCCATTTGAGATATCTGGCGTTTTAAGCCGGACAGCTCGGCAGTTGCTTCGGCAAGAGTTGCTTCTGCTGTCTCGGCCCGGGTCACAAGTGAGGCCTTCTCATCTGCCCAGGTTTTCTTCTCCGTGTAAAAATTCTTCTTCAACTTCTCTTGTTCAGAGACGCTGAATGCAAATTTGGAGTTGGCTTTTTGAACCTCAAGTTCTTGGGCTGCCAGCCGAGTCTTCAGGTCAGCAATCTCTGACTCAAATTGACTGGTGGAGGCCTGTGTTGATGCCGGGTTATAAATAAGGTTATGGTAAGATATTATTAAGTCCCAAGCACTTTGCAAGCAAAGACACTTGACACTTGGGGGCTAATGTATGCTGAAGAAAATTTTACTTTATAATGTTAGATTATGCATATTAAAGTCTCAAGCACTTTACAAGTAAAGACACTTGACACTTGGGGGCTAATGTGTATCGCATGTTCTAAGTTATCATATTGTGACCGGGTTATATATATTTTCTTTTAAACATGATGAACTAATAGTAAGCAGGTATCTGAGTCTACAACATATTTATTCATAAGTAGTAGACTTGGGGGCTGGTACAGTAAGTAAGATTCAGGAGAATAGTATGAGTTATACCTCAGATTTGTGCTGTAGTTGTTTCACCATGTCAATTTCCAGGTCGCGGCTGTTATGCACTTGATTCAGATAGCCTGAGACTATATCACCAATGCTTAAGTGGGCATAATCAGCGATGTCCTGTTTGGTCTTCCGGCGGTCGACAAATTCTTCCTTGGCAGTACATCTGGCAAGGACAGTAGGCCGCCCCGGTTCAACAAACTGGCTTTTCAGAATCTCAACCTCCGGGTCAGTCGTCTTGACCGGGCTAGGAATTTCTGGATTATCGGAGCTGTTGAAAGTATCTTCGGCAGGAGGGTCAGAAGATGGCGCTGGAATTTCATATGCCGGTTCAGGAGGTGGTTGATGAGTACAAGCATCAGGGGCATCTGTTCCTTTCTCCGGCTCAGTTGTGACTGGATCTTCGGATGGTTTATTCTTTTTTGCCCTCTTACTGGGCTTCACCTGCACGCTGTGGACAAAACAGAAGGGTGAGTTCAAAATATGAGTAAGGCAAAGTATAAGGATAACAAAAGGTATATTACCCAGGGGCAGTCTTGAAGGCCGGCATATTGGATTGCATAGATTCGCCATAGGAAGGAGAGGTATCCTGATAATTGGAGTCAGATGAATTGATAGGTTGATGAATTAACCCGGCCAAAGGATAAATAGAACGTAATTCGGAGATGACCTCAGCCCGACGCTTCCTGCTTATGTCGGGTAAGCCGGAAGAGAGTTCTGCATCCTTGCTGGTCCGGGTCTGCCTCCGGCTTTCAAGCTGTTGTTGCTTCAAAACAAATTGAGGATCTTGATAAGCTAGAGGATGTGAAAATCTTACTTTCCGGGTCACCCGTCAGGTTTTGTGCTTTGGCAAAGGCTCTGAGTCGGAGGAGATTATAGTTACCTCTTCACCAGGAGCTTGGCTGTTCCTCGTATCCTCCTCGAAAGGCGGAAACGTCAATAAAATAATAACAAAGGAGTTAAGAGAGTAAGGGATTACCTCTTCCTCATCTGAAGAAGAGTCATCCAATTTGAGCAAATCGGAGGCACTGGGTTTCTTCTTCTTTGAAGTTCCTGTCTTGGCGGCTTTCCTTTCGGTTTTCTTGGCTGCCCCGCTTGTTTGGCAGCCTCGTGGTCATATTTGACCTTCCAGAAATTATCACCGGCCTGTGGAAAAAGATAAAGAATTATAAGTGCAAAGGAGGTAAACATGTTAAGGAATATTTATTAAGATTGGTAACTTATTGCAGGGGCCGGGTTCTTTTTGCAGAAGGGAAGTAAGCCGAAGGCATTGCTAATAACAGTGCCCTCCTTCAAAGAAGGATCGGGTTGTAGCATCCACCACATCGTCTGGTAGGTTGTCAGGACTATGACGCATTGGGTCGTTCTTTTCGCCTGTATAAGTACACATTAAGCCGGAGCGGCGGCTTAATGGGAGTATTCGCTAAGTGACCCAGACTCGGACCAGATTGATGCCATTTAAACCATTTCCCAAAAGAGCTTTAATCTTCTTGATGGTGGGATTAAGAGGCAGATGTTCAACGGCGGTCAGTTTATCCGCCAAATGGATGGTTGGACTCAAAGGCGCGGCGCGAAAAGCCGGGCGAGGCTTCTCATCACCGGAGAAGTGTCTCGACAAGAGAACCATGTCTGGTTCCAATCTTTGGGGTGACTTCGGCAACTCAAAGATAAGGAAACAGGCGATCTCTCGATCATTTGATCGAGATACCGCCAAGCTCAAGACTAGGCCCGTTGGCACGTTCATTCTGCCGGTTCAAGTAAAATAGTTCTCCGAACAAAAGCAGACTTGGCTCCTCTCCCAGGTACACCTCGCAGAACACATGGAAATTGCAAAGATTTGACACAGAATTGGGTCCAATGTCTTGAGGTCTAAGATCAAAGAAATTCAAAACTTCTCTGAAGAACTTTGAGCCGGGAGGGGCAAATCCCCGGCTCATGTGATCCGTGAAAACTATCACCTCCCCTTCTTTGGGTTGAGGCTTTTCTTCAGATGGGTCAGGAACACGATAAGACATGACCTCCTTTTTTGGCAAATGGCAAGACTTCACAAACTCAGCCAGTTTACTCTTAGTGACTGTGGATGGGACCCAGTTGCAGGTTACAGGAGCTTTGGTCGCCTTAGGTGCCATGACAACAGTTGGCCTATTACAAAATAAGAAGTTCCGGTTCAAATTTTAACCCGGGAGAAAATATCCAAATTGAAAGTGCGTTATATCGACTAGAGGGGGGGTGAATAGGCGATTTTTACGAATTCTTCAATGAGGAATTTGCCAGTGAGGAAATTCCTTAGTGAAGAACTACTTGCAATGAATAAGTACTCGTAAGTAAGCATAAGAGAATGCCGACATGGTCATCATGATGAAATGAAGACAATCAAAGAGTACGTAAAGCGTAAACACAAGATAGCACAAGATGAAGACAAACAGATCAAGAAATTGAACTGAGGAAATTGAGAAAGTCTTCACCAAAGTCTTCAAACACAGATATGAAAGAACACTCAACACAAGAATGAGGAAATGAAAGGGTTGAGGAAATAGAACCAACAAAGTTGGTGAAGACGATGATTTGGTAGACCAGTTCAATCTTTGCCCTCGGCTTGTACGTCTGGTTGGAGCGGCCGAGTATTTAAACTCGAGGACACACAGCCCCGGACACCCGCCGAGCACGCAGCTCAGACACCAAGTCCTCACCGTATTCTCCTTGAACTAAGGTCACACATACCTCGTCCAATCACTCGTGGTAAGTCTTGAGCGACTTTCCAAACCTTCACAGACTTGGTCACTCGGTGATCCACAATTCCTCTTGGATGCTCTAGACCATGACGCCTAACCGTCTGGAAGAAGCACAGTCTTCAAAGGTAACAAGCGTTGGATCCACGCAGGATCAATCTCTTCAGTGATGCTCAATCACTTTGGGTTTGTAGGGGTTTGGTTTTTGGGGTTTTTCCTCACTCGATGATTTTCGCTCAAAGTCCTCGGAGGATGGGTTGCTCTCAAATGACAAGTGTCAAGTTCTTTCGGAGCAGCCGACCAGCTAGTGGTTGTAGGGGTGGCTATTTATAGCCTAGGAGCAGCCCGACATGATAAGACATAAATGCCCTTCAATGATATGACCGTTAGGTGGATAAGATATTTTGGGACAGTCATGCGCGCAACACAAGAACGGTCGGAAATTTGATTCTCAAATTCCTCGTGGCTATCATGTTCCTCATCGTAGGCAATCCGACCGGCGAATTCCTAACTCCTCGGTCATAAATTCTCATGACTGTAAGAACTTCGTCTCACATCAAGAAATTGACCGAACTGTATGAGATTTCCAAAGGCTTCACTCAAGGGATTGGTAGGTGTAGGATTTTGAGTTGAGCATCTCATGGAAATTTTTCCTTAGTATTTCCTCGACCCCCTTTAACAAAGACGGTGTTTCCTATAACTCAAGAAAGAGAAAACGAAACTATGAAAACAAAAGTCTTCACGCTTCATGTTCCTCAAATGAATACCAAGTCTTCAAGGTCACACCAATTTCTTCAATTTCAAAGTCTTCGTAAAGTCTTCGTAATATCAAAGTCTTCAAATCGAAGAACTTCATTTTTAGGGTCGATTTTCTCTGTAAATATCAAACTCCTCATCGACTTATAGACCTGTGTACACTCACAAACACATTAGTCCCTTAACCTATAAGTCTTCAATACACCAAAATCACTAAGGGCACTAGATGCACTTACAATCTCCCCTTTTTGGTGATTGATGACCATATAGGTTAAGTTTTCAACGGGGATAAACATATGAAGTGTAAATACAGATATTGAGGAATTTGATTGCAAGATATAGAAGAACTCCCCCTGAAGATGTGCATAGTGAGGAATTTTCTTTTGAGGCAATGCACATTTGAAGAGTTGAATCATGGAGATCTCCCCCTATATCTTGTAATTCATACACGCATTTGACATATAGTATGAAGAATTTGAAAATGCATGATGAAATATGGTGCTTGATGAAATTCAGCATGCGTGCAATAACATTAATGAGGAACATGCATGCAAAATAACGCATCAAGAGTATCAGAGCACAGTGCATCAAAAGTATCAGAGCACCATCGGGTTTAAGATTACAACTCGATCCAATAAAAGTTTCAGAAGAACGAGAGTTGTAACTTAACAAAAAATGCCCATATAATAGACCCGCTTGAAGACTAACTCAAATTTCTCCCCTTTGTCATCAAAATGACCAAAAGGATCGAACCGAGGACTAACGCCCCTGAAGAATTTCAAGTTGATGAAGGAGCGCCAGCATTGTTGGGGTCGTTTGTCGTAGTAGGGCCTACCGCAGTGTCGTCCAAGTCTTCATTTTCATCAGTGTCTCGCGATGAAGAATAGGAGCTGGCCACCAAGGAAGGAACTTTGACCTTCTTGTATTTCTTCGGAGGAGGTGCAGACCAGTCAAATTCTTCCTTGAGACCCATTGTCTTCAGCTTCTTCCACGTAGACATTAGAAAGAACAGCCCAGGGCGTTTGAAGGTTTCATGGAGGTAGTAGTGGTTTTTCTTCACTGCATTGTGTGTAGAGGTCATGTTGTGAAGAATTGAACCAAACTGACGCTTGACCCATTTATGATTGCGATCAACCTTCTGATGAAGACTGAGGAGTAACTCACGATCAGTCATCACCCTGGGTGCAGTAGCTTGAGGACTTTGCTTGGCTGAGGTATTTGCGGCAGGGTCATGTGTGGCAGAGTCATCATTGGTGGAGTAGGATGCTGCTTTGCTAAACCGACCATCCAATGGACGAGTGCCTTCATCTATCACAGCAGTTGCCTTGCCCTTGTCATCACCGAGGAAAATGTCCGCTTGAGGACTTCAATCGGGCAAGTAGCTGCAGTGGTTCGTAGTATCGACCTTGTAATTGAGTGAAGACCTTGTCCTGATGAATCTCATAATCCAAGGTGCATAAGGCTTCAGCTCAAAAGGTGACATAGCAATGTTTGCCGTAGTCCTCATGAAGAAATCATGGAAGTTGCCAGGGAACGCCATGAATGATATTGAAAAGCATATTCTTCATGATGCCAACGACTTCTTCATCATTTGAGTCGTGGCCTTTGATAGGACTCATTGTCTTTGTCAATCCGATAGACAAATCCGAGGCACATACAAGAATTCCTTAACGAGGAATTTGGTTCTTGGGGCCTGCCCGGCTTCAAAGGCTTCATTAGCACTTGCATATAGTGATTTGAAAGCTCAGTTCGTTGTAGATACAACGAGCACCATCAAGTGGAGGATCGAGTGGTAGGGCACAAAGCAATTCAGCTTGTTGGTGCCTTGTAGTGAGTGTTTTCAGACATCCAGTCTAACACCCATGAGTTCACATCTTCAGCGTCTCCGGTGATGTGCAGTGTCGCATAGAATTGAAGAATGAGTTCTTCATTCCAATCACATATATCAGTGCAGAAATTCAGAAGTCCTGCATCGTGAAGAACACTGAGGACTGGCTCGAAGCCTGGCAGAGATTCCATGTCCACATGAGGAATATGTGCATGATCGAAAACTTTGTCTTTGTTGAAGAGCACAGAGGAATAGAAGTTGGTTTGACTGGCAGTCCAGAAACGCCTCTTCCTTATGCGAGCAGAATCATATGGATTGTAATCAGTGAAGAATACGTGCTCGCCGAAGAAATCTTCAGCCTTGAACTTTTGCTTTGTTGAGAAGGGATTCTTTGGCTTTGGCAGTGGAGTGTCAGTGAGTTGCATCACGACCTCTGGAATCGCAATCTCAGGTTCTTCAGCCGAGGAATTTCTGGTTCCTCTACATGTGCGGTCCCGAGGATCAAAGAAGAAGAGTTCATCAGCGCTAGTGGCTGGAATTTCTTCATGTACGGATGAAGTGGGGTGAGTTTCTTCAGAGCCCATTTGAACTGTTGGAGCAGGGGACTGAGGAATCTGTTGAATTGGGGTGAAGAGTGGAGAATTTGGATGCTGACTTTCCCAAAAGTCATCGTTCATCACTGGCGTTGTGCTTCCAATATCCACATCTTCTTCAATTTCCTCAACACCGACCTCTTCAGCTGTGAACTGAGGCATATGCGAGGAAATGATTGGGGTTGAAGGGATTTCTTCCACTTCAATTTCTTCATCAATCTGCTCGACGGCAAAGCAGCAGAGTGATTTTCTTCATCAGATCCGCTTGGGACTCATAATCTTCACCAAAAGGAACAAGGTCCTTTGATGGCATGGAGGAAATTGGAACATCATCAATGGGATTGTCAAATGAGCTGGTCATTGTCTTCATCTTCTTCGGGGCTGAAGAATTTGAAGCAGCCGATGCTTTCCTTTTCTTCACTGAAGCTCGTTTTGAAGCCTTGATCTTCTTCACATCAGATGCAGATGGAAGGATTGGAGTTGGTGTAGGCGCAGGAGGAGCTGAGGGATCTGGTTAAATTTCCTCAGGCGCAAATGATGCAGTTGCCCTGACTTCTTCAGTTTCTTCAGGCGCACCACTAGTGGATGCCCTGGCAATTTCTTCAGCGGCTGGTATGGGATCATCAGCCCTGGAGCTAGCATTGTCTTCATCAGCCCGAACTTCATCAACGGTGCTGGCATGTTCTTCAGTCGGCTGAGCAGAGGCTCCAGCCTAAGGAATTTCTTGTTGCCTTGGGGCTGCAACATTGGTGAACTTCTTCGTCAGGTTGACGAATCTGACTTTGGCTCCTTGCCAATCAGCATAATATGAGTCAAATTTGTCGCTGAGGGCTTTGATGTCCGCCTGCATCTTGATAAGTTCTTCAGTTGTCATCTTGACAACATTTTTCTTCAATGTTTCTCTTTTACGATCATGCGATTTCTTGATCTCTCTCGTCAGATCAAATTTCCATTTCTCCTCTTGGATGAAATGAGTCAGCATGTGACTTTGGCCAGGTGTCAACTTGAAGTCAGACATAGGAGTGTTTGGGTCCTTGTGCCAGAGATCAATGTAGTCTAGGATCGCTCTTGGATCCAACAGCAGTGGCACAGGTGTGCCTTTGGCTCTAGCGGCCCTTTCTTGACGGTCTCTGATGATTTCCGCAAGTTCATCATCATCAGCCTCATCATCTTCAGGTGGCTCTTGGAAGGCGACCTGTTTCTTCTTGGGACTTGGCCGAGGACCTCGTCCAGCTGTGGCCTTAGTCTTCAACAAAGTTGGGCCAGATGAAGAATTTGGTGCAGCTGAGGAACTTGCTGAAACACCAGAGGCAATGGAGATGCCTGCAGTTCTTTGGCACGTGGCCAGATGTACAGGTGCTGAGGACTTTGTCGGAACTGCTGAGGACTTTGTAGGAGCTGCTGAGGACTTGGGAGGAGCAGGAGCTGCATGAGGAATTTGCCGTGAGGGCACAGCCGAGGAGCTTGGCCGTGAGGGCACTGTTGGTGAAGCACTTGGCTTGTGTGCGGGCTTCTTTGCCATAGATTTTCTTGGCTTGACAGAGGCCTCAGTGGCAGCTGCAGTAGCAGAGTCCTCATTAAATTTGGCTTGTCTTGCCAATTTGGCTTGGCGCTTGGCCCATTCTTCAGGAAAGTCCTCACCACACTTGATGCTGGTGGGGTCAGCTTCTTGACCAGGTGCCAATGGAGCTCTTGGGCATGGAGGATTGAGAGCGAATTTCTTCATGTACTTTGGAGTAACATATCTGTACTCCCTCCATTCCCTTGCCCATCTCCGCTCAATCCTTTGAATGCGCACCTTGCGCTGATTTTTGTTTTCTTTGCGAACTCAGCTTCATCAGGTGTGCAATAATCAGCATAGATTTCCTCAGGAATCTCAAACGCAGTCATGACCTCAGGCCTCTTTCCTCCTTTCTGTGGCTTCTTTCCTTCTGCCATATTCTTCAGCTGAGGAATTTGAACAATCGAATTCTCTCAAGAAGTATGCAACTTTTCTTCGAGGAACGCTGCAAATGAGTTAAGTTGATGAGAACCTAGTGATTCAAAGAATGACATGAGTACCTGTGAATGAGCAGTATAGGTGCGAGGAATTTGGAGAGGTCATATGCATTCTCAGAAGGTTTTTTAAAAAGAATTAGTTTGAGGAATTTGACCAGATGAGCCTTGAAGAATTTCACTAAGCGATCTTTGTCTTAGGTTCCAGAGTTGTATAGATCGAGGATCCACACAATTGAGGAATCTTGAAGAAAATCATTTCTTAGAGAAACGAATCAAGAGCATATTTCGTTTGAGGTGTTCATATATGTGAAGATTTGAAGAATAAACACCTTTGAAGATTTTCAGGAAGGTTTGAGAATCAAGGCGAGTAATAAAAGTAACTTTTAATTACCCAAACTGAAGAACACGATTTAACTGAGAAGAACAGATGGGAAGTTCGTCAAAGTTAGATCTTCCACGCCTAACTTGGCGGAGGAAGACAGCTACGGCGGCGGCGGAGTGAAGATTTCATGATCGGCGCGAAAGTACGTCGACGACGAGGTCGAGGCAGTGAAGCTCTTGCTCACCGGCGACGATGGAGTAGCGGTGGCGCTAGGGTTTGAGAAGCTCGAGCGAGAGAGAGCGGTCGAGCGGAGTAAAGGAAGTGAGGAAGGGGAGAGGGGGGTATATATATAGCCACGGTGAAAAACTGTTCGCCCGAAGATTTTGGACGAACGTGCCCCTGACCCTTCTCATTCGCTTGACATGTGTCACCCACGTACTGAAAAGTGGAGATTGTGTTAGATCGTGGGTGAATAGATAAATCTATCATGGGATGCGGAACGGTTTGAGCGGCAAAAACGAAAGTTTGGATAAAATCAGTTTTAAAGTTCCGTTCGCAATTTCTTCAGCTGACAAGGACACAGTGAAGATTTTGAACGAGTTTCAAGTAGAACGCACATGAAGAATTTGTGAATAGATTGGGTTGAGTATAGCATAGAGGGGGAAGGGTCCAATCACATTCACTTAGCAGAAAAAGCGACTTGAAGAAATAGCCATAAGTGAATGCTGTTGAGGACATAAACCCATATATATATATAGCCAATGAATAAAAATGACGGAAGCAGTGAAGATTTTGCAAAGTTGAAGAATTTGAAAAACTGAAGAATTTCAAAAACTGAGGAAAAACTCAAATTTGAAGATTTTCAACTTTGGTGGTGGCGTGACCCACCGTATAAGAATGATGATTTCAGACACCGTGTACAATTGTCGTAGGGTTCTGAGAATCAAATTCTTCATTAATTGAAGAAAAACGTTTCTTCATGTGTTGCACATCTAAGTCATCAATTTTGCATATGTGTCAGGATGTGTGTCCTTTTCATAGAACATTCGAAGATTCTAAGATATTTAGCTCACACCGCAACTTGCTAAATCTCTATTCATCCAAGGGCTTTGTGAAGATATCGGCTAGCTGTTCTTCAGTCTTCACATGCTCGATGGAGATGTCGCCCTTCAACACATGATCACTAAGAAAATGATGACGAATCTGAATGTGCTTTGTCTTCGAGTGCTGAACTGGGTTGTGAGCAATCTTAATGGCACTCTCATTGTCATAGTAGAGAGGCACATTCTTCACGTTGATGCCGTAGTCCTTGAGAGTTTGCTTCATCCACAACAAATGAGCACAACAAGATCCAGCAGCAATGTATTCAGCTTCCGCAGATGAGCAAGGATACGCAGTTCTGTTTCTTCAAGGACCAATGCACCAAAGATCGTCCGAGGAAATGACAAGTACTAGATGTTGACTTGCGGTCCACACGATCACCAAAGATAGTCGAGTCGTAATATCCAATGAGATCAAAAGTAGAGCCCTTGGGGTACCATAATCCTAGTGTTGGTGTGTGAGCTAGATATCGAAGAATATGCTTCACAACCTTATGGTGTGATTCCTTTGGTGTAGCTTGAAATCGGGCACACATGCAAACACTAAGCATTATATCTGGCCTAGATGCACATAAGTACAATAGAGAACCAATCATGGAGCGGTATACCTTGTGATCGAAGTCAATACCATTTTCATCAGTGCATAGATGGCCATTTGTGGGCATAGGAATTTTGACGCCTTTGCAACCTTGCATGCCGAATTTCTTTAGGACATCTTTGAGGTATTTCTCCTGAGATATGAATAAGCCATTGTGTTGTTGATTTAATTTGAAGACCTAAGAAGAATTTCAATTCTCCCATCATAGACATTTGATATTCTTCACTCATCATATAGGCAAATTCATCACTATAACGTTGGTCAGTACAGCCAAAGATAATATCATCAACATATATTTGGTACACAAACAGTTCACCATCATATGATTTAGTAAAGAGAGTAGGGTCAAGTGAACCGGGTGTGAAGCCATTCTTCACAAATAATTCCTTCAATGTATCATACCATGCCCGTGGGGCCTGTTTGAGACCATAGAGGGCCTTGTTGAGTCTGAAGACTTTGTCGGGATTCTTTGGATCTTCAAAACCTGGGGGTTGAGCAACATATACTTCTTCCTCAAGCTTACCATTGAGGAATGCACTTTTCACATCCATTTGATATAAAGTGATATTATGATGGTTAGCATAAGCAAGTAGTATGCGAATAGCCTCAAGTCTAGCAACATGTGCAAAAGTTTTATCGAAATCAATTCCTTCAACCTGTGTGTAGCCTTGAGCTACAAGTCGTGCCTTATTCCTCACCACAAGGCCATTTTCATCTTGCTTGTTGCGGTAGATCCACTTTGTGCCAATGATATTATGCTTATGACGATTTATCGGACGTTTGACCGGTTCCTGCACATTGTTGAGCTCGAACTGATGTAATTCTTCTTACATGGCCTGAATCCACTCAGGCTCCAGAAATGCTTCATCTACCTTAGTGGGCTCTGTGATAGAGACAAAAGCATAGTGCCCACAAAAATTAGATAAATGTGAAGCTTTTGAGCGGGTGAGAGGACCTGGCGCTTCAATGCCATCGATGATCTTGTCAATTTGCACTTCTTTTGCAACGCGAGGATGAGCTGGTTGTCGTCGAGGAATTTGATCAGCATTTTCTTCAAAGACCATTGTCTTCAAAGATTATCTTCGTGTGCATCATTTCGGCGTTCTTCGGCGTCTGAGAATGAATTCTTCAAGAGATTCTTCAAGAGGAATGACATCCTCGGTTGCCTTGAACTTGATAGATTCCTCGAGCTGGTTCATCTAACACGAAGGTAGGTGCTCTCTTTGCGAGCCATTAGTTTCATCGAACCGCACAACTACAAAGATCAACAATCTTGTGAAGAGCGATGTTGAAGACTCTGTAGGTGTGCGAGTCCTTTCCGTAACCAAGCATAAAACCTTCATGTGCTTTCGGTGAAAATTTAGAATTGTGATGAGGATCTCTAATCCAGCATTTAGCACCGAAGACTTTGAAATAACTCACATTGGGGTTCTTGTCAGTGAGGAGTTCATAGGCAGTCTTCTTGAAGAATTTGTGAAGATATACTCTGATGATGTGGCACCCGGTATCAATTGCATCAATCCAAAACGACTAGGCGTTTTGTATTCATCAAGCATAGTGCAGCCATCTCAACAAGAGTTCTGTTCTTGCGCTCCACGACGCCATTTTGCTGAGGTGTATAGGGAGCAGATAACTCATGAGTAATACCAAGTTCATCAAGATAGGCATCAAGACCTGAATTCTTGAACTCAGTTCCATTGTCACTCCTGATGTGTCTGATCTTCACACCAAAGTTAGTTGAAGCCCTCGAGGAAAATCGTTTGAAGACTTCCTTCACTTCATTTTTGTAAGTAACAATGTGTACCCATGTGTAACGAGAGTAATCATCAACAATAACAAAGCCATATAGAGATGCATCATTAGTGACTGCTGAGTAATGGTTAGGACCAAAGAGGTCCATGTGAAGCAATTCGAATGGACGAGTAGTGGTCATGATAGTCTTTGCTGGATGCTTGGCCTTTCTCATTTTTCCAGCTTCACAGGCTCCACATAAGTGATCCTTGAGGAATTTGACATTCTCAATGCCAATGACATGCTTCTTCTTCGCAAGCGTGTGCAAATTCCTCATGCCTGCGTGACCAAGTCGCCGATGCCATAGCCAGCCTTCCGAAGCTTTTGCAAGTAGACACACGGCTGGTTGTGGTCCTGTAGAGAAATCAACAATATACAAGTCTCCTCTCCTAAAGCCTTCAAGACTTTGGAATTGTCGACTTCCATGATCACAACACAGCAATACTTGCCAAAGACAACAACCATATCAAGATCACAAAGCATTGAGACTGACATGAGGTTGTATCCTAAGGACTCAACAAGCATGACTTTGTCCATGTGTATGTCCTTAGAGATTGCAACCTTACCAAGACCCAATACCTGACTTTTGCCTTTGTCAGCAAAGATGATATGCTTCAGATGTGACGGTGATAAGGGAACATCCATCAATAAATTCTTGTCACCAGTCATGTGATTTGTACATCCACTATCGAGGACCCACTCATTGGCTTTGGGTTGATCATCCTGCAGATGAATTAGTGCAACTTACGATCTCATATACTTCATCGATGAAGAATATGATATCAATTTCATCGAGATGAATTTCATCGTGCAATATAATGTATAAGCGATGAGGACATGTGAAATGAAAGTTCATTTCTTCATGATTAGCTGCGTCCTTTCGTGCACTTTTGTCGTGCCCCCAAAGAAATTCTTCAGACGTTAAAGCACGTCTAGAGACCTAACCCTGCAGAAGAGATTAGTTCTTTTTCTTCACCACCCACATATGAAGGGGTGGCAAAGAGTTCATCACTCTGCGAGCTCCATATGAGAATGGTGGCATAGATGCCAAACCATTTCGTTTCACATAAGAGGGGTTAGGGTAAGCATATGAATAAGCAGAGAAATTCTTCGAGGACTTATGAACATATTGGTTTGAAGAATAATGCACATATTCATAGCCCTTAGCTCTACCCTGCGAAACAGAGTTGTTAGCACGATGATAATCATATGAGGACTTGGATCCATATGAAGAATTTGGTCCATATGAAGAGTTTGATCTGGGGTTCCTTTTCTTCACAGGTGGTGTCATGAGGACATTCACCTGAAGACTTTCAAGGCACTTCTTGGGAACCCATATTTTCTTCATAGGGGAACCGTTCCTGCAGTTAGTGCCAACATATCTAGCAAATACTTCACCATTCTGATTTTTGAACAGTTTATAGTTGGAGTCAAATGACTCATCAAAATAATGAGGAGATTCAGATGTAAAGCTAGATAAGTTAGATGGATCAACTGGAGGTCCCTTTGCAGCAACCCATGAGGTTTTGGGATACTACTCAGGCTTCCAATATGATCCATCAGCATTGAGTTTCCTCTCAAAGGCAATACCCTCTTTCCTAGGGTTTACATTGAGGATCTGCTTTTTAAGCACATCACAAAGAGTCTGATGCCATTTGAGGCTTTTGTACATGCCTGTCATGTACAATTCCTTCAGCCCTACATCGTCAGTGATACTAGCAATGTCCTTAGATGAGGAATTAGTGATAGCAGGAGCAGGTGAAGAATTTGTAACAGTTGAAGCATTTGAACATTCAAGTGAAGAATTAGCAGATTCACGTTCAATGCACTTTAAGCATGGAGGAACAAATTTTTTCACGAGAAGCGCTGATTTGTTGAGCAAGTAATGAATCACGCTCCTTCAAGATCTTCATAACTCACTCTTAGCTTCTCAAGATCTTGCTTTCTTTGAAGAAATTCATAAGAAAGTTTCTCATGATCGCATAAGAGAGTGTTATGATGACCTTGAAGGTTGTCAAACCTAGACCAAGTCTCTGAAGATTTTCAGTCAGGGCTTTAGTGCGATCCATTTCTTCACCTAACATATCATCACTTTTATCTAACATGTTTTGAACCTTTTCAAAAGCCCTTTGTTGTTTTATAGCAATCTTAGCAAGTTTTGAGTAGCTGGGCTTTAGATCTTCGTCAGATTCATTTTCACTAGATTCAGAGGAGGTATATTTGAATACCTTGGCACCCTTTGCCATGAAGCAAAAGGTGGGAGCGTAGTCATCACTATCTTCATCAGCTTTGTTGGTGAGTTCATTTTCTTCAGAGTTGAAGATGGACTTGCTGACGAAAGCAGTAGCGAGAGCCAGAATCGCCACACCAGACTCGGATTCTTCTGATGCCTCCTCTTCCTCATGTTCCTCATATTCAGCTTCAGAGTCCATTTCCTTGCCAATGAACGCCCGAGCCTTTTTGGAGCCGCTCTTCTTTTGAGAAGAAGGCTTTGAGGATTTTGATGATGAAGATTTCTTCTTCTTCTTAGCGTCATCAGAACTGTAATCCTTGTATTTCTTCTTCTTTAATTCCTTTTCCCACTGAGGACAATCTTCAATGTAGTGACCAGGTTTCTTGCATTTGTGGCAAAGTCTTCTCTTATAGTCACTGGATGAGGAATCACTGCTCCTTGAGGATTTTCCAAAGCGACCACGTCTTGAGGTCTTCTGGAATTTCTTCACGAAAGCGGTTAGCTCCTCGCTCAATTCTTCAGATCTCCAAGGCTACTACGAGTCTTCACACTCGATTCGCACACATCCTTGGCCTTGAGGCACGTGATTTTCCATAGCTAGAACCATAGAGATCTCTCTTTCAAAGAAGTGGAACTCATGAGTATTTAGCCTCTCGAGGATATCACCGGATCAAGTGACTTGTAGTCGGCATGCTCTTGTATCATCGGTGCAGAGTGTCAAATGAGGAATCAGCGATCTCAACAATTTCTTCACCACCTCATGGTCGGTGATGTCAGTGGCACCAAGCGCTTGAAGCTCATTTGAGATGTCAGTGAGGCGATCGAAGGTTTGTTGAACCTTTTCGTTGTCGAGTCTTTTGAAGCGGTTGAAGAGATTGCGAAGAACATCAACTCGAGAGTCATGCTGAGTTGAGACTCCTTCATTTACTTTGGACAGCCCGTCCTGTATGAGCTTAGCAGTTTCCAAAGCACTCACTCTTCCATATTGTCCTTTGCTCGGATGGCCACATATGATATTCTTCGCTTGAGAATCGAGTTGCTTGAATCTCTTCACATCGGCAAGATTCGTGAGAAGGTGTGACCGAGGGAACACCATTTTCCACAACATACCGTAGATCATTGTCAAGTGCCTCAAGATGCATTCGCATCTTGTTCTTCCATTAGGGGTAGTCCGTCCCATCAAAGGTAGGACACCCAGCTGAGACCTTGATCATACCTACGGTCGACATAACTAAAACTCCAGGTGGTTAAACCAAAATCACACAGAACAAGGGAGTACCTCGCTCTGATACCAATTGAAAGTGCGTTATATCGACTAGAGGGGGGTGTGAATAGGCGATTTTTATGAATTCTTCAATGAGGAATTTGCCGGTGAGGAAATTCCTTAGTGAAGAACTACTTGCAGCGGAATAAGTACTCAGAAGTAAGCATAAGAGAATGCGGACATGGTCATCATGATGAAATGAAGACAATCAAAGAGTACAGAAAGCGTAAACACAGGATAGCACAAGATGAAGACAAACAGATCAAGAAATTGAACTGAGGAAATTGAGAAAGTCTTCATCAAAGTCTTCAAGCACGAGATATGAAAGAACACTCAACACAAAGAATGAGGAAATGAAAGGGTTGAGGAAATAGAACCAGTTAGGTTGGTGAAGACGATGATTTGGTAGACCAGTTCCAACTGCTGTCTCGGTTATACGTCTGGTTGGAGCGGCCGAGTATTTAAACTCGAGGACACAGTCCGGACACCCGGTCGCCGAAAGCACGCAGCTCAGACACCAAGTCCTCACCGTATTCTCCTTGAACTAAGGTCACACAGACCTCGTCCAATCACTCATGGTAAGTCTTGAGCGACTTCCAAACCTTCACAGACTTGGTCACCGGCGATCCACAATTCCTCTTGGATGCTCTAGACCATGACGCCTAACCATCTGGAAGAAGCACAGTCTTCAAAGGTAACAAGCGTCGGATCCACGCAGGATCAATCTCTTGATGATGCTCAATCACTTTGGGTTTGTAGGGGTTTGGTTTTGGGGTTTTTCCTCACTCGATGATTTTCGCTCAAAGTCCTCGGAGGATGGGTTGCTCTCAAATGACAAGTGTCAAGTTTCTCTCGAGCAGCCAACCAGCTAGTGGTTGTAGGGGTGGCTATTTATAGCCTAGGGAGCAGCCCGACATGATAAGACATAAATGCCCTTCAATGATATGACCGTTAGGTGGATAAGATATTTTGGGACAGTGGCGCCAAGAAGACAAGAACGGTAGGAAATTTGATTCTCAAATTCCTCGGGGCTATCATGTTCCTCACTGTAGGCTATCCAGACCGGCGAATTCCTAACTCCTCGGGCCAGAACAAATTCCTCAATACTGTAAGAACTTCGTCTCTCACATCAAGAAATTGACTGAATCGTATGAGATTTCCAAAGGCTTCACTCAAGGGATTGGTAGGTGTAGGATTTTGAGTTGAGCATCTCATGGAAATTTTTCCTTAGTATTTCCTCGACCCCCTTTAACAAAGACGGTGTTTCCTATGACTCAAGAAAGAGAAAAATGAAACTACGAAAACAAAAGTCTTCACGCTTCATGTTCCTCAAATGAATACCAAGTCTTCAAGGTCACACCAATTTCTTCACTTTCAAAGTCTTCAGAAAGTCTTCAGAATATTAAAGTCTTCAGTCGAAGAACTTCATTTTTAGGGGTCGACTTTCTCTGTAAATATCAAACTCCTTATCGACTTGTAGACCTGTGTACACTCACAAACATATTAGTCCCTTAACCTATAAGTCTTCAATACACCAAAATCACTAAGGGGCACTAGATGCACTTACACAAATTAATGAAGGTAGCGGCTTACGAAGGGGCCTAATGATGTAAGGATAACTGGGCAACAATATTTAAGCCGCTACAAGCATTAAGAGCAATTCAAAATTCTTAAAGATATGAGAAGTAGGCAAGGTTCACAGATCAGTGCTATGCATTTAAACCGGACACCTGGACAATTATGTTTTGGGGCATTTAACAGAAGAAGTTTTCCGGGTGATAAAAATAGGTTTCATAATCTTCTGCTAAAATTTGAGATCAAAGGTCCGTTCTGATAAGAAAGTTTTCTAGACCTAAAAACTGACGCAGATGTGTTCATAGGCTCGAATGAGGCTTTTATACAGAGAAAGGGATCTGTTTGTTATCCAAGACAAGTGCGAAAACAACTACCGCGGCTATTTTATATCATTCTCAGATCGGAAGAGGTATCTAGGAGGAAAGCTAACAAGGATTTGGCTCCAATGGTGATGAACTCCGATTTAACTCGAGGAAGCTCTAATGCAGATCTAAGCAAGGAAGGGAAGGGAACTTACGGATCTGGAGGGCTGCGAAGTTCGCCGTCGTTTTCTGATCCGATTCAGGTTGATGCAGCGGCCTGGGACGGTGAAGACAAGAAGCTCGACAGCGGCGGCGGCGGAGCTCGAGAGGAGGCAAGAGGAAGAAGATGACAGGAAGGGTGAAAATGGGAGACCTAGGTCGCGCCTATTTATAAGGAGAGGATAACTGAGACGACACGGGAAACGAGGAGATAAGAGTTATTATCCAGCGGCCCCGACGCCTCGGTTTTCGGAACAATCAATAAAGACAGAGATCCATTGGAGGATATGGTGGAATAAACAAGGAATTTAAGAAAATATGACGTCACGGCGGGTTAATATGGATCCAAAAAATGACGTCATGGCTGGTTAAAGAAAGTCTTTTTCACACAAATAAGATCAAGATTTATGTTTTAGTATTTTAAGATTGACATGAACAGGTTCAAATCAATCTGGGGCCTAATGTTGGGGATATAACTATTTGTGTAAGCCGCCAGAGGGGCCGGGTTACGCAAGGAAGATTCACCGTAAAAAAGCCCAAGACCAAGCATGAAGATGGCGGTTCAATAAAGGGCCTAAGGCCCACAGGCGACTTAAGGCCCGTTGTAGTAAGCCGCCATAATGGCATGACTTGTATCATAAGGTAGATTTAACTAGTCACCGAGCCGGACATTGTTTATAAGCTGGCCGGTACTCTGTAGGCCACAGGGCGTCAACCCGTGTATATACGGGGATGACCTGCTGGCGGCTTAGGGCAAGAAACAACCCATCGAGAGCCGGGCATAGCGTATTCCACTCCCTGGTCATCGAAACATCAAGCAATACCAACCCAACTAGATGTAGGCTTTCCTTCTCTGCATGGGGCCGAACTAGTATAAAACCTCTTGTGTCCTTTGTCCCGATTAACCCCTTTAAGCTTCCTAGTTGCGATGGCTCCACGACTAAGTCCTTGCATGAGGACATATGCCGTGACAATTCCATGACAGTAGTGGTACTCTAATAGCTAACCTTGTTGTGATGACAAGATAGGACATGGCACGCACCTTGATGGAGGAACTAGTCTGCATTGTGTATTTAAGTTTTGTCTGAAGTCAATGTACCTCTACTTTCACCAGACTTAAAGAAAAATGTATCAACATTCACAATTTCAAATCAATATTTTTACACTCATTATAAAACGTAGTTCTTATACTCATTATAATCAGTATTGTAGATATTGATATTTTTAGTATACATTTGGTCGTGGGATTTCATTGATGCCTGTCAAAGCGTGGAGGAAGCGGAGCTTAGGGCTTGCATTGCCGGGTCTCTACATAGGTATTTCTCTTCATAATCCTGTAATTTTAGAGACCGATTGCGCTTTTGTGGTAGCGTCTCTTGCATCGAGGACTATGACATGTCTGCTATGCGCGACCAAGATGAAAGTGTTGAGCATCTCGAAGTTGATCAACAATCTTCAATTGTCAAAGATTAGCCGTTCGGCCAATAAGGTGGCACACTTAATCGCTAAGTATAGCTTTGACAATAGATTAGATGGTATTCTTGTAAATAACGTACCGCCCTGTGTGGTGAATATTGTATTGAATGAGTGTAATGGTGTGGCTAGTTAATTAATATAAGGTGGTGTTAAAAAAGTATAAATTTGGTCAAACACTTTGCAAACGGTTGACGGGAGTAAAAAGGACCAGAGGGAGTATCATGCATGCGGAGTAGGCAAAAAAATTGCTCATTTATAGCCGGTCGAAGTCTCAAAGGGCCCGATCACGCGAGGGAGGCGAAGGTCGTGGGAGGCGCGCGGTTGACGGAATTAAGTGAAGTTACATCCATGCGCCAGCATGGCGTGCAAACAGGCAGAAGCTATACCGCCAGGCCCATGATATGGGTCTAGTAGACATGACATCTAGTGGGTCCCGCATAGTTCTCGAGAACTCTTTGGGGGCTTGCAGCCGTTTATCCACCGGGCAAGCCAGCAACCCCATGCCGTCAGACGCCCTACTCGTCCCCGTCTTCTACTACCTTACAACAGTTCGCTCCCAGTCGTCCCGTCCTTTCACATTAGTTCACTCCCAGTTTTTGCGGGGTACAACAGTTCAACTTCTCCTAACCCTCCTCCAAAATCCATGGCCTTCCAAATCTCCATGGTCGCTGCTGAGTACCAGGTTAGAGCCATCACCGCGATCAGTTCATCGTAATCTACACATGCCGTGACGGTGAAAGCATGGCTTGCTCGCTTCCTACGCATGTTCAACAGTTCAACAGATGAGTGGGTCGCTGGGCTAGATGTTGAGTACACCACAGTCCTGGGACGAGAGAAGGATCTAAAGGACGAAGAGAGGAAGAAGCCCGCCGTGATCCAAGTTTGTGTACATAACGTTTGCTTGGTCTACCACATATGCCATGCCGACGTTGAGTGCCAGGATTTTAAGAACTTCCTCAAGGACAAAAGAGTGAAATTCGTTCCTGTAGGCTTTAAGAACGACAGGGATGTCCTGCATCAGATAGGTCTCATTGTAGGCCAGCCCTTCGATCTCCAGAAGGCAAGCCTGGTGTCCTCCTCTCAACCTTCAATGCTGACCCTGGCAGCAGCCATGATTGATCCTTCATACGCTAAACTGAAGAAACCTCATCACGAGTTTCATCATGCATGGGAGTCGAAGACATTAGATGAAGATCACATCCTATATGCAACAATGGATGCCTACCTTTGTTTAAATATCTACAAGGGTTGGATGAAGAAGCATAGCCTAGTGTCTGGTTCAAGCAAAGAAGCGTCGGCGACGAGGAAGAGGAAGAGGGACGAGGACGAAGTCGAGGACGTGGACTCGGACTCCGAGTATGTGGCAGTGACGTCGCTCATGTTGGTTCTACTGCAGTGTCAAGCGGACTAGTTGCTTAGTTTATTTTCAAGGGTGTGTTGTCTTTGAGGCCCTAAGCGTAACTATGTTTAGTATGTTCTTTCTCGTTATTTGAACTCTTTAGTACGTACAGTAGTACTAGTACTATGTCCTACTACTGTTCTTCTTGCAGTTGGTACTATTTCTCGTATCTTCGTGTTCCTACTGTACTTAATACGTTCGTACTAGTAGTATAATTTGGGTCAGTTGATTTGTGAAAGAAGTTCGACGGAGCAAAGGAAGAAGATGGCAGAAGAGGTGGAAGAAGCCCTTCTAGCCATCCATGTTGCATCAAACGACTCACATGAGTCGACTGACCCAAATTGCTCCTTTAGATTGCAGGATCCACGTGGCATTCAAGGTCTCGAAGGTAGATTACGCGTCCACACCCGGTTTGTGGGCTCGACGCCTGGCTGACCGGCTTCGCCGCGACAGCCACCATGCGCCTCCTCCGCGCAGCGTAGACGACAATGACATGCTAGTTTCTCCTCGCCGGCGTCACGAGCACGCCGTCCTCCTCTTCGTCGCTGCGTGCATAGACGCTGCTCCACTAGCTTTCGCGTGCTTTGCAGCCTTGGCGGCATCGCGAGGAGGGACTATGTACGACATGAGCGGGCGAGCCTTCGCTTCATGGCACGAGGATGATGCGACACGGCGGTGATGGGCGAAATTGTTGGCGGGCGGCGGCGCCCGGCATCTTAGCGGCGGCATATTGATGAGTCTTGGCGTGTGGGAGCTTACATAAGTTTTATATAAGGTTGGTCAAACTTAAAAGAAAACCGTACTAGTACACGTAAACATTAGACTTAGGCAGCGCTTTTATTAGTTAGTACCACAGCCACGATACGGGATCCTATGCAAGCGCTGCGTGAACTGCCGCCATGGTCGATCGAACGGGCTTCACCGTGTCGCTACCAAGGACATCCACCGAACCTTTTTGTGTGTGTGAAAACAATCCTCGAATATTACTCAACTATTTTTCCCGGAAAGTTCTTGACGCTGCAATATTTCCATATATTTGAATTTAGCTCCATTTCGTGTTTATTTGGATTTGGACGTTTTAGGTGCGCCCTAGTTTTTTAATACTGATTTTGTGTGTGTGACTGAGAGAGAACGTGTGTATGTGTCCATATGTGTGTTGTGGCGGAAGGGCAATGTGGAGACGGTGTGCGTGTGATACAAACATAGAGAGGTGTGAATGTGCAAATGATCATGCATGAGTGAGACATAGACAGATATACCGATACGTTGTGTATACATGAGAGAACGGTCTTCTAGTTTACTTGTGTGTGTGTGTGTGAGAGAGAGAGAGAGAGAGGGAGAGAGAGACAGAGAGAGGAGCATCCGTAACACAACAACCATCTCTCTCGATTCGTCCGTCCCTCGCACGGTCGCATGCAACACATGCATCAATGCGCACATTTTGACACCCTCACCCGGCCCCTGCCCACCTCAAGGCCTGCATAATCTCTTTTTGAATATCAATTTCTCTCCTTAGGTTTGTTTTCTCTCAATATCTCTCTCTCTCTCACACACACACATAGACACACGCAGCACAACACACACACACACACACACACACACACACACACACACACACTCCCCCGAGCACACAATTCATCCCCATCCAAGATTATACGGCGACCACTCTCGCTTGTGCTTCTTTGCACCCCAACATGAGCAACACCTCAATCTTCAAAGAGGGCATCGAGCAGATCAAAGACGGCGACCACACCGTGTTAGAGAATGCGGGGTCATTTGGAAGCAGGGTGATGTGACGATGGCTGACTGACTCCTCCCCCCATCCTCTCTCTCTCTCTCTCTTGCACAAAATTACCAATCCCTCTCTCCCCCGCACAAAATTGTCAATCCCTCAACCCACGAGATCCTTCCCCTCTCGTCCATGTTTTTCCAGTTCTCTCATCAAACATGTTGTCTCTTCTCCTTCCACGTATACAGAATCTGGATGCACACGCATCTCACGTATATTACATGTGTCCATCTTTCTCACAGACCTAACTTATTCCTCTCTCTTTCTCTCTCTATCTCTCTCCCTCTGTCTCGTTAGGTTTGTCTCCTACTCTCTCATCCACATACATACAATCTTTCCCGCCCTATCTGCTCCATCTTCAAAAGCTCTCTCTGCACGTTTCATTCACACATTGGGATATGTCAAAATGTTGCTTCTATAATGGCCCTGTTTGGATCATGGGGTTAGAGCTAGTTTGGGTTAGTTGGGGGCTCAAATAACCCAAAATTATCCAAACAGGGAGGGTTAGAGTGGGTTAGTTCCATCTAACCCAACTATCCCGGTGGAGAGGTGGTTATTTGGGTTAGAGTGGGTTAGAAAATAACTCTAACTCTAACCGTGTTAGAGTATCCCAACAGGGCCAATGGCTGATGTAGAGTTATGGTTGTTTTTGTTGCATCCTACAAAGTAATAACTATGAAATGCATTTAGATTCTCATGTGACTGGGATTATGTGAGTTTGAGCATGTTGTGAAGTACTATAGACCTTGTATACATCTTGGGATTCGACAATGATTGTAACTATTGAATTGTATAGACCATCACATTCGAAGTCAATAGCCTAATGTATTTATTTCACAATTTCAACAAATGATTAGTTCACTACAAACTAAGAAAACAAATGTGTACTCCCTCCGTTTTTATTTAAGTCCGCCAGATTAGCATTGGTCAAAGTCAAGTTTTGTAAACTCTAAGAAAGCTTATAACAAAAAATATTAACATATACAATAACAAATAAATACCATTAGATTCATTATTGAATGTACTTTAGCATCATACATATTTGTTATGGTAAATGTTTATATTTTTCTATAAACTTGGTCAAACTTTAGGAAGTTTGACTTCGGTTAAACCTAATATACAGAGTTTACTACTACTACTAGCTAGTTGCTTAGCCGAATCACTCAACACGCCACACGGGGAGTCCAGTGTCACAAAATTTTGAGGTCGGCGAGAAAATCTCCCGCGACCCTGATTCGAGCAGTGGGAAGTTACCATCATAGCCTTCGGAACAGGCCTACGGATGACGCTTGTTAGGGGGCTTTTTCATAACTTCAGGTTCACCCTACCCAGCCAACCCCACCCCGGCACCCAGAGTAGTACACCTGAATACTCCCCATTTTCTATCCCCACCGCAAAAATAGACTTCTCCACGGCACCGCAGCCTTCATGCTCCTCCCCTTTACATCAGCGCACTCGTCCACCGCAGAGCATCTACCTCATCGACGACCTCGTACGCCGCACTAGAGCCGGTCCACCGTCGTCGTTGTACACGGAGCCTCTTCCCCGGTATCGTCTTCCACGGTCTCGGATCTGCTTCCCGGAAGCCGATGCCAAGCGCAGAAGTACCACCGTCGTGGACAATGAACTGACTCCCGTTGCCGACCATGACTCACAGAGGCCGTCGGGACCATCGTTCTCCTCCTCGATTGGTAATGTGTGTATTGAATCACTTAGCAGTACATGTGCAGTTCCAATTTTGTTCATACCTACCCTTCAAATTTCCTGGGTGCTATTGTTCCTGTAAAAGCAATTGGTTATAGCCTCCATTGTCTAACAGAATATCAGCTTGTAATTGTGCGTCGCTCCTGTATCGCATTGTGCTTGGGTAGGTTTTTCATCTGCAACCAGTAGTGTGGCAAATGATGGAAATGTTTTTAGAACTAGCAAGATGCCCATGCGTTGCACGCATCAAGATGCATTTGTATGAGTAGTTTATCTTGTGGGAGAAAAGGATGAATGAGGGAAGGCCTTATTTGCAAATCTAGAGAGGGGTATGGGTATCTTTTTCCAAAATTCCCATTTGTTTCCTTCCTATCTGTCAGATATAAATCGGACGACCTATATTGCAAGAAAAAAAGTATAGAGAAAAAAAAGTAGACAGTAAAGGAAGTATAGATAAATATTAAATATCAAATATAAAATAAATATAACAGTAGAGAAGAGCGTGCTCGGGAAAAAGCGGCTGGGCGTGCGCTAGTTTTGGCGCGCGGCGTCCGGCGCGCTTTATAAAATCCAACGCCCTCCCACCGCTCTGTGCCTTGCCACCGCTCTCTCCACTCATTTTTGCCTTGCCGCCGCCGTGCCATCATGCCGCCACGTCGCCGGGAAACTTGGGGATACCGCGGCGTCCACGCGCGCCCCTCCGGCGGCTTCTCTGCCGAGATCCGGTTTCATGGGACGCGCCTCGGCCTCGGCAATTTCGACAGAGCCAACGAGGCCGCCCGCGCGTACGACGCGGTGGCGTGGCACCTCCGGTGGCCTCATAGAACATTGAACTTCCCCAACGTGCCGACGCGGGAGCGGGCGCAGGAGCTCGCGCCTCTGCCGCGGCTTAGCACCGACGAAGATCGTCGCGACAACCGGAGGCGGGAGCACCGTCTCGGCATCGCCGAGATGGACGAGGAAGCCATGGCACTGTGGCGCCAACACTTCCCGCAGGACATCATCAATGAGCGCGAGTTCTACGCGCAAAGGAGGGCGGAGAGGGATAAGAGGAGGGCGGAGCGAGCCTCCTATCGCGAGGACAAGCGTAGGAGAAAAGCGGACGCTCAATTCAACATGAGGCTAGGAGCAGCGTCGCCCTGGGAATCCGACGACGATCGGTATCTTCACGCCTACGATCGGGGCGTCGGAGGAGGACATCACCGAGGAGGAGTCGGACGACGAGGAGTAGTTGAATTATCTTTTTTTATCTATCTATGCTGAGAACTATCCTCTACTCTATCTACTTCTCGATCTCAGCACTGTAAACGCTTTTTTAAAGCGCCGCGCATTGCGATTCTGTTGGAGATGCTCTAACATGGCAGACGAGTGCTTTAATGTTGCCCACAAGATGCGCGAGTATTACTAGTAGTATATTTTTCTTGCCATGTTGAGATTTTAAAACCACGAAAAGTAATACATGCAGAGGAGCAATGAAGAACAAACACGGGATATTCGGGACATCTTCAAGGAGCGTGTCAAGTTAAAGAGGAGCTGCACCGAACCTGTAAAGCGAGCTTTGGTAAGTAACACCCTTTCAATTACTTTCGTAGCCTCGTGTTCTTCGATGTGTATATGTTGTAGTTTCGCTTTCTCTTAAGCGTGGTGTTCTTCGATGTGTAATAAGAAGAGTCTTAATCGTCCTAATGCTTTCGCTTTTTAGCTTGATGTAGGAAGTGGGTGTTCTCACCTTGTAGTCTGTTTTTATATTTTTTCCTTTTGAATTCACTTCTCCGAGTTCTGTTTATCGGCTTCTACTAAATGGATCTAGGTTGCTCGAGTATTGATCTAAAAAGAAGTAACTTCATGTCGATGCAGTTCTGCGAGTAGGGAAGTATGGTCAACCTCGAGATCATGTTTCCAAAATGAGGCTGGATTACACACAAGGTTCCAGCTTCCCTAATGATGCCGGATTAGACACAAGGTGCAAATTCCCGAGATGATGCCGGATTACACACAAGCCGTGTGGAGTCGTCACCGTTCATGTCCTCGTGGCATTAGTAAAGGCTGAAAGAAAGCGTGCAACAACCCTTGAGAATGTAGCTGAGTTCTCAAGAAGCGAAAAGAGCAATCAGATGCTCTCTTCACCCAAGCCAAAGAAGAGATGGAAGAAGCCAGATATTAGCTAGCAGAGGCAGAGCAGGCTAGGCGTCTCCTGCTATCTAAAACTGTTGTCAATACAAAATTTCCTTCATAATAGCTAGGTTCAAATGTTCATCCAGTCAGCATGCCTGTTGTGATGTCTGTGCATCTACTGATGTGGCACAAAATGTTTTTTTCGGGTCATGTAATAACAACAATTACTTTCCAAACAATAATAGACGAAGCATTGGACATGGTATAGTTCACGCGCAAGCCCCACATTCCAAGTTCAACTTCCACATCAAACTCATGTTCACAGATATCTGCACATTTCATACATGATATCCACAACCATGATTCATTTCAAAGCCAAAAAAAAATTGAGGAGAGTTATAAATAAAGAAAACCTCTACTAGTTCCTGCTACCAGTGCGAGCACAACAAGTTAAGACCATGCGTAAATTAATTATATTTTAGTCATTTTTTGTGTTCTAAAATGCACCGTTTCATGAGAAGGGACGTGTTGCCCGGCACGCAAGCAGATTCAATGAAGGCAAAGGGCAGTCTTAAGCTGGTTGCACGCCAAGAGGAGGCTTGCTTAGTCGGGCCTGCGGTGAGTGCGGCCCTCTTGGCGGCAGCAGTTCAACGCTAACGCTATGAGAGGTCACGTGACGTGTCGAGCAATCACTCCCTCCAGTCCTTTTTGTTTGGGTATAACAAAATCTCGTTTTCCATTCACATTTTACAAGTAAAATTCATGGACAAACTTTGACCCAAAGTACGATGGGGACTAGTAAACCGTAATGGAGGTAGTAGTTTTTCTTAATCAAAGAAGGGTTTCCCCTTCCGATTTTCATTATCGAAAACCAACATCTAAATCTAAACCATAGTATTTGCCCTAGAACTACCAGGTTCAACATCTCGCAACATAAACCCATACAACCTCCATCGCAAAAAAACCATACAACCATACGCCAAGGAGGTACGTAGTACTATGAATTCCATTTTCGCTCCATACCAATCGCTCAAAACTACTTACTACTTATAACGCGCCATTGAAAATCGTAACTCTTAACCCCGCTTAGAAAAACGATATTTTAAACGTGGCTACTCGACCGCGGGTAACCGGCGAGCCATCGCGCTCAAGTCGTTCACCGTGGTCCCGACCATCAACTCCTACGGATCAAATTATCACGTGAGCTGACTATTCCTACAAAGGTGCTCCACCACGCACTGTACCCGCGAATGCAGCAATCGTGCACCTAGGGTTTTAGGGTTTATTTGTTAACGCCGCCTTTATGTAACACTCATGTGTGCGAGACAATGAGAGGCGATCAAGGTATGCGTGCGCCTCTTCTCTTCAGATATGTACTCCACCGCTTGTCTGGTGTCCAAAAATTATAATAACTACTAGCAATGTGCCAATGTGTTGCCACACGATCAAAGTAGATTATTACATATTCACTGATTTGATAGAAAAAAGTCTAGTTTTGAAATACGATATCACTAAAAATATGTTATGTTTCACTCAAAATATATTACTTTGGCGTTTTGATGAGATAAGGGAGGAATGTTGTTGGTTTCAAGATTCGAGAAGTGGTATATGTCTAATTTCTACTCTTACTAGCAAGATGCCCGTATGCTGCACGGAACATCAAGATCTTGTGGGAGAAAAGGATGAACGAGGGAAGGCCTTATCTGCAAATGTGGTGAAGAGTGTGGGTAAATTGCCATATTTTTCCTTCCTATCCGTCAGATATAAATCGGACGACCTACATTGTAGATGGCAGGCCCACCATCATCACCAACTCTATTTTTTATCCCTACTCTTATAAAAAGCATTGTCGGTGATGATCGTGTGCCTGCCATCCTGCAATATAGGCCGTCCGATCTATATCTCGACGGATAGGAAGGAAACTATGGCAGTTTTGCAAAAGATACCAACACCCCTCTCCACATTTGCAAATAAGGCCTTCCTCGCTCATCCTTTCCCCACAAGATAAACTACTCATACAAATGCATCTTGATGTTCCGTAGAACGCATGGGCATCTTGCTAGTTGTTGCAAAAATCCCATGTGTGTGTGAGAGAGAGGGCGAGTGGAGGAGGAGTGCATGTGTGACAAAGACACCCGAGTGCATGTGTGATAGGTATCAGCTTAAAATGAGGCGATAGTGCATGTGTGCACGATCGAGAGGGCGTGTCTCGAGAAGGGAAGAAAAATCTACATAGATACAAGGAGCAGGAGAGAGACATGTATGCGATGGTGGAAGCACGAGTGTGCGGGTGTATAAACCTATCTAGAGGCTAGCTAGTCGATAAATGTTTGTGAGAGAAGTACGAGTCGTGGTGCGAAAGCGAGAGTTTTGTGTGTGTGAGAGAGAGACGGTAGTCGGGAAGGGGAGTGGAAGCAGGAGTTGTGTGTATGTGTCTATGAGAGAGAGAGGGAGACGGTAGTCGGGGTTGTCTGATCGGTAAACAAATGAATAATGTCAGTCTGGGATGGAGACGAAAAGTAGACCGCAACAAATGTTATGTCTACAGGAGAGAGAGAGAGAGAGAGAGAGAGAGAGAGAGTAATTTTAGTGGTATGAGTCATATGTAGAGCATATAGGGTGTTTGAGAGAATCCTATAGAGATAAATACAAAGTGAAAGACGAGTGGAGACTGCGTGTGTGGCGGTGAAAAAGAAAGCTTAGGTACCGAGTACCAGAGAACAGTAGAGACATGAGAGATAATGAAAACCGTGTAATGTATAATGATAGGGAGAGTGTGACACTTCTCAAGGGAGACGTCGAGAGACCATGTTTGCGAGGATAGGAGAAACATGAAGTGAGCGTGCGGGTGAGCTAGAGAAAAGAGAGTGATAGCTACGAAGGAGCATGCATGCGAGAGAGATGGGCGTGAAAGGAGTGAACAAAAAGGGATTCAAATATTTGAATTGAGATGATGATACATGTAATCCATACTCGAACCAAAATTGATCTATCAAACATGCATACTCATATGAATTCACGCACATCTATGTTATTTAATATGTAGGTATTACTGATCCATACATTTTATTAGAACATAATTTGGTTAATTTTTTTCAAATTCAACCTTAAGATTTCAAGATCGTTGTATTTGTAAATCATATTATACATATAAAGGAGCAGAATTCTTTGTTGTGCTTTTGAAAGTATATATATAAAAAGATGTATATAGAATGTAATTCCAATTGAAAATGGATCCCGCCCGATAAAATAGAATACAAACGGGATTCGAATTGAGTTGGCACGGTAAACGTGCACTCTGCAAAATTTGAACGAAGCGGGGAAAGTCGCAGAATCACTTGAAACCAAAATCTACGAGATGGAAATCACTACTGCCTATCCCTGCCACGCAAAGCCTATCTGTTGGATTTCTATAGGTTTCGATAGGGGTAGGTTTGTAATTTCACCCAAACGTGACGTAACCGCCTCTCACCCGGATTCATACACGGTGGGTGCCAATTTTTACACAGTGTGTCCTCGGCCGAAATCGACTCCCTCCCCGATTCATATTCATACACGGTGGGCGCCAAAAACAAACTCTCATCGGCAAATATTCGGTGTATGCGAGATTACCGTCCTATCCCCAACGAGTAATGTTGCTGTGATGTAGTAGAAATTTGAAACGGGGGCTAAGTTTGTAAATTTCCTCGCATTTGAGACAAGCGCCCTGAATACATGGTTCCCCCTTCCTCTCTACCTCCCTTTTCCCCATTCGTACTCCGTGGGCGCCAAAACACCCTCTCCACCCCACCCTTCTCGGTCCGCCGTTGTGTGCCACCCCATCCACCGCCGTCCTCCTCCACCATGCCGGAGCTGATACTCCCCGACGCCGGCCCATTAGAAGAGATCGACCTCTCTTATCCACGCCTTCGACCGGGATCCTTGCATCCCGTCCTCTCGCTTCATCCTCATTGTCGTCCACCTTGCCGGGCGCCTCTCGACCGTCTCGTCCACCGCGCCCCGCCACCACCGTCTACCCTCCTAGATCTGCTTCCACGCCGTCGACAGCCATCGCTACCGCAGCACCGTCAAATTCTCAATAGATGCGTACACGGCGCCGCACCAGAGGCGGTACTCTTTCGTATCTGCTCAACTTATTTATCGCAACAAGAAAATACATCGCCACTGCTTTACTCTGATTTCTTGTCTTGGTTGCAAAGTTGCCTTTGTCCGGTTTGCACCTTCAGATCCGCCATGGCACGCTCAACACTATACTCCCAATGCTTATGGTTTTCCCTTTATATTCCACACTAGTTAAATCACATTAGACTAAATTTCAAAATTGGGTCACGATTTTTCAGAGCTTGCGGAGTTCGCCGGTCTGATCAAGGGGCTCGGGTGGTTGTGGGGCCTCACGAACGAAGAAAACTTCGGCGCGGTTGGGGGTTGGGGCGCGGGTGGGGGTGGGGGTGGCAGAGGAACACAAAGTGGGGGCCGGTGGTCCGTCCGTGGCCTGTCTTGTGTTCTGTATGGGAAGAATCGAGACGAGGAAGAAGAAGGGTTAGGAGACGTGGGATCTTCATCCAACCGCTGAAATGGTCGAGACAGCTGGGAGTTGCATTCTTAATGCGCTCTGGTTCATCATGTGGGCACTGCGCAACCAACATTTTATTATCCAAAATCTGCTTGCTCTTCTTTACCATGTTCCTCTTCCGTTCTTCTTTAATATGTACTCTCTCCGTACCTAAATACAAGTCTTTGTATAGATTCCACCATGGACTACATATGGAGCAAAATGAGTGAATCTACACTCTAAAATGTATCTGGATACATCTGTATGTGATCCTTAGTGGAAATCTCTACCAAGACTTATATTTTGGAACGGAGGGAGTATGCTAGTAGTACAGTTCCTTGTACTGAAGATGAGCAGGGACATTTGCAGTGTAGAGGTCTATACAGTCAGGTGTGATGGACACTTTGAGCCTCTTTGATTCGTAGGATCTTGTAAACATAGGAATAGGATTTATAGTGGCCTGCCCACTTGAATCCTATAAGAATAGCAAGGAAATGCGGGGAGCTGTGTCGCCTTTGATAATTACACTGATATTAATAAAGATCGCACCTTCACTTGAAGAGAGCTGGTATCCGAAGCCTTTCTAGCCGCATCGGCAATACTAGCACATATATTCCAAAGCAAGTTCCACTTTGCTGATTTTACTCTGATGCTTAAGGTTTTCCGTTATATCTACACTATGATCCGTGTAGCTGCTTTGTGTCGCACTAGCAGCAGTCCACTCTTGAAGCTAAACACCGCAATGACTTACAAAATTGGCACCAAGGCATTGAGTGCCATTCTGGATGCAATGAAACTCATACGCTCCCCACCTATTGATTCTTGTTCAGAATATGATCCTAATGACTATTCTAACCTCGAGGAGTCAAAGGCAGATGGCCTGTCCTGTTCACCCATTAAGGTGCCTGTTCTAATTTGGCAAAAAATTATTGATTGCGGGTATCTTTCATATGTTATCTGCATTTCTTCTACTTTGCTGCACCGCCATCTGCTTAGTTTACTCATCATATATGTCGAGATGCCATGCCCATCCATTATCAATACATATTACATCTGTCATCATACCATGTTTTTCCACTCAAATGCTGTTCTTGTGCATCAGACATCAAAAAGGAAGAGGGTGATTGCCGAACCTGAACGAGCACCAGCAAAGTCCTTGAAAAACATGATGGTGCCGAAGAAATCAGACAACACCCCACTTATATTGGCTGTACAACCAGTGACACAAAACGTAGGACCGACTCCAGCAGACTGTACCCATACTTCACTGGCCACACCACTAGCCCCACCACACAGGACCTGCACTCCAAAGAAAAGGTATACCGATTTCATTTGCCATAGCACCCGGTTGTACCACGTAAAAATCCCACTCCGACAAAAAGTACAAAGAAGTCCACCGTCAAGACCTATCCCAACTGTAGATACGGCCAATTCCTGCAGATTGGAACCCCATTCCATTTATTCCCTGTTTAAAAGACAATGCTTTCAATGTTGTTAGGGACTACGTGCATATATTCCCATCATGGGAAGATTATGGGATTATAGTGAAGACAAACACCATTTTCACATCTTCCTGTCCAACTTACGTGTAAGTGCTATTATTCATGGTTATTATTTTCCTGTTTTCTGCTGATTGAACACATCAATGATTTACATTACATTGTTGTAACTAGGCGAGGGTCAATCTGGATAGTCATGACGAGAAAAGCTTGCTTGTGCTTTTCAAGGAAGCATTGCAGCAGTATCGGTGTTACCTGAGGAAATCACACTTTGATGGCAAGTCTATAAAAGAATTTCCGGTGAAGTCTCATGTGCTAAATTTAGAAGACATTGAATGGAAAAACCTTGTTATGCACTGGTCTCATTCCTGTGATGAGGTAATCGCCTCACGAAATCACATGACAATTTGAACTTCTACTTTTCCGCATGTGCCTTACGGATCTTTTTGCGGAAATCTGCTCGAAGAAGAATTCCGATTTGAAAGAAACGACGAGGATATCGCAAATATGTTGCCGCTGCTTTGCTCTTGTTAGTACCTGTTGTCTGTATCAACTGTACTTGCATACATACAGTTCATTATGTGACAGCAGTATGCATGATAGCTTGCTTATCAATTGTTCGCTCCAAATTATCGATCTGTATGAATGGTTACATTAGTGTAGAATATATCCAATGCTAATGTTTTTTAGCTCTGCATTGTTCTTGTAAGTACATGTTGACCTTTATCGATGTACTTATAATGACAGTAGTTGTTCATGTACCATCACTCTGCAGCTTATTTTCCTGTGCCTCCATTTTCTACACATAAGATCTATATTTACTCTTACCATAAGGTTGGTCTTTGAAGAAGTTTAGCTGTGCATTGCTCTTGGCTGTACCTTTTGCCTATATCGCTGCACTTACATTTATAGCTACTTGGTTATGTAGCATCACTCTTCATCTTATCTTAAACATTCTCCATTTTTTCGTATATTATCACATCTATATTTACTCTTAACAAAATGTAGAATAAAGGCAATGCTTTTGAAGAAGATTATGTGGTAAACTTCTTGAATTGCCCCCATCGGCATGGACAAGGCCTTTATAGAGCCTGTCTTCACCAATAATGTAAGTTTGTCCGTCTCAAGCCTTCAAACTTTGTTGTATATATTTGGTTAGGCATGACTGCAACAGCTGTTTATATTTGGTGTTTGCATCAAATTGCTTATTTAAAGTTTATTATGTAGTTCATAAACAAAAGTTTGTCCTTTCTCAATTTAAGTTTTCAGTTGTACAACCAAGTTCCTTCTTCATACCAGGTAAATTAAATTATACAGAGCAAGTGATCTTCTTTTGCACTGCATGTATGCTTCTGTTCTTCATCCGTAATCCAGTGGTGTGGTGAACCTACCCACTACAGCACAATGTCATATTCTGCAATGTCTTAACTATGAACAATGTCATATCATTCTACTATTATTTAAACCGTCTCTTTATTTGCCAATCTGAAATGGTATAAATTGACAACACACTAACCATTGATACTTATGAGTTCTTGATCTGTAATCCAGTGTTGTCGTGAAGCTGCCAACTCCTTCACAATGTCATTTCCTGCCATGTCTTGACCTGAACAATACCATATTGTGTTAATGCAATTTTAAATCTGTGTCACTTTATTCAATCGAAGAAATGTGATGAATTGTCAAGATTGATACTTTTACGTGCAAAACACATCATCCATGCGCTTGTTTATCTTTCAGAGTGAGGAAGATATAAGTGTTGAACAAGCCTTGATCTCATCATCTTGCTCATTTGCTTATACTGCAGCTCCCAATGAGCTAACCTTTCTTGAACTCTATTGAAGTCTTTGTCGATTTTGTATATTATTTTGTCGGCGTGTTTATTTGCACCTTGGTGGCGATCTTTGATGCCCAAAGTGTATGTAATCTATGTCTGCTTGTGCTTTATTATCATAGTGGCAAACTTTGATGCCCAAAGTGGATGTAATATGGAGTAATTTCTTTATCGTATAGTGTAGGTTTTTCTTATTCACGATGCTGCGGTTATTTTATCAGTATATATATCCTCTTCGCAAAGAACCGGCCAAACCGTAAAATTATGGTACATAATCGGGCCGTCATGCAATCACGATGTAGGTTGGGCCTGAAACGTGCCGAACAGCTCACGGGCCGGCAGCAACCCGAAATGAACCCCAGCCCATGATTGTGCGAATCAAATCACGGGCTTTTAACATGCCAAAATTGTCTCGGTCCTTGTTTGGCCCAATTAGATATCGGCTGCGAGCAGGCCGGATGCAAATCGGGCCGTAGTTAGGCCCAACTATACGACGGGCTTTTAACAGGCTGAAATTAATATAGGGCCGAAATGTTAAACGGGCTCTTAACAGGCCAAAACTAATATCAGGCCAAATTACTAAGTGGGCCTTTAGCAAGTGGGCCCAAAAGCATAGTGTCCGGTTAATGACGGGCGAATTTGATATGGGCCATAATTGAGCCCAAAGCCTCTTAAAGGTCGAACCCGATCTGGGCCATAATTTGGCCCCGAGCATTAGGCTTATAACGGGCGGATCTCATATGGGTCACTTTTAGGCGGAGCGTGGCATGCCATTAATGGACCGGATCAAATATGGGTCGGCATTTGGCCCAAAACATGGCAGCTTAATGGGCCGCCTACTAGGGTCCTCAAAATCTTGTGGGCCTACAATTTGGGCCGCCCATTAATGTCGGTGAAATCTCATGGGCCTTTAGTCGGGCGGCCCATTATGATCTGCAAGAATCTTGTGGGCCTTTACAGGCGGCCCATTATGGCACACAAAAATCTTGTGGGCCTTTAGTTGGTAGGCCCATTATGGCCCATAAAATCTTGTGGGCCTTTACAGGCCAGCCCATTATGGCCCGCAAAATCTCGTGGGCCTTTAGCTGGGCCGACCCATTATGGTCCGCAAAATCTTGTGGGCCTTTAGCTGGACCGGCCCATTATGGTCCACAAAACTTGTGGGCCTTTAATTGGGCCGGCCCAATTAAACTTGATGGGCCGGTCCACGTGTCAACATATCATAGGCGCGTCTCGCCCATTGGATGAGTGACACCTGTCCCGGCCACCGGACCGACATCGTGTCTCCTCCAGCCAATGATGATTTTACACGTGGAAAATCCCCATTGGTCGGGGCTGTTAACGGGTTATCGGATCTAAAACCCGACCCGATAGCTTAACGGCGTTGAATTCTGGTGAATGCCACGTGTCGGTCACCCTTGGCGAAAGCACTTCGCGGACGCGCGATTTATCGTCATGGAAGTGGACACTTCCGTGATGATAATTTTGTTAATGTCATGGAACACTTCTCTGACAAAGACAGTATGATTATCTTGATTCTGTCATAAATTTGTCATGGATGTACATGGATGACAAAAAACGCGACCTACTGTGACAAACACGTATCATCACGGAAGTGTATTTTTTTGTAGTGTAGGTAAATGATAAAAGAAATAATTTATGAAGTGTGAATGCTAGCAAGTGCATAAGTTTGATCAATGATAGTTCTAATCACTGTTTCTAGCATCATTATATATCATAACGGTAGCTCAACTCATAAAACTTTTCATGATCAAGTAACAAGCTATTCACATGTTAAAGCATAGACCATAAACTTTCTTGAAAACTAACAAACTATGTTCTCAGTCATGAAACAATTGCAAATCATCTTATTTTCAGGAAGGGTCTATGTAAGAGCTTTGATTTAGCAAATCCCACATACTCAACTGTCATATAGTCTTCCATGATTGCTACCTCTCAAAGAATATTTTTAGAAGAAATAGCGTCCATCGAACACAGAGAAAGATAGGGGCTTAATGTTTCGCCTCCCAACTTATCTATCATATAGATAATTGTCAACAATAATAATTCATGATCAAATATATTTGAATGTCCATATATGCTTAGATCTTTATCCACCACATGATGCTTGCCAACTAAAAATTAGGTTGGAATGAGAAGGAATACTAGTGAGTCTTGCATAAAATTAAAAGATAGGCCCTTCGCAGAGGGAAGCAGGGATTTGCAGAGGTGCCAGATCTCCAAGCTAAAACAGAGATGCAAATAATTTTGAGGGGTATGCTTTCATTGTCAACATAACGACCAAGAGTTTCCATTATCTTCCATACTAGATACATTATAGGCGGTTCCCAAGCAGAAAGGTAAAGATTTTACTCCCCCTCCACCAACAATCACACTCCACGGCCTATCCGAAACAAGGGGTTCCGTCCAACTATCAACAATCCTGGGGGAGTTTTGTTTAAATTATTTGCGATTTTGTTTTTGATCTTTTGATCATAGGACTGGGCATCCCAGTTACCAGCCATTTTCTCGTGAATGATGAGTGGAGTCCACTCATCGTGAGAATAACCCACCTAGCATGGAAGATCTGACAGCCCTTAGTCGCTACATGAGCGATTCGGGCATACAAAACAGATTATTATTTGAAGGTTTAGAGTTTGGCACATGCAAATTTACTTGGAACGATAAATACCGCATATAGGTAGATATGGTGGAAACTCATGGAATAAACTTGGTTCAAGGAATTTGGATGCACAAGCAGTATTCCCGCTTAATACAGATATTTTGGCTAGCAAAGGATTCTAAATAGCAAGCACCACATGTTAGAGGATCCATAACAATATAACTTCTATACAAATATACAAATATACCCAAGCATAACTCATTATGTTGTCTTCCTTGTCCAACTTAAACTAATTTGCTCAGGTTTGAAAATAATTAATGGGGCTCACAATCATAGAAGATGTCCAAGATAGTATATTTATATGTGAAATCTCTCTTCCTTCAATATTCATGAATTGTTCAAGTGACCAATACAATGTTTGCTAACCTTCAATAAATTTACCACCTCTACTTCTTATATGTGAAGTCATTACTCCCCTTGGGATGAGCATATGAAACATATATAATTTCATATTTATGATATTCAAATCATTCAACTATTTACTCATAGGATATAAGTGAAGCACACGAGTAGATGACAAACTACTCCAAAAAGATATAAGTGAAGATCAATGAGTAGTTAAATAATTATGTAGCTATGTGAAGACTCTCTCGCATTTAAGAATTTCAGATCTTGGTATTTTATTCATACAGCAAGCAATACAAAATAAAACAAAAAGGCTCTCTAAGCAAAACACATATCATGTGGTGAATAAAAGTATAGCTCCACGTAAAGTTACCGATGAACGAAGACGAAAGAGGGGATGCCATCCGGGGCATCCCCAATCCTAGGCTCTTGGTTATCCTTGAATATTACCTTGGGGTGCCTTGGGCATCCCCAAGCTTAGGCTCTTTCCACTCCTTATTCCATAGTCCATCGAATCTTTACCCAAAACTTGAAAACTTCACAACACAAAACTTAACACAAAACTCGTAAGCTCCGTTAGTATAAGAAAACAAATCACCACTTAGGTACTGTTGTGAAATCATTATAAATTCATATTGGGGTAATATATACTGTATTCCAACTTATCTATGGTTCATACCCTCCGATACTACTCATAGATTCATCAAAATAAGCAAACAACACATAGAAAACAGAATCTGTCAAAAACAGAACAGTCTGTAGTAATCTGTATCAAACGTATACTTCTGGAACTCCAAAAATTTAGAAATAAATTGGTGGACCTGAGGAATTTTTCTATTAATATTCTGCAAAAAGAATCAACTTAAAATCATTCTTCTGTAAAACATGGCGGCTAATCTCGTGAGCACTAAAGTTTCTGTTTTTTACAGCAAGATCATAAAGACTTCACCCAAGTCTTCCCAAAGGTTCTACTTGGCACAAACACTAACTAAAACAATAAAAACACATATAAACAGAGGCTAGATTAATTATTTATGACTAAAAGGAGCAAAAATCAAAGAGCAAAAATAAAATTGGGTTGCCTCCCAACAAGCGCTAACGTTTAACGCCCCTAGCTAGGCATGATGATTTCAATGATGCTCGCATAAAAGATAAGAATTGAAACATAAAGAGAGCATCATGAAGCATATGACTAGAACATTTAATCCTAACCCACTTCCTATGCACAGGTATTTTGTGAGCAAACAACTTATGGGAACAATAATCAACTAGCATAGGAAGGCAAAACAAGCATATCTTCAAAACTTTAAGCACATAGAGAGGAAACTTGGTATTATTGCAATTCCTACAAGCATATATTCCTCCCTCATAATAATTTTCAGTAGCATCATGAATTAATTCAACCATATAACCAGCACATAAAGCATTCTTTTCATGATCTACAAGCATAGAAATTTTATTACTCTCCACATAAGCAAAATTCTTCTAATTCTGAATAGTGGGAGTATCATAAGAAACTCGAATACTATAAATTGTTTCCACATTAAAAGAGTAATGTTCAGAAAAGGGTAATCATAATCATGACAAGTTTTATAAATATAATCATCACTAGTTTTTATAGCATACGTGTCATCACAATAATCATCACAAGTAGCAACTTTGTTCTCATCATAATCAATTGAAACCTCTTCCAAGATAGTGGAATCATTACTAAATAAAGTCATGACCTCTCCAAATCCACTTTCATAATTATCACAATAAGATTCAACATCCTCCAAAATAGTGGGATCATTACTTCCTAAAGTTTACCCTCTTCCAAACCCACTTTCATCAATATAATCATCATAAGTAGGAGGCATGTATCATCATAATAAATTTGCTCATCAATACTTGGGAGGCTAAAAATATCATCTTCATTAAACATAGCATCCTCAAGCTTGGGACAAACATTAATTGCAGCAAATATATTCTCAAACATGTCATTCTCACCAAAGATAGCATCCCCAAGCTTGGGCCTTTTCATATCATAAGCATAATCACTCTCATCATTAATAGTTTGGATAGCACCAATAGTAGAGCAATTATCATCATCGCAATGAGTAATAGGAGCAACATCATTTGGGAGAGATAACTTTCTACCTTTGCTTCTCCATCTTTCCTTTTTCTTCTTCACATCATGTGGAGCCCCAAGCTTTCTTGTCTTTATGTAATTGGCAATATAAGGATTTTCAATGCAATTCACCGCACAATACATAAAAAATTCTTCTAGATCAAAATCAAGAAATCTATCAAGATTAAATTTTGGAATACCCTCAGTTATACGTTTCATTTCTTCATACCCCCAAAGAAGACTAAGATCTTTACGATGCTCAATGGTAATCAAGTTATCACAATTTTTGGACACGATTTGATCATGAAACAAATAGCATTGGAGCTTTAAATGACCATGTTCATTGCAAAGTTCACAAGGATGGCGATAAATATTGAATCTTTCAAAGACGATCATCTAGCCTTTCTTGCAACCATTTAGTTTCCAAATACTTATGCCTCTTGCAAAATCTATCTTCCTTATTTGGTGTGTACTTGCAAGCTCTATGTATTCCACAAAAGTTGACATGCTTATAAGAGACATTTTCATCATGACTAGTGCAATCATCATTAGTACTATGGATATTCAAAGAATTCATACTAACAACATTGTTGTCATGCTCATCATTCAAAGATTTAGTGCCAAACATTCTAATGCATTCTTCTTCTAGCACTTGAGCACAATTATCAGAATCCTTATTTTCACGAAAGACATTAAAAAGATGAAGCATATGAGGCATCCTCAATTCCATCTTTTGTAGTTTTCTTTTATAAACTAAACTAGTGATAAAACAAGAAACTAAAAGATTCGGTTGCAAGATCTAAAGATATACCTTCAAGCACTCACCTCCCCGGCAACAGCTCCATAAAAGAGCTTGATGTCTACTACGCAACCTTCTTCTTGTAGACGTTGTTGGGCCTCAAGTGCAGAGGTTTGTAGGACCGTAGCAAATTTCCCTCAAGTGGATGACCTAACGTTTATCGAGGAGGCGTAGGATGAAATGGTCTCTCTCAAGCAACCCTGCAACCAAATAACAAAGAGTCTCTTGTGTCCCCAACACACCCAATACAATGGTAAATTGTATAGGTGCACTAGTTCGGCGAAGAGATGGTGATACAAGTGCGATATGGATGGTAGATATAGGTTTTAGTAATCTGAAAATATAAAAACAGCAAGGTAACAAGTAATAAGAGTAAGTGTAAACGGTATTGCAATGGTAGGAAACAAGGCCTAGGGTTCATACTTTCACTAGTGCAAGTTCTCTCAACAATAATAACATAATTGGATCATATAACTATCCCTCAACATGCAACAAAGAGTCACTCCAAAGTCACTAATAGCAGAGAACAAACGAAGAGATTATTGTAGGGTACGAAACCACATCAAAGTTATCCTTTCTGATCGATCTATTCAAGAGTCCGTAGTAAAATAACACGAAGCTATTCTTTCCGTTCGATCTATCATAGAGTTCGTACTAGAATAACACATTAAGACACAAATCAACCAAAACCCTAATGTCACCAAGATACTCCAATGTCACCTCAAGTATCCGTGGGTATGATTATACGATATGCATCACACAATCTCAGATTCACCTATTCAACCAACACAAAGAACTTCAAAGAGTGCCCCAAAGTTTCTACCAGAGAGTCTAGATGAAAACGTGTGCCAACCCCTATGCATAAGTTCACAATGTTACGGAACCTGCAAGTTGATCACCAAAACATACACAAGTGGATCACGTGAATATCCCATTGTCACCACAGATAAGCACATGCAAGACATACATCAAGTGTTCTCAAATCCTTAAGGCGTTGTTTGGATAGTGAAGATTAGTGACAGGATTATAGAAAATGAGTTTTTAGCTGATTTCTAGGAAAACCCGTTTTACATCAGTTTTTACAAATAACCAGTTTATAAATAACTATGTTTGGTAAGGAAATTTGGAAAGCTGGTCGGCCCAGTTCCTTGTTTGGATACCCACGACCATTAGCTGCTCCTATTCCTATTCTCCTTCCGTGAGTGACTCACTTTCCCCAAATCGCACACCATGGCCTCATCCATCCAAGCTCATTGAGCTGGTGCTACCCTCCGATTCCTCCTCCGCTTGCTCACACCGCTTCTCCCTCGTCTCGCCCGTCGAAGAATCTGCATGACGCCTTGTGTACGGCGCGCCCGCCGCCCCGAGACCGTTGTCAGCTGGACTCCTGTGTCGCCAGTACACGCCGCTGCTGACGCTTACTACTGCTCGCCTCCTCCCCTGGACGGCTAGGTCCCCAGCGCATTATCGTCGGCCGTCGGCCCCGCACAAGCTCTACCCAGTGAAGCGGTCCTGCTTGAGTCAACGCACATGCCTGCCTCCCCTCAACGCCGTGCAGGCTGCACCGATCAGCTCAGACGGGCGGCGCCGGGCAGCAGCAATCAGAAGCGGATGGGGATTCCAAGCTAGCGGATGGGGATTCAGAGGAGCAGGTATGTTTGATTATTATTTTCAAGTTTTGTACTAGTAAATTAACATGAACTGCATCATGCACTTGACGAGAGAAGCTACAGTTATCTCCCTTTTGGTTTCTTAGCATGTTTTCATGGCCTACATCACGCACTTCATGGAGAGTATACTACTTCATAACTAATGTGACTTAGCAATTAGCTACATATCTACTTGGTCCATTGAAGAATCAAGTGCGTGGGTACAAGGGGAACACTGAATGTCACATAAAAATGCACCAATAATTAAAAGAATGGGAAGTCATGTCCATATAAAGAATTAAAAGTTGCAACAATAATTATGCAGATATATCTGCAATTGAAGATGGAAAACAAATATTACAGTATTTAATCATCTTCTGGTTGAGCACTACGTTGTTGATGTTTAGTCCACAACTCTCGAGGCGATGGCAAGACGAACTCTCTCACCAAAGAACTCTATCATCTTCTCTTGCTTGCCCATGAACTTGTTGATCACCATGGTCGTATTTTGTTATGTTTCCCCATGCTCATAAAGCTCGAATAACTCATCGGGATGATTAACCTTCCTTATGAAGTTGTGGATAATGCAACAAGCCATAACAATTTTCACTTGAGTTACGTATGGATAAGGAATTCCTCCTTTCCTACTTAGAATTGGAAAAGCGAGCTTTTAGAACACCAAAAGTTCGTTCAACAACATTCCATAACTGTGCATGTAGATGGTTGAACAAGTCCTTCTCACTAGTATATCTCCGATTACTTCCACGAAAAGAAGCAATATGATAGCGATCTCCACGATACGGGCAATAAATCTTGGGGTATTTATGTAGCCTGAATCAACAAGATAAAATTTACCTGCACATTAATTTCATATCAAACTCAGCATCTTTATATATATTGTAGATACACAAATAATTGTATTTTACCTTCAGAACAACTAAACCCCCACTAGTCACAAATTTCATCTTAGAACAGCTTGATCCGATGCGTAACCCTCCCATCCAAAGCGGCGACATAAGAGAATGTCATGTCAAATGACACTACTGCCATTACATTTTGAGACGGATAACCATGTCTGTTTCTATAAGGAGTTTGCTTATCAAGCCTGACTTTTGCCTCAATATGTGTCCCATCAATTGCTCCTAGGCAGCTCTATTGGGATTTTTTGTTAGTCAAAAAATAAAGTTTAGATGGTGTCGACCTTCTATTTATGAAAATCATATGTAAAAGAGTATATACTTCTAATAGCAAACATACCTTGAAATATGGGTAGAATCTTGCGTCACCCAATATTTTTGATGGGACTTGATTGCTTGGATCTGTTATGCAAACATCACGCCAAACCATTTATGGCGTCTAAAACTTTGTTGAAGTGTCGGCTGATTGGTTCGCCGTAATGCTGATATCTATCTTGGATGACACGGTTTCTAACATTGTGACCAATTGTATGTAGAAACATGAGTAGTTGTTCGTCCACTGTCATTCGATTTGTATCCTTAAGTAACTTCCTCTCGCACAAAGCATCCCGCAACAAGTAGAATGTGTGCTTCTCAAGACGAAATTGTTCATAAAATCTAACTGGATGTCCCTCTAAAAACTCGAATGTTTTCTCGAGCACCAGTTAATATAGAAGTGTTATGGGTGTTCTGAATAACCTTGTGAACAACACATCGCGAAACAAGGACACTGCAGAAATGTTATTAATAAGCACTTGATCGGAATCAGAAAGTTCATCATCTGGCACATCCGAAATGTTCATAGAACCCTGCACGATTTGCACGGTTGACCATATCATCTCTGGATAATTGTTTTAAAATGTAATAGTGCTGAACCGGACAATGAAAAATACCAAACTAAAAACAATATTTATTACTTCACACGAACTGACAAAACATAAGTGAAATTGTTTTTTGAATCTTGTAAAGTGCGACAACGACTGAAATAAGGATCAAGAATCCAGAGCTTCCGCGTCTCTTCATCCATCTCAATGAAAATGGCCCGTTTATCACCATCTGTAAATGCCTTTACCGCTTTTAGTTTCTCTTTGGGATCTAGATTACTCATACTATTTAGTATTGCCATACAAGATTTAACCGAGTAAGCTTCAGTTTGTTGTGCTCTTGTTTTCTTTGCTTCAAGAATGCTAAGTGATGCATCTGCAAGGCGAACAATTGCTATTATGGCATCATCGGCTGTCCGCTTTTTGTCCTCTTGCGGTTTCCTTGGATCCACTTCCGGGGGACTTCTTTTTTACGGCTCAATGCTAGTTGACTTCTTGGTGAAGACACCGGGGAAGCATTGATTTCATCGAATCGATGTCATGTACTTCAACTTCCGTATTGAGATCAATTTGTGAAGATTTGGTCGTACATGTACCATCTTTTCCTTTGCTAGATGCAGCACCAGCTCCAGATGCTGTTGAACTAGCACATATGGCTTGAAGATCTATCCAACTAGGCCACACCTTATCTCGATATTCTTAGATAGCCTTATCCTTCCGCAAGTTGTTTAATGTTTTTGTTAATAATAGGATATGGAAACTCTATATGAATTCTACTTGAACAAACTTACCTTAATTAGTTCTTCCCAAATATCTTCTGGAGCTTTTATCATTTTTTCATCGTCTTCCCAACCAAATCATGTGAGTTTTAGAAGTCTGTCCATGGTGCTGTAGCAACTCCTGTAGTACTTATGACGATTTTTCAGTTGTTGTAATTCAAGTTTTTCTACCCTTGAATCATTGAATTGTTCTAAGATATCACGCCATGCTTTCTTTGTGTAACCCGTTCCTTATTTTCCTCCATGTAGGCTTTGATCTTTTAATATATTCAGCAGTATTTTGTCCTCTCAAGATTTCCATACATGGCGCTTAGCTTTATCTGTGTTTTCCTTCTTGATTTTTTTCCTTCTCATCATCCATATTTTTCTGAGAGGGATACAAGAAGCAATAATGGAAGATGAGTCATTTGGTTCAAAAGGAATAAATCTACGAAGTGGAAGAAAATGAGCATGCCACTAATCTTTTGTTCATGCTATGACCGACACTTGAATTTTTGTCGCTTGCATCTAACAGATGTTCACATCCCTTATCGCTATTTTCCTAGGTTGCTGCCAAGATCTTTAATTTGCTATTAAATTTGGCCTCGCTTTCTAATGCATCGCTATCAACATCGATGACATCACAAGGTATTCTAATCTTCATCTCGCCATCGCTTAGCTCTTCTTTGTACCTTTGTATATTCTCGGATACATATGGTTGATACTTTTGGAAAATTATCCCTACAAAGGTGCTTTAAAATGCATCCTTGTCATGAAAAATTAACTACTGCACTTGATATATATAGCCATCGATAATCTAATTGTGGTTCGGTGTTAGATCATTTTAGTATGTATATAGGCATTCATAGTGCAATCTGATTCTCTTATGTGCCACATGTTCATATTTACGATACTCCCTCATCGTAGTTGCCTCTAATTTTTCCTTCAACAAGACGTGTTATCATTTAGATTAACAGATTACTAGGTTGTTGGATCTACTATGTCCTAGGAATTGCCCATATGAAATTATCGAGGTTTTATGCAAAATAGGGTTCACTACCAAATAGATTAATTCAATCAACGATTACCATGAAAATATTTACAAATACAAATTTGTACTGCTGTGTAGGATGGTGAAGCCATGGAACCTGATTGAAGATGGGAAGACTGATTGAAGGTGGGAAGACAATGCACGGAAAGCCTGATGGAGATGTGGAGCCTTATTGAAGATGACCAACTTCAGATCCAAGGTCAACGCCTCCCATCCAGTGCCTGTGACGGGGATAAAAGCCAGCCCTTTGCGATCTGGGTGTATAACTTGCGGGAAACAAAGTCGTATTTTATAGGCAGTGAAAAGGCGAGGTGAGACGCCAAAAGCAGAATTGGCGCCATCTCGAGGTTGTTGAGGAATAGGCGGGCGGAGAAAGGCGATTGCATCTGTATATGCTAATCGCGTTTGTGGAAAAACGAGTGATACTAGTTTTCCCACAAACCCGGAATTGTGGGTTTTTGGGAAACGAGTTTCCCCTATCCATGGGGTTGTTGGACGAGCCAAACAAGATTTCTTACGGTTAGGCAGTTTCTTGGGTTTACGTAGATTGCGTTCTCTATATTCCTTTTATCCAAACAACGCCTAAAGACTCAATCTGATAAGATAACTTCAAAGGGAAAACTCAATCCATTACAAGAGAGTAGAGGGGGAGAAACATCGTAGGATACAACTAGAATAGCAAAGCTCGCGATACATCAAGATCATACCACCTCAAGAACACGAGAGAGAGAGAGAGAGAGAGAGAGAGAGAGAGAGATCAAACACATAGCTATCGGTACATACCCTCAGCCTCGAGGGTGAACTACTCCCTCCTCGTCATGGAGAGCGCCGGATGATGAAGATGGCCATCGGTGAGGGATCCCCCTCCGTGAGGGTGCCAGAACGGGTCTAGATTGGTTTTCGGTGGCTACAGAGGCTTGCGGCGGCGGAACTCCCGATCTAGGTTATGTTCTGGGGGTTTGTGTATATATAAGAGATTTTGGCGTCGAGAACAAGTCAGGGGGATCCTCGAAGCGGCCACGAGGCAGGGGGGCGCACCCAGGGGGGTAGGGCGTGCCCCCCACCCTTGTGGTGGCCTCGGGGTTCTTCTGGCCCACTTCTGATACTTCGTGGGCTTCTTTTGATCCAAAAATGATCTTTGGCAAATTTCAGCTCAATTGGACTCTGTTTGGTTTTCCTTTTCTATGAAACTCAAAAACAAGGAAAAAACAGAAACTGGCACTGGGCTCTAGGTTAATAGGTTAGTCCTAAAAATCATATAAAATAGCATATAAATGCATATAAAACATCCTAGAAGGATAATATAATAGCATGAATACTTCATAAATTACAGATACGTTGGAGACGTATCAGCATGCAATTTCAAAAAAAATTCCTACGCTCACGCAAGATCTATCTAGGAGACGCATAGCAACGAGAGGGCGAGAGTGTGTCCACGTACCCTCGTAGACCAAAGGCGAAAGCGTTTGACAACACGGTTGCTGTAGTCGAACTTCTTCTCGTTCCGACCGATCAAGCACTGAACGTACGACCCCTCCGAGTTCTGCATACTTTCAGCTCGATGACATCCCTCGAACTCTTGATCCAGCAAAGTGTCGAGGGAGAGTTCCATCAGCACGACGGTGTGGTGACGGTGATGGTGAAGTGATCCACGTAGGGCTTCGCCTAAGCACTACGTGAATATGACCGGAGGCGTAAACTGTGGAAGGCGGCACCACAAACGGCTAACAGATGTTGTTGTGTGTTCTAGCGGTGCCCTCCCCACATATATATAGGTTGGAGGGGAGGAGAGGCAGCCAAGGGGGCGCCCCAAGTAGGAGGAATCCTACTTGGGCGCCTCCCAATTCGGCCTCCCCCCTTACCATATCCACTGAGGGGAAGGAAGGAGGAGGGAGGAGGGAAGGAAGGGAGGCGTAATCCTCCCTTCCTTTCTCTCTTCCCCTCTTTCCTTCCCCTCCTAATTCGGCCTACATGGGGCGCACCAGCCCCTTAGGGGCTGTTCTGTCCCCTTCTTGGCCCATTAGGCCCATGTAGTTGCCGGGGGGGGGGTGCTCGGAACCCCTTCCGGTGACTTGATATGTACCCGGTACCCCTAGAACACTTCCGGTGTCCGACTATCATCGTCCTATATATGAATATTTACCTCTCGACCATTTCGAGACTCCTCGTCATGTCCGTCATCTCATCCGGGACTCCGAACAACAATCGGTCACCAAATCACATAACTCATATAATACAAAATCGTCATCGAACGTTAAGCGTGCGGACCCTACGGGTTCGAGAACTATGTAGACATGACCGAGACACCTCTCCGGTCAATATACAATAGCGGAACGTGGATGCTCAGATTGGATCCCACATATTCTATGAAGATCTTTACCGGTCGAACCGTTATGACAACATACATTATTCCCTTTGTCATCGGTATGTTACTTGCCCGAGATTCGCTCGTCGGTATCTTCATACCTAGTTCAATCTCGTTACCGGCAAGTCTCTTTACTCGTTCCGTAATACATCATCCCGCAACTAACTCATTAGTCACTTTGCTTACAAGGATTCTTATGATGTGTAGTACCGAGAGGGCCCTAAGATACCTCTCCGATACTCGGAGTGACAAATCCTAATCTCGATCTATGCCAACCCAACAAACACCTTCGAATATACCTGTACAACATCTTTATAATCGCCCAGTTATGTTGTGACGTTTGATAGCGCAAAAGGTATTCCTTCGGTATCTGGGAGTTGCATAATCTCATAGTTGACGGAATATGTATTTGGCATGAAGAAAGAAATAGCAATAAAACTGAACGACCAATATGCTAAGCTAACGGATGGGTCTTGTCCATCACATCATTCTCCTAATGATGTGATCCCGTTAATCAAATGACAACACATGTCTATGGTTAGGAAACTTAGCCATCTTTGATTAAAGAGCTAGTCTAGTAGAGGCTTACTAGGGATACTGTTTTGTCTATGTATCCACACATGTACCAAGTTTCCGGTTGATACAATTCTAGCATGAATAATAGACATTTATCATGATATAAGGAAATATAAAATAACAACTTTATTATTGCCTCTACGGAATATTTCGTTCACTTAATTCCTTTTATATCACGGTTTCCCTAAATCTTAAAAACTTCATCCACACAAAACTCAACAAGAACTCGTGAGATATGTTAGTATAAACCAATGAAAAAACTTTATCATTCTCTACTATAGCAAATCACTAAAATTATTATTCAACATTGCATACTAAATGCCTCTGCATATTTAATAGGCCTATCCTCAAATAGAATCATTAAACAAGCAAACATATGCATGCAAACAATGCAACCATAACAGCAATCTATCAAAACAGTACAGTCTGTAAAGAATGCATGAATATAAATACTTATTTAACTCCAAAAATCCTGAAAATTTAACACACTGTAGAAAATTTATCAGAGCTTATTGTGCAAAAATGTAACGCCCCGGATTCGATGCGCCAGGTGTCTGCCAGTTATTCGTCGTTGTTGCCATGTCATGTGCTTGCGTGTCTCTCTTTGCCATGTCATCATCTGCATTTTATATCATGTCATCATGTGCATTTCATTTTGCATACGTGTTCGTCTCATGCATCCGAGCATTTTCCTCGATGTCCATTTTGCAATCCGTCACTCCTATGTTCCCCGACGCTCCCTTTTACCTCTTTTCGTGTGCAGGTGTTGAACAGTCTCGGAATGGACCGAGGTATGCCAAGCGGCCTTGATATAGCACCGGTAGACCGCCTGTCAAGTTTCGTGCCATTTGAAGGTCGTTTGGTACTCCAACGGTTAACCGGGTAACCGTAAAGCCTCTTTTGTGTGCAGCCCAACACCCCCTTCAAAGTGGCCCAAAACCCAGCAAACTCCCCTCCATGCTCTCGGTCGTTCGATCACGATCGCGTGGCCGAAAACCGCTCCTCATTTGGACACTCCTAGCAACCTCTACCTATAAATATGTGCCCCTCCCCGAATTTTTCGCGCAGTCCAACCCTAGCCCTCTCCCTCCTCGCGCCGCCGGACGCGTCCACCGCCGCCAGCTACCTCACCCCGGCCAATCAGAGGCTGCCACGTCATCTTCGCCGCCTCCCCAACCAATCCGGAGCCGCCACCTCACCTCTGCGCCCAGCCGCGGCCACCGGGGCCCGGATCCGGCCGCCCGGGCAGCCTCGCCGGGCCCGCTCGTCGCCGCCTCCTCCCGGCGCCCGCGCCTCCGCCGCCCGGCGCGCCTCGCCCGGCCTCGCCGCCCCCCTCGCCCGGGCAGCTCGGCCTCGCCGTCCTCCCGTGCGCCGCCCAGCATGATCGCCGCCTCCTTCTCCCCGCGGCCAACTCCGCCGCCCGCCTCCTCTCCCCACCGCCGCCTCGCGCCATAGGCTACCGCCCGCCCGGCGCCTCCCGCCAGCCAGGCCAGCCTCGCCCGCCTCCCGTCCATTGCCTCGCCCGCCCGGATCCCGGTCGAGCCGACCGGATCCGGCGCCCCGACCCTCGCCGGCCCTCCTTCGGTGAAGCTCCGGCCGCCTCCTTCAACTCCGGCGACCTCTCCCGCTGCTTCTCCGGCGAGATCCGTCACCACCTCGCCCGTTGACTTCTTCCCCGAGGTGCTAATTTCCTCTTAAGTCCCCGAATCCATGCATTATAATGCCATATTCATCACATCATAACTCTGTGCATACTGCTCTGTTTCGTGCGTATAATATGTCAAATTGTTCGCCCTGACGAGTACTTCATTTCATTCCATTGCATCATGTTCATTTGAGCTCATCTTGATGCCTGAATCATCATTGCAAGAGTGCATGTTGCTGTTAATCTACTGAAACTGTTATAACTTGTTTATTTGTCATTTTTATTGCATTTGATGTGTGCATCCTGTGAGGTTGATGTCTACATGAGTTTTGATCTATGTCATGCCATCTTTAAAGTGGTGCCATCCATGTATTTTTGTGATCCTTGTAGTGAGTGCATTGAGCTTGTAAAGTAGGATACTTGCTGTTGCTATTTTGCATGTCTGAATCTGCTATATCGTGATGTTATGTTAACCTGCTTCTACAAGTCATTCTATGCATAATCTGGAGATGTTCACTAAGGGTGTTTTGTTCCACATATCATTCTCTATCCATCCATGCCCCTGGTTGCATTTATAGCTTGCTATAGCTTGTCGTAATCTTGCTCTAAAGTTGCTAAATAATGTTGTTGTCAGCCTGTTAACATTAAGTTCAGTTTTGCCATGAGCTTTGCTAGTGGTCTATGCACCCTATGAACTTGATATTGCCATGCTTAGCTTAATAAACATGTCTTATTTCTGTTGGTTGCCTTGCCATGCCATGTATTGCTCTGTGGCGAGTGGGTCAAGCTCACCAACATGCCTACTTATTGTTGTTCCTGCCATGTATGGATCTGTAATACAACTTGCCATGTTTACATGGGTGTCATCATATCTTCTGATCCTTTTTGGCTCATGGTCAGTAAGGGACTCTTGTTCTATGCATTTATTAGTATCATGCCATGCCTTTGTTTGCCATGATAAGGTCCCGTAACATGTTGTTTGATAGCTCTAAACATCGCAACCTGATGTTATTTCTGCTAATGACCGAAACTGTTATTATTTGCAATCTTGTCATGTGTTTTTGAGCATGTTCTAGTAATTTCTGGAGATAGCTCAGTGTTCATATTTTGTCATGCTTTACCTGTACATCATGCCCAATATTTTTTTTTTCATATTGAGGTGTCTTAGTATGTTATTTTGATGCTTGCTATATGCCTAGTTGCTGTTTTGGACAGATTGTTGCTATAACTTGTATAGAGTGCATGTGTTGAACCGTTGCTCCGTTTTGAGTGTGCTCTATATGAAACTTGCTTGATTTTGCATGTAGCTTTATATTATCATGTTGCATCCATGTTTTGATGTGTTTGCTTGATGTTTGTATGCTTTTTGCATCAATGCCATGTTTAACTTGTTTTGCTCATATCTTCTAGGCCGTAGCTCCGAATTAAATGAACTTTATATGTAACTTGACTAGAATTTTGTGTAGATCTTCGTGGTGCTCTTTAACTTGCTGTTTAACGACTTGAACATAAGGTTTATTCAGATCTGGACTAATTTCGAAATTTGCATATGAGGACTTACCGGAGTTGTTCTATGTTGTTTCCGGCCTCATTTAAACTTGCCTTGATGTGTTGGTCTTGTTTGCATCATCTCTTACCATGAGTAGCCTCATCTAGTTTTGTCATGCATCATGCTTGGTTGTGCATCATGTCTTGTCTATGTGTGGTGCGTTTACCATGTTGTGTGCTTCTTCTCGATAGTTCCCGTTTCGCTATGCGATCGTGAGGATTCGCTCGCTCACGCTTGGTTCGTCTTCGTGGCTTCATCTTCTTCATGGACTCGTTCTTCTTCCTAGCGGGATTTCAGGCAAGATGACCGCTACCCTGGATCTCAGTACTATCATTGCTATGCTAGTTGCTTCGTTCTATCGCTTTGATGCGCTTCCTATAACTTGTTCTTCAAGCCTCCCAAATTGCCATGAACCTCTAACCTTTCACACCATTCCTAGCAAACCGTTGTTTGGCTATGTTACCGCTTTTGCTCAGCCCCTCTTATAGCGCTGCTAGTTGCAGGTGAAGATGAAGATTGCTCCATGTTGGATTATGTTTATGTTGGGATATCACAATATCTCTGATATTATTAATGCATCTATATACTTGGTAAAGGGTGGAAGGCTCGGCCTTATGCCTGGTGTTTTGTTCCACTCTTGCCGCCCTAGTTTCCGTCATATCGGTGTTATGTTCCCGGATTTTGCGTCCGTAATGCGGTTGGGTGATTTATGGGATCCCCTTGACAGTTCGCTTTGAATAAGACTCCTCCAGCAAGGCCCAACCTTGGTTTTACATTTGCCTCACCTAGCCCTTTTTCCTTGGGAGTCGCGCTCTCAAGGGTCATCTTTATTTCACCCCCCCCCCTCCCCCGGGGCCAGTTCTCCTTCGAGTGCTGGTCCAAACCGAGCGATGTCTGGCGCCCCCTGGGCAATCAGGGTCTATGCCAACCCGACGTCTGGCTCATCCGGTGTGCCCTGAGACCGAGATATGTGCAGCTCCTATCAGGATTTGTCGGCACATCCGGGTGGCTTTGCTGGTCTTGTTTTATTATTGTCGAAATGCCTTGTAGCCGGGATTCCGAGGGGATCGGGTCTTCCCGGGAGAAGGAATATTCTTCGTTGATCGCGAGAGCTTATCATGGGCTAAGTTGGGACACCCTGCAGGGTTTAAACTTTCGAGAGCCGTGCCCGCGGTTATGTGGCGTATGGGAATTTGTTAATATCCGGTTGTAGTAAACTTGAAGCAAACTCTTCTAAAATACACCAACCGTGTGCGTGGACCGTGATGGTCTCTTTTCGGGTTGATCGAGAGGAGAACACGGTTTCTTGGGTTATGTTTGACGTAAGTAGGAGTTCGTGATCACTTCTTGATCATTACTAGTTGACGACCGTTCCTTTGTTTCTCTTCTCGCCTCATTTCCGTAAGTTAGCCACCATCCATGCTTAGTCGCTGCTGCAACCTCACCACTTTACCCCTTCCTTTCCCATTAAGCTTTGCTAGTCTTGATACCCATGGTAATGGGATTGCTTTGAGTCCTCGTGGCTCACAGATTACTACACCACCAGCTTGCAGTGTACAGTGTTTTGCGATGATCTTGACGCGAGAGCGATGTTTACTTGTTTGGAGTTCTTCTTCGCTTCTTCGATCGTGGGATAGGTTCGTGTCGGCAGCCTGGGCTAGCAGGGTGGATATTGTTTGAGTTTCTGTTGATGATTCATCCGTAGTCGGATGTTGATCTTGTATGTTGTATTGTTGTATTCATGTGACATTGTATGTATTGGATGTATCCCCACTATTATGTAATGTTGATGTAATGATATCCACCTTGCAAAAGCGTCTTCAAGATGCGCTTCTATCCTTGGTGGGACCTTCGAGTTCCTTTAGGATAGGGTCGCATCTTGGGCGTGACAAAAAAGTTTCAACATTTTATCACATTCGGAATTTCTAGGGAATTTTTGCAATAGCGATAAACTTTCTATTTTGAAACAGCAACATGTAGACTTGCAAAATAAGCATGGCAAAGGATATACTTGACATTTTTATAGAAATAAAATATGCAAAACATTATTCTAAATAATAGCAAGAAAAAACTAATAAAATAAAATGACGCTCCAAGCAAAACGCATATCAGGTGACGAATAAAAATGTAGCTCCAAGTGAGGTTACCGATAATGTTGAAGACGAAAGAAGGGATGCCTTCCGGTACCTTGAATATTCCTTTGTGAATATTACCTTGGTGTGCCTTGGGCATCCCAATCTTAGGGTCTTGTCACTCCTTATTCTCCTCATATCGACATCGCACCCAAAACTTGAAAACTTCAATCACACAAAACTTAACGGAACTTCGTGAGATAGGTTAGTATGATAAAGAGCAAACCATTTCACTTTGGTACTGTCAAAGACAAGATTCATAATTGTTTTCATACGATTCCTATTGTAGCATATCATTTCCACAATTTATATTGAGCAATATAAACCATAGAAACTAAAAAACAAGCAAACTATGCATTGAAATAGAATCTGTCAAAAACAGAACAGTCCGTAATGATCTGAACAACAACCATCCTTATGAAACTCCAAAAATTCTGAAAAATTAGGACAACCTGAGAAATTTGTTTATCAATCTTCTTAAAAAAGTATCCGTATTTTATCACGCTTATGTTAAAAATAAGAATTGTTTTCCTGAGTGCAAAAGTTTCTGTTTTTCAGCAAGATCAAATCAACTATCATTCACACTATCCCAAAGGCTTTACTTGTCACTTGTTTGAAACAAAAGCTATAAAACATGATTAATACAGTAGCTTAATCATGTAAACATGCAAAAACAGTAGGTAAAAGTGTTTGGTTGTCTCCCAACAAGCGCTTTTCTTTAATGCATTTTAAGCTAGGCATGATGATTTCAATGATGCTCACATAAAAGATAAGAATTAAAACACAAAGAGAGCATCATGAAGCACATGGAAAGCATATTTAAGCCTAACATACTTCCTATACATAGGGATTTTGTGAGAAAACAACTTATGGGAGCAAGAATCAACTAGCATAGGAAGGCAAAACAAGCATAACTTCAAGATTTTCAACATAAAGAGAGGAAAGTTGATATTATTGCAATATGTAAAAGCATATGTTCCTCTCTCATAATAATTTTCAGTACCATCATGAATGAATTCAACAATATAACTATCACATAAAGCATTCATTTCATGATCCATAAGCATAGAAATTTTATTACTCTCCACATAAGCATATTTATTCTCACGAATAGTAGTGGGAGCAAACTCAATAAAATAACTATCATGGGATTGAAAATTAAAATCATGATGACAAGTTTCATGGTTATCATTATTATTTATAGCATACATGTCATCACCATAATCATCATAGATAGCAACTTTGTTGTCGTAGTCAATTGCAACCTCCTCCAAAATAGTGGATTCATCACATAAAGTCATGACCTCTCCAAATCCACTTTCATCAATATAATCATAATAAATAGGAGGCATGCAATCATTATAACAAATTTGCACATCAAATCTTGGGGGACTAAAAATATCACCTTCGTCAAACATAGCATCCCCAAGCTTATGGCTTTGCATATCATTAGCATCATGGATATTCAAAGAATTCATATTAACAACATTGCAATCATGCTCATCATTTATGCCAAGCATTCTATTGAATTATTCTTCTATCAATTGAGCACAATTTTCCTTTCCATCATTTTCACGAAATATATTAGAAAGATGAATAATATGATACAACCTCAATTCCATTTTTTGTAGTTTTATTTTATAAACCAAACTAGTGATAAAACAAGAAACTAAAAGATTCGATTGCAAGATCTAAAGATATACCTTCATGCACTCACCTCCCCGGAAACGGCGCCAGGAAAGAGCTTGATGTCTACTATGCAACTTTATTCTTGTAGACTCGTGTTGGGCCTCCAAGCGCAGAGTTTTGTAGGATAGTAGCAATTTTCCCTCAAGTGGATGACCTAAGGTTTATCAATCCGTGGGAGGTGTAGGATGAAGATGGTCTCTCTCAAACAACCCTGCAACCAAATACAAGAAATCTCTTGTGTCCCCAACACATTCAATACAATGGCAAATTGTATAGGTGCACTAGTTCGGCGAAGAGATGGTGATAAAAGTGTAATATTGATGGTAGAAATATATTTTTATGATCTGAATAAATAAAAACATCAATGTAGCAATTGATAAAAGTGAGCACAAACGGTATTGCAATGCTTGAAAATGAGGCCTAGGGTCCGTACTTTCGCTAGTGCAATCTCTCAACATTCATAATATAACTTGATCATATAACCATCCCTCGAAGTGCGATGAAGAAATCACTCCGAAGTTCCTATCTAGCGGATAATATAAGACGGAACTGTTTGTAGGGTATGAAACCACCTCAAAGCTATTCTTTCCGATCAATATATCCTAGAGTTCATACTAAAATAACACCAAGCTATTCTTTTCAATCGATCTAACCAAGAGTTAGTATTAAAATAACACCAAAGCAAATTCAGATTCGTAATATTCAATCCAACACAAAGAACTTCAAAGAGTGCCCCAAGATTTCTACCGGAGAAACAAAGACAAGAACGTGCATCACCCCCTATGCATAGATTACCCCAATGTCACCTCGGGAATCCGTGATTTGAATGCCGAAACATATATCAAGTGAATCAATATGATACCCCATTGTCACCACGAGTATTCATACGCAAGACATATATAAACTGCTCTCAAATCCATAAAAGTATTCAATCCGAGAAAACGAAATCTCAAAGGGAAAACTCAATTCATCACAAGATAGAGAGGGGAAAACACCATATGATCCAACTATATTAACAAAGCCCCTGATACATCAAGATCGTGCCATCAAGAACACGAGAGAGAGAGAGAGAAATTAAACACATAGCTACTCGTACAAACCCTCAGCCCCGAGGGTGGACTACTCCCTTCTCATCATGGTGGCCGCCGAGATGATGAAGATGGCCACCAGTGACGATCTCCCCCTCTGGTAGGGTGCCGGAATGGGGTATAGATTGGTTTTCGTGGTAACAGAGGCTTGCGGCGGCGGAACTTCCGATCTAGGGTTCCCTCGAGGGTTTTTGGAATATTTGGGAATTTAGGGCGAAGAGGCGGTGCGGGAGGGCACCGAGGTGGGCACAACCCACCTGGTCGTGCCTGGGCCCCCAAGCGTGCCCTGGTGGGTTGTGCCCCCTCGGGCACCCCAGTGCTTCTACGGACCTTTGGATGTCTTCTGGTCTAGAAAAAATCCACAAAAGTTTTGTGGTGTTTGGACTCCGTTTGATATTGATTTCCTGCGTTGTAAAAAATAAGCAAAAATAACAACTGGCAATGGGCACTGGGTCAATAGGTTAGTCCCAGAAAATGATATAAAGTTGCTATAAAATGATTGTAAAACATCCAAGATTGATAATATAATAGCATGAATAGTTCATAAATTATAGATACGTTGGAGATGTATCGGTCTACAATGCTCTGCATGGAGGTACTTTAGCTAATTGCTCCGACTTTCAACACGTATCCAGATTGAGACTTAGAGTCATCCGGATCAGCGTCAAAGCTTGCATCGACATAACCCTTTACGACGATCTCTTTATCACCTCCATAACCGAGAAACATTTCCTTAGTCTTCTTTAAGGTACCTAAAGATAATTTTGACCGTTGTCCAGTGATCTACTCCTGGATCACCATTGTACCTCCTTGCCAAACTCATGGCAAGGCACGCAATAGGACTGGTACACAACATGGCTGAGGCATAGGGAATGACTTTCATTCTTTCTCTATCTTCTGCCATAGTCGGGCTTTGAGTCTTACTCAACTTCACACCTTGCAATACAGGCTAGAACTCCTTCTTTGACTGATCCATTTTGAACTCCTTCAAAATCTTGTCAAGGTATGTACTGATTGAAAATCTTATCAAGCATCTTGATCTATCTCTATAGATCTTGATGCCTAATATGTAAGCAGCTTCATCAAGGTCTCTCATAGAAAAATTCTTATTCAAATATCCTTTTATGCTATCTAGGAATTCTATATCATTTACAATCAACAATATGTCATCCACATATAATATCAGAAATGCTACAGAGCTCCCACTCACTTTTTTGTAAATACAGGCTTCACCAAAATTCTATATAAAACCATATGCTTTGATCACCTCATCAAAGCATATATCCCAATTCCGAGATGCTTGCACCAGTCCATAGATGGATCGCTAGAGCTTGCACACTTTGTTAGCACCTTTAGGATCGACGAAACCTTCTGGTTGCATCATATACAACTCTTCTTTAAGAAATTCATTAAGGAATGTAGTTTTGACGTCCATTTGCAAAATTTCATAATCATAGAATGCGGCAATTGCTAACATGATTCAGACTGACTTAATCATCGCTACGGGTGAGAAGGTCTCATCATAGTCAACCCCTTGAACTTGTCGAAAACCTTTCGCGACAAGTCGAGCTTTCTAGACGGTGACATTACCATCAGCGTCAGTCTTCTTCTTGAAGATCCATTTATTCTCAATGGCTTCCCGATCATCGGACAAGTCCACCAAAGTCCACACTTTGTTTTCATACAGGGATCCTATCTCAGATTTCATGGCCTCAAGCCATTTATCGGAATCTGGGCTCATCATAGCTTCTTGATAGTTCATAGGTTCGCCATGGTCTAGTAACATGAATTCCAGGACAGGATTACCGTACCACTCTGGTGCGGAACATGCTCTATTTGACCTACGAGGTCCAGTAGTAACTTGATCTGAAGTTTCATGATCATCATCATTAGCTTCCTCTCTATTTGGTGTAGGCATCATGGGAACAGATTTATCTGATGTGCTACTTTCCAAATTGAGAGAAGGTACGATTACCTCATCAAGTTCTAGTTTCCTCCCACTCACTTCTTTCGAGAGAAACTCCTTCTCTAGAAAGGTTCCATTCTTGGCAACAATGATCTTTCCTTCGGATCTGTGGTGGAAGGTGTACCCAATTGTTTCCTTAGGTTATCCTATGAAGATGCACTTCTCCAATTTGGGTTCGAGCTTATCAGGTTGAAGCCTTTTGACATAAGTGTCGCAACCCCAAACTTTAAGAAACGACAGCTTAGGTTTCTTGCCAAACTATAGTTCATACGGTGTCATCTCGACGGACTTAGACGGTGCCCTATTTGACGTGGATGTAGCTGTCTCTAATGCATAACCCCAATAATATAGTGGTAAATTGGTGAGAGACATCATAGTGAAGGAAATATGCCCTAGAGGCAATAATAAAGTTGTCATTTTATATTTCCTTATATCATGATAAATGTTTATTATTCATGCTAGAACTGTATTAACCGGAAACTTGATACATGTGTGTATACATAGACAAAACACCATGTCCCTAGTAAGCCTCTACTAGACTAGCTCGTTAATCAAAGATGGTTAAGTTTCCTAACCATAGACATGTGTTGTCATTTGATGAACAGGATCACATCATTAGGATAATGATGTGATGGACAAGACCCATCCGTTAACTTAGCATATTGATCATTCAGTTTTATTGCTATTGCTTTCTTCATGTCAAATACATATTCCTTCGACTATGAGATTATGTAACTCCCGGATACCGGAGGAATACCTTGTGTGCTATCAAACATCACAATGTAAATGGGTGATTATAAAGATCCTCTACAGGTATCTCCGAAGGTGTTTGTTGGGTTGGCATAGATCGAGATTAAGATTTGTCACTCCAAGTATCGATGAGGTATCTGTGGGCCCTCTCGGTAATGCACATCATAATAAGCCTAGTAAGCAAATGACTAATGAGTTAGTCACGGTATGATGTATTACGAAACGAGTAAAGAGATTTTGCCAGTAACGAGATTGAACTAGGTATAGAGATACCGACGATCGAATCTCGAGCAAGTAACATACCGATGGACAAAGGGAATAACGTATGTTGCCATTACGGTTCAACCAATAAAGATCATCGTATAATATGTAGGAACCAATATGACCATCCAGGTTCCACTATTGGTTATTGACCGGAGAGGTGTCTTGGTCATGTGTACATAGTTCTCGAACCAGTAGGGCCCGCATGCTTAACGTTCGATGACGATTTTTAAAAGTTATGTGATTTGGTGACCGAATGTTGTTCGGAGTCCCAGATGAGTTCACGGACATGACGGGGAGTCTCAAAATGGTCGAGAGGTAAAGATTGATATATAGGACGATAGTATTCGGACATCGGAAGTGTTCTAGAGGATACCCGGTACATATCGGGTCACCAGAAGGGGTTCCGGCCACCCCCCCCCCCCCTGCAAAGATATGGGCCTAATGGGCCAATAGTGGAAATGCAGCAGCCAGCAAGGGCTGCTGCGCTCCTCATATGGGCCGCACCAGAGGAGAAAGGAAAGAGGGGAAGAGAGAAGGAAGGGGAGGGATTCGGCCTCCCCTTCCTTCCCTCCTCCCTCCTCTTTCCTTCCCTCTTAGATGAAAAAGGAAAGGGGGCCGAACTGGGGAGGAACCCCAAGTAGTATTCAGCCTACTTGGGGCGACCCCCTTGGCTGCTCCCTCTCCCTCCCACCTATATATATATATATATATATGAGGGGGAGGTGCCTAGAACACACAACAACATCTGTTAGCCGTGTGTGGTGCCTCCCTCCACAGGTTACACCCTCGGTCATATTCTCATAGTTCTTAGGCGAAGCCTTGCGCAGATCACTTCACCATCACCATCACCATGCTGTCGTGCTTACGGAACTCATGTACTTCCTTGACACCTTTGCTGGATCAAGAGTTCGAGGGACGTCATCGAGCTGAACGCGTGCAGAAATCGAAGGTGTCGTACGTTCAGTCGGAATGATAAGAAGTTCGACTACATCAATCATGTTGTCAAACACTTCCGCTTTCAGTCTATGAGGGTACGTAGACACACTCTCCCCCTCTCATTGCTATGCATCTCCTAGATAGATCTTGCATGAGTGTAGGAATTTTTCTGAAATGGCATGCTATGTTCCCCTACAGTGGCATCCAAGCCAAGTCTATGCATAGATGATATGCGCGAGTGGAACACAAAGAGTTTTGGGCGGTGATCGTCATACTGCTTACCACCAATGTCTTATTTTGATTCGGCGGTATTGTTGGATGAAGCGGCCCCAAACCAACCTTACATGACCATGTTCATGAGACCGGTTCCACCGATAGACATGCAACTAGTTTTGCATGAAGGTGGCTGGGGGTGTCTGTTTCTCCTACTTTAGTTGAATCGAATTTGACTGTGGCCGATCCTTGTTGAAGGTTAAAACAACAAACTTGATTAATCACCATTGTGGTTTTGATGCGTAGGTAAGAATGGTTCTTGCTAGAAGCCCGTAGCAGCCACGTAAAACTTGCAACAACAAAGTAGAGGACGTCTAACTTGTTTTTGCAGGGCATGTTGTGATGTGATATGGTCAAGACATGATGTGATATACATTGTTGTATGAGATGATCAGGTTTTGTAGAAGTTACTGGCAACCGGCAGGAGCCTTATGGTTGTCTCTTTATTGTATGAAATGCAAGCACCATGTAATTGCTTTACTTTATCACTATGCGTTAGCGATAGTTGTAGAAGCAATAGTTGGCGAGACGACAACGACGCTACGATGGAGATCAAGGTATCGAGCCGGTGACGATTGAGATCATGACGATGCTTTGGAGATGGAGATCAAAAGCACAAGATGATGATGGCCATATCATGTCACATATTTTGATTGCATGTGATGTTTATCTTTTATGCATCTTATTTTTCTTAGTACGGCGGTAGCATTATAAGATGATCCCATAACTAAATTCAAGGTATAAGTGTTCTCCCTAAGTATGCACCATTGCTACAATTCTTCGTTTCGAGACACCACGTGATGATCGGTGTCGGATTTCGGGTTCCGGAAAAACCCTTGAGGTTCGAACACTGGGGTGCGCACGAAGATTTCCCCCTACCTAATCACGCCCTCACCCTCATCGTGATCTCAAAGCCTAGCTCGACGAACTCACAACACAAGGGACACAAGATTTATACTCGTTGGGGCCACCGTTGTGGTGTAATACCCTACTCCAGTGTGGTGGTGGTGGATTGCCTCTCGGGCTGATGATGTACAGCACAAGGAAGAACAGCCTCCTGAGGAGAGGTGTTCTTGTGCTTGGTGGGTGTGTGGATGGCCTAGTCCAAGATGACTTGCCTCCTATGGTGGTGGCTAGTCCTATTTATAGAGGCCTTGGTCCTCTCCCCAAATATTGAGCGGGAAGGGATTCCACAACGGCTAGTTTGAAGGGAGACAACTAGTACAAGCTATCCTGACAGTAGTAGTTGAAAGTGCAACTATCCCTGGGTGGTTTTGTTAATTCCTAACAACATATAGCTCATTGAGCTAATGCTATTTCAAGATATATATTTCAGGAAAGCTCAAAGATTGGCATGGCATGGATTAGAAAGTGGACCCCTCAAAATGCTAAGGACAAAAGATTGGCTCAAGCTCAAAGCACAAGACTCTACATTTTACTTTTAGTGATCCAAGATCACATTGAGTCCGTAGGAAAAGCCAATACTATTAAAAGGGGGTGAGGTGTTGCTTAATGAGTTACTTGCTCAAAATGCTTAGTGATTTGCTCCAAAAACCCTCAACTACTCTCTCATCTCCACATATGTCCCAAACCGAAAGTCAAACCCGGCCCCACCGAAATCTTCTATCCGGCGCCACCGAGTTCTCTTGACATAGCCACTACCACAAACCCTAGTTACTTCGGTCTCACCGATAGGGATCTCGGTCTCACCGAGATGGGATTGCAACCTCTCTGTTTCCCTTCGTAATCTTTTGGTCCTACCGAGATGAGCGATCGGTCCTACCGAGATTGCAATGCAAACTCTCTGTTTCCCCTTTGTAACGTTTCGGTCTAACCGAGATGAGCGAATCGGTCCCACCGAGTTTGCCTGACCAACTCTCTATTTGCTTATTACCAAAATCGGTCCCACCGAGTTTGTGTAATCGGTCTGACCGAGATTACGTTATGCCCTAACCCTAATGGAATCGGTCCCACTGAGTTGACATGTCGGTCCCACCAAAAATCCTAACGTTCACATTTTGAACTAAATCGGTCTTACCGAGTTTTATAATTCGGTCCCACCGAGTTTGGTGATTTGTGTGTAACAGTTAGATTTTGTGTGGAGGCTATATATACCCATCCACCCACTCTTCATTCATGGAGAGAGCCATCAGAACATGCCTACACTTCCAACATACATTTTTCGAGAGAGAACCACCTACACTTGTGTTGAGGTCAAGATATTCCATTCCAACCACATAAATCTTGATCTCTAGCCTTCCCCAAGTCGCTTTCCACTCAAATCATCTTTCTACCAAATCCAATCCTATGAGAGAGAGTTGTGTGTTGGGGAGACTGTCATTTGAAGCACAAGAGCAAGGAGTTTATCATCAACACACCATGAGTTTATCATCAACACACCATCTATTACCTTTTGGAGAGTGGTGTCTCCTAGATTGGTTAGGTGTCACTTGGGAGCCTCCGTCAAGATTGTGGAGTTGAACCAAGGAGTTTGTACGAGCAAGGAGATCGCCTAATTCATGAAGATCTACCCTAGTGAGGCAAGTCCTTCGTGGCCGATGGCCATGGTGGCATAGACAAGGTTGCTTCTTCGTGGACCCTTCGTGGGTGGAGCCCTCCGTGGACTCACACAACTGTTACCCTTCGTGGGTTGAAGTCTCCATCAACGTGGATGTACGATAGCACCACCTATCGGAACCACGGATAAAAAATCTCTGTGTCTACATTGTGTTTGCTCCCTCCAAACTCTTCCCTTTACCTTCATATGCAATTGCTTTACATTCCGCTTCTATACTCTTAGAATTGCATGTGTAGGTTGATTACTTGATTTGTGCTAAGTTGCTAAAATCTGCAAAGACTTAAAATTAGGAAAAGGCTAGATTTTTATTTGGTCAAGTAGTCTAATCACCCCCCCCCCCCTCTAGACATACTTTCGATCCTACAAGTGGTATCAGAGCTTTGGTCTCCATTTGTGTTGATTTCCATAGCTTTTGGTGATCATAGCCTCGATTTCACAACCTAGGAGAGTATGGCGTCTAGCAAGGGAAATTACCACCGTAGAGGTCCTTACTTTGATGGTACTAATTTTTCTAGTTGGAAGCATAAGATGAAAATGCATATTCTTGGACATAACCCCGCCGTTTGGGCTATTGTGTGTATTGGCTTGCAAGTTGAATTCTTTGATGGGAGAGAACCGAACCGTGAAGCTACCGCGGAAGAGTTGAAGATGCTGCAATACAATGCTCAAGCTTGTGATATTCTATTCAACGGATTGTGCCCCAAAGAATTCAACAAAATCAGATGTCTTGAGAATGCAAAGGAAATTTGGGATACTTTGATTGATATGCACGAAGGTACCTACTCCGTCAAGGAATCCAAATTGGATGTGCTTCAAAGTCAACTTGACAAGTTCAAAATGAAGGATGGTGAAGGTGTTGCTGAAATGTACTCTAGGCTTGCTCATATCACAAATGAGATTGCCGGCTTAGGAAGTGAAGAGATGACCGATAGATTCATCATCAAGAAGATCCTAAGAGCCTTGGATGGAAAATATGATAGCGTGTGCACATTGATCCAAATGATGCCAAATTACAAAGATCTCAAGCCAACGGAAGTCATTGGAAGAATTGTTGCTCATGAGATGTCACTTAAGGATAAGGAAGAGCTCCACAACAAGTCGAGTGGTGCTTACAAAGCCTCATGTGAAGCTCCCACATCATCAAGTGAGAAACAAACCTTCAATGAAGAATTGAGCCTAATGGTGAAGAACTTGAACAAATTCTGCAAGAGTAGAAGCAAGGAAAGAAGCTCCAAGTCTAGGTCATACAATGACAAGAGATCTTCAAGTCATGAACGGAATTGCTACAATTGTGGAAGACCCGGACACTATTCAAATGAGTGTATGGCTCCCTACAAAAGAAGAGAAGATTCTCCCAAGAGAAGAAGTAGAAGAGAAGAATCACCACCAAGAGAGAGAAGGAGTAGAGATGATCGTTATGAACGAAGAACCTCTCGGAGAAGCAAGGATTCGGAAAGGAAGGACAAATCATCAAAGAGCTACACAAAAACAAGACATCAAGCTCATGTTGGTGAATGGGTATCTGGCTCCGACTCCGACCATCACTCCGAAAGAAGTTATCACTCCGACTCCGAATATACTCAAGATGAAGGTGTTGCCGGTCTAGCTCTTGTGTCAACCAACTCCTATGACATATTTGACTGAGCAAATGAAGGAATTGGAAGATGCTTCATGGCCAAAGGTCCAAAGGTATCACACCCCGAGTATGTTGATTTTAATAGTGATGAAGATGATTTGCTAGGAGATGATGATTTACTTGTTAACATCTCTAGTTATGAGAACTATGATGAACTTGCTATTAATCATCATAATCAAGATAAAACGAATGACGATGATAAGAAGGAGATTGAGCATCTAACTAAAGAGCTAAACACTCTTAAGTTAGCTCATGAAACTACCTTGGAAAATCATCGAGAACTTTTAAAGACTCATGAGAAGCTACGCTTTGAAAAGCTCAACCTTGAGCAAGAGCATGAGTTCTTAAAAGCAATCAATGATGATCTTCGCAAGAAAAGTTCTTCTTACATTGCCAAGCGTTTACTCTTGTCTACTTACATGCCAGAAATTAAATCTAGCAACAAGAACAAGAAAGATTCTTCCTCTAGTATTAACAACAATCATGCTAAATCTAATGTTGTTGCTTCTAGTTGTTCTCTTGATTCCACTAATGATTCTCTTAGCCAAGTTACACTTGAGCAAGAAAATAGCTTATTGAAGGGAATTATAGAGAAAGGTGTTTACAAGAGTCTTGCCGGAAGTAAGCAATTTGAGGAAATTGTACGCAAGCAAGGAAGACACCGGAAGAATCAAGGTGTTGGTTTTGAAAGAAAGTTCAATGCTAATGGATTTGAGTGGGAAGAAGATCAATACCCCAAGACGAAGTTTGTTCCTCAACAAGAGAAGTATGATCCTACTTCTTTCCAAGGAACACAAGCTCAAGATGATCTTCCACCACAAGACCACAAGCTAAAAGGAAAGGACAAGCTTCAAGAGGAGATTGATGCATTTGAAGAAGCTCCCAAAGCCTTGGTTAAGTGGGTTCCCAAGACTACATCATGTTCCACTTCATCAAGTCCAAGGATTCCCATCAAGATGGTGTGGATCCCTAAGAAGAAGAACTAGAGAGTTCTTGAGGGAAACTTCGCCAACATACTTCACTCTTATCATTTTGTCAAGGACAAGTGCAAACAACTTCCATATCTTGCACTAGTTAAAGGAGTCACAAAGCCTCTTGTTGGTAAGACAAGGGACAAGGTAACCTAATGCATTCATGGACATCATCTCATGTGAATATCACTCTATGTCTATGGATATCCTTGTTTGTTCCTTGTGGGACTAACCCGTGTAGGTATTGAAAGTGCAACTCACTCCAAAGGATTGCTCCGAATGATCTACATCAACATTGAGCACTCACATCTTCAACACCTACATGAAGTCATCATCGACAAAACACAAGGTTAGTTCATCCCTCTTAGGGGGGATATCACATCTAGGGGGAGCTTTACTCTAATCAATTGAGCTAAAGCAACTCTAATGATGTGAGCACAACAATGCTTTATGTAAAAGTGGCAACCCCACTTGTGCTTAAACGATGAGTATGACCTATGATCAAATGTTCTCATTTGACTCCTAAGTCAATATACTCATCTATAGATGACCTAGTCATCGCCAAATTGCTTGATAGATGCTAGAGTGATTGTGCATGCTTTGTCACATATTTCATTTGTCGTTTTATTGTGTGAGCACGTTGGATGCATATTTTACTCATTCGAGGACATCCATTTGTTGCTTTGATTGTTTGCCTTTTTCTCTTTTGCCAAATGGATGGACAAGAATGCTTAAGAACTCCCTCTAGTTATCTATGCTTTTCTCGTCTCAAACTCTATTCATGCTACATCACAATGTTTGATCAAGTCAGATTCGAACCACTCTGTGTGAGGAGCACTCGGAGTCCCCGATTTGTCATAGACTTAAACTTCCAAAACCTCTTTGTGCATTTCAGTATGACCGAGTCATCCATTTCGGTCACACTGAGATCACTAAGTTGATCTAGGTTTTCAACCACGGTGCAACCGATTTGAAATTTTCGGTCACACCGAGTTGCAGTAACCGCTTGCGATTCTGCATCTCGGTGCCACCGAGTTGTTCCACTCGGTCACACCGACAGGGTCGGGATATATAAACCCACGGGTGAGATTTTGGAAATTTCTTCGAAACCTCTCAGCCCGCGCGTATCCTGCTCTTCCGCCTCGGGTCTGTGACGCTCGGACAGTTACGCTACAGTAATCCTCCACTAATGATGCCACATCACCTCGATTACTGTGGTTAATATCGCATTAGTTCGAAACCGATTTGAATTCCATTTAAAATTAGGCAAACAACAAAAGTTTTCAAAAATCAAAATTAAAATGTTCGGGTTGTGTCAAATAAATCATAAGTAGTTATGGCGGAGAAACCAAACTTTGATAAAATGTTTAAAGGCGCTAAAACAATTAAAACAGTAGTGAAAACAATTAAACAAATGCCTATTGAATTTATAAAATGCTAAAACTATTTTATTATGTGTTAATAATTAATCTCATGAGTTTTTTGATAAATACAAATTTAGGCACTAGTGGTAATTTTTATAAAACTAAAAATAAATGAAACTACAAATAATAAAAGGAAAAGAAAATATAAAAACAGAAAACAAAACTAAGAAAGAACAAAAAAAGGCAAAAGAGAAAAGGAGAACCCTCCCCCACCCGATGGGCCAACCGGCCCAACTGGGCCACCACCAGGCCAGGCCGGCCCAGACTCTGGCCAATAACCCCTCCAGGGGGGCACCGAAACCCTAACCCCCTCCCCACTCGCTCCCACTTCCTCCCCACGTCGCCACTTTCCCCCCCTCCCGATCCGATCTAGATCGATCGATCCTGTCCCGACGCCACCCGCCACACACCGGACCCCCCTCCCCCGCCGCCACACGACGCCTTGCCGCCCGTCCTCCCATCCTCCCGGCCCACCACCTGTGGCAGCGCCCTCGCCTGCCGCCGCGCCCGGAGCTCGTCCTCGCCGGAGCGCTCCATCGCCGGCCTGCCTCCTCCTCGTCGACGCCGTCCCCGTCCCCCTCCACAACGGCCCTCCCCGACCTCCACCGAGCCCACTGCCTCGAACCCTACGGCCCCGCGGTGAGGCCCCGGCCTCTTCTCTCTCCCTCGCCCCGCGCTCACTGCGTCGGCACGCCCCCGCCTGGGCCGCCCCCCGCCTCTGCCTGGCCTCGCCAGCCTCGCCCGAGCTCCCGTCCACCACTGACGAGCCCGCCCTGCCGCACCGTCACGCCTCCCTCTCCTTCCTCCCACCTTTCGGCCGACGCCACATGGCCTCGCCCACGCCTCCGTGCCTTACGCCATGGCGGCACGTTGGCCGCCCTCGCCGCTCTTCCCCTGCCGTGCAGCCCTGCTGCTTCTTCTTTGCTCCAAGGGCGCCGTTCACCAGCGTCCGCGCCATTAGGTATCCCGCATCGCGTGCTACCCGACCGGCCGGTCGCGCCACCCTCCCCTCCAAATGTTGCCTAGCCCTTGTTGCTCGATATGGCCTCGGTGCCATCTCGGCGCCCGCCCCCCCCCTCGTGGCCTGGCCCTAAATCTCGGGCACCCCAGAATCAGCATGGCGTCTGTTAAGCGGTGCCCAGACACGGAAACCACTATGGCCCTCGGGCCAGTGACATGGGGGGCCCCTGCCCCAGAACGAAAATTAAAAAAAGGAGGAATTAAAAAAATATAATAATAAATAATAAAAATAAATAATTAATTAATTAACTTAATTAATTGTGATTAAATTAACCAATTAAGATTAATTAACCTGATGATTAATTAACCTAATTAACTAATGTTAATTAGCTAATTAATTAGTATGACAAAGGGGGCCCACCCCTAATTAATTGTGTTTAGTTTAATTAACCTGTTTAACTAGAATGTGTCACCGACTGGGACCCATCGTCAGGTTGACCGAGTCAACTCTGTTGATCGCCGATGTCGACATGACATCATGCTGATGTCATTAATCTGTTTTTCTAATTAATTAAATAATTAATTAAATTCCAGAAATTAATAAAATCTTTAGAAAATCATAACTTTTAATCCGTAACTCGGATTAAATTATTTTCAACATGAAAGTTGCTCAAAACGACGAGATGAACCTGGATACGCAGCCCGTTCGTCCACCACACACCCCTAACATATCCAACACACAACTTTCCCCCTCCGGTTCATCTGTCCGAAAACGCGGAACACCGGGAATACTTTCCCGGATGCTTTCCCCCCTCGTCGGTATCACCTACTACCGCGTTAGGGCACACCTAGCACCGTGTATTGCCTCGTTATGTTTGTGATACTTTGTTGGCTCCGTATTTACTGTTTCTTCCCCCCTCTTCTTCCCCGGTAGAACCCGAGACCGACGCTGCTGCTGCCCAGTTCGACTACGGAGTTGACGACCCATCCTATACTGCTGCATAGCCTGTCCTTGCTACTACTGTTGTTACCTTTACCTGCTATCCTACTGCTTAGTATAGGATGCTAGTGTTCCATCAGTGACCCTACACTCTTGTCATGCCCCGCCATGCTATACTACTGGGCTGTGATCACTTCGGGAGGTGATCACGGGCATATACTATATACTTTACACTGTTACATTACATGTGGTACTGTTCGGAGATGGGGGCTGAAAGGACAGGTGGCTCCATCCCGGTAGAGGTGGGCATGAGTTCCTGACGGACCCCGACTGTTACTTTGTGGCGGAGCGACAGGGCAGGTTGAGACCACCTAGGAGAGAGGTGGGCCTGGCCCTGGTCGGCGTTCGCGGATACTTAACACGCTTAACGAGATCTGGGTATTTGATCCGAGTGCAGCCATTTGGTCTATACGCACTAACCATCTACGTGGGAGTAGTTATGGGTATCCCCTCGTGGTATCACCGGCACTTCGTGACGCCACGATCGAAAGCGGCTGCCACGGATTGGAACATAAGCCCGCTCTTGTATTAAGGGGCTAGTTACGCTTTGGCCGCCCTCGCAGCGTAGTGTGCATTGGGCGATGGGCCCGCACCCTGTCGCTTAGGTTTAGACCGGCGTCTTGGCCTCTCTCACAGTGCCTAGGTGGGGCTGCGGCGTGTTGATCTTCCGCGGCCGGGCATGACCCAGAAAGTGTGTCCGGCCAAATGGGATCAAGCGTGTTGCGTTATGTGGTGCACCCTACAGGAAGTTTAATCTATTCGAATAGCCGTGATCTTGATAACAGGACGACTTGGAGTTGTACCTTGACCTTATGACAACTAGAACCGGATACTTAATAAAACACACCCTTCCAAGTGCCAGATACAACCCGGTGGTCACTCTCTCTCAGGGTTATGATGAGGGGATCGCCGGGTAGGATTATTGCTATGTGATGCTACTTGGAGGACTTCAGTCTACTCTCTTCTACATGTCAGCAAGACGGAGGCTGCCAGCGTAGTCTTGACGGATTAGCTATCCCCTCTTATTCTCGGCATTCTGCAGCTCACCCACCGATATGGCCCTTTACACATATAACCATGCATATGTAGTGTAGCTCCTTGCTTGCGAGTACTTTGGATGAGTACTCACGGTTGCCTTGTTCCCCCATTTCCCCCTTTCTTTACCCGGTTGCTGCGACCAGGCAATGGAGCCCAGGAGCCAGACGCCACCGTCGATGACGAATACTACACTGGAGGCGCCTACTACTACGTGCACCCCGCTGACAACGACCTGGAGTAGTTTAGGAGGATCCTGCGGGGAGGCTGCGCCTCTTCGATCTGTATCCCGATTTGTGCTAGCCTTATTATGGAAAACTTGTTTAACTTATGTCTGTTCTCAGATATTGTTGCTTCCACTGACTCGCCTATGATCGAGCACTTGTATTTGAGCCCTCGAGGCCCCGGCTTGTATTATGATGCTTGTATGACTTATTTATGTTTTAGAGTTGTGTTGTGATATCTTCCGTGAGTCCTCGATCTTGATCGTACACATTTGCGTGCATGATTAGTGTATGATTGAATCGGGCGTCACAAGTTGGTATCGAGCCATTTGCTGTAGGAATCCCCTTTCCAACTCCTTGGCGAAGTCGAGTCTAGACTTTACAAAACTTTTACTAACATGGTGTGCGGCCCATGGGCCCACGTTGCCATTGGGTGGTATTAGGATCTTTTACTCCTCGACCTTTACTCTGGGATTCTGAACTCTCTTCTATTCGGGTTAAACGAATTTTTTACTAAAATCTAACTTTAGGTTCTCAAAAATACTTTCTCCCGGAGAGGCCCTTCAGTCCAGATGGTCACCGACTGCACCAGAAGATTTCGGAGATACTCTTTGATATTATCTCGAGACTTTGTGCCCATCACTTTTGCTATTCCCGACCACCGATAAATCCGTATGGATAACTACTTACACTTGCCATTCATACGATCATCCCCCATTGATCTTGTTATTACAAGATACCCAAGTTTTCTCTATTGTTTCGAGAATACTTTGTGCCTCTTGCCTAGCAGTTCTTTGCCACATGAATACCCCTTCAAATAAATCCTCGCACTTGTCGAGTATCCGCTCATCCCCGATTGTTCATGTGTTTCACAAAAGTCTTCAAAATACTATTCGATCTTCCGAAAATCCTCTGGAGCCTTTGGCTCTTGAAATTCTTGCTTGCTCGCATTATGGTTAATCCCATAAGTCTCGTAGTCTTATTGACATTCCTTGTCATTATCATTTTGGGTCTATTGACTCAATATGTTTGCGAATACACGCAATCATCATTGATCCTTATAAATTACCTTTCCATTTGAGCTGCCATTCTTTTAACTCGAATTGGTTCTCGACCAATCCAATTGTCGTTGGTTGTACCCTAAGTCTATTCAGCTTATCCATTCTTGATCGAGCATTTGCTCTCGATCCCTTGATTTGAAAATCATAATTACTTTGCTAATTAAGCGTTGAACTATTCACCTGTTCTATAAACCGATGCATTTGCAATCTTTCTTCCTCTCGATTGGGTATCGATACTCATATCAGCCCCATTGTGGATCGCCATATCCTTGTTGGATTATTATCCAACAGTGTCCTTCATAATTAATCACTTTGTGAGTTCTTTCTCCGATACATAATGCCTTTGGTAAATTGTATCCTTTCCTTTTGTCAACCCTGCTCTGCTTTTGAGCTGGTGATATTTACTCTTGAAGCTTATGGTATATGTTCGTAAGAAGCCCCGATGGGATTGAACCAACGCCTTCCCTCATCGGTGTGAACCCGAAAGATTTCACGAGTCATACTTATCTGGTATTGCACCAGGTAAAACTTTCAACAACTAATGTCATCTTCGAAATACGAGAGGTGAATGGAAGATTATGCATTGAGGAAGTGGGAGTCGACCTTGACTTTTGTGTTCATGCCCATGGACGCGATGTATATCCTATCATGGAAGCTTCTTGTAATAATAACTATTTCCTTGATAGCTAACATATGGTATCTGTGAATTGATCCCTTGCAACCGTGGTTCCAACCATGATTGTTCTTCTTTGATTCCATTTCTCGGACAAGTTAAAACAATTGTCTCCTATGGATCAATACACCAATCCAACCTTTACTTTGATCTTGTATCGAGTATTACCCCCCTGGTATCTCGAGATTATCATGGAACTGCATAACTTCTTATGAGTTCTTCATCAAGTGCTACCTTCCCACTGATTCCAATTTTTCACAGGCTCTGAGTTATTAAACACTCAAAGACACCGATAATCGAACCGAGTCCGCTCTACGGTTCAACAACTCTTCAAGATAGCTTCTATAAGTACGCAATTTGTACCCGATCACGCCATTCCTAGCCTGTTTGGCTATATCATTGTCGTGTGATTCTAACTGTGCTACCTGGTCCTTATTCTCGGAGCACCAATTTGCGACGATAGCTAAGCTTACGTCGATTTTCCTCGTCATACCCTCTCACCTTAAACAACAAGCTTGAGTTCGAGTTTGTGTCGTAACTGTGGTTCCAATAACCTCTTGCTTCATCATTCCTTTGACTTGATGTCGTTGCTGATTGATTACATCTGCATGAAATCTCTCGACAATGGTGTCGTGATCATCATCAACCTTATGAGCTCTTCCAGAATTCAATTGAATTCATGATGGGTAATACCATCCTTGCCCTCGATGATTCCTGTTCTCATCGACCACTTTATTGCCTTCCGTTCAACACAACTTGTTCGTGTTTTGTGTAAACCTTGAGATCCCTGCTACCCAGCAGTTGATCTTCCTTACCTCGGAAGTATTACCATCTCTTTTTGTCAAGAATGTGGTGAGAATTTCACCACCTCTTAAGAATTCTTGATATCATAATACTTCTTGCCATCTGCGGTCATTCCTTGGTCCCTGTATTGTTTTCAACCTAATACCGACAATTGAGCTATGACGTGTGAATTGAAACTTCTAGCAACCCTATTGCTTTGAAGTGAATGGGCGATAGTTCATTCTAAGTCTTTCGATAATTGAATCACCATTCTAACATTGGCCGTGCAACCCAACCCATATTTCGGGTGCACCGTTCAACCAATGTTTAATTATGTATGTTTTCCTCGAGCATATCCCATTATATCATTTGATCTAACAAATGTCATCTTCTTGTTCACATTATCGTGGAAATCCATCCATTTGGAATTCTCGATGAATTGTCGCCGAGCCCATCAGCCACCTTCTCATCCCTCCTTGGTTTAATGATGAACTATTGCTTGTAAACCCGCTCCCATAATTCATTTTCTCGAGAATCTTGCAATGTCATTTCATCGATTTGTGTTGCACCTTTTCCTCTCGGACCCCACGAGTCCGAGGTATCATGACACCAATTGGATATGAATCTCGGTCAGATATGATGGTTGGGACAACTTTCCAAGAGTTATGATGTTGATCCTTTGATGACCCGGTAACATGATGTCATGCCTAGCACCCCCCCCCCCCCGCTGGAGGACCTATCATTATAGATTCCTTTTCAGCAAGGTTATCCGTTCATCCATGAAGAAATTGTAAGACTTATTCTACAAGTTATTCCTGCTGGATCCTTCGTGTTTCCAAAGTCTGATCTTCACCTGAATACCATGTCAATGCTATCTCGAAGCATGTCAATGGTACTCCGATTTTCAACAGGAACATTTGAAGCACAATGCAAAATTTTATTTATCACTTATCCTAACACCGTTGTATGGGTAATATCATGAGATTCCTCCGCCCTTACCTAAATGGTTTTCTACTTTATATACTGTCATGGATATCTTGCTCTGCTTGTCCTTGTTAAGTATATACACTTTTAATTTGTGTTTAATCATATTTTCCTTTCCATTGTTCTCGCTTAATCGATGATCATATTTTCCTTCCATTGGTTTGTTTAAACCTTTTCTATGATCTATATGATATAAGCAGTAATAATCCACCGCTTGTGCAAACACCTCGATGTACAACTCATCAATAAGACCTCATTACCATTGTTGATGACATTTCGGTAACCACCGATGGACGAGAACTTTGCCTATTGGTCCGCCTCGTTCAACGAGCAGGAAAATGGTTATCTTCGTCCCTCACCCTTGGTACCGATGTTGTTGCCGACATAACTGACAGGCTAGCCTCTGACATGCCTTTCTTGCATGACCATGCAACATGTCGCTGCCCTTCTTACTTTAACCCACATGGTGGGCCCATAACCTGATTTCACGGGATCAAAACCTGACTCACCTGCACAATCCTGTTTCTAATGGTTATTCCCCATGCTTGGCTTTGTATTTAATTCACAGGCCGCCTGCCTAGTGATCTATTATGGTATCAAATGCAATACTAATTCCCATTGCTTTGAACCCTCTTTCACACTTCGTTTAAGGCAACGAACGATTGCCTAAGCGCTTGAAACTTCTATCTTGCACCTCCTCACTTTACTCTCGATAAGTTCTTAAGTTTCAATTCGAGAGTTACTATTCGTCACCCTCCCTGATGTTCTCTACCAGATACGTGACCTTGTAGAGGTCAGTTCCACTGAAGATAACCTTGATCATTTTTCGGAAGTACGATGGAATTCCCGAAGAAAGGACGCCGACTTCATCTTGATGACCTAAAGCAGCGAAATGAACACATCAATGTATTGGACCGGCCTCTTCGATAAGAGCAAGCCAGGATGAGAAGACCTGCTAGATTCGTTACCAAACTTCCCCCCTTACACCCCTCTTAAATCTCGGGACGAGATTTCTTGTAGTGGAGGAGAATTGTGACGCCCGGATAGTTACGCTACAGTAATCCTCCACTAATGATGCTACATCACCTCGATTACTGTGGTTAATATCGCATTAGTTCGAAACCGATTTGAATTCAATTTAAAATTAGGCAAACAACAAAAGTTTTCAAAAATCAAAACTAAAATGTTCGGGTTGTGTCAAATAAATCGCAAGTAGTTATGGTGGAGAAACCAAACTTTGATAAAATGTTTAAAGGCGCTAAAACAATTAAAACAGTAGTGAAAACAATTAAACAAATGCCTATTGAATTTATAAAATGCTAAAACTATTTTATTATGTGTTAATAATTAATCTCACAGTAGTTTGTTGATAAATACAAATTTAGGCACTAGTGGTAATTTTTATAAAACTAAAAATAAATGAAACTACAAATAATAATAGGAAAAGAAAATATAAAAACAGAAAACAAAACTAAGAAAGAACAAAAAAAGGCAAAAGAGAAAAGGAGAAAAGGAGAACCCTCCCCCACCCGATGGGCCAACCGGCCCAACTAGGCGACCACCAGGCCAGGCCGGCCCAGACTCTGGCCAATAACCCCTCCAGGGGGGCACCGAAACCCTAACCCCCTCCCCACTCGCTCCCACTTCCTCCCCACGTCGCCACTTTCCCCCCCTCCCGATCCGATCTGGATCGGGATCGATCCCGCGTCCCCGACGCCAGCCCGCCACACACCGGACCCCCCCTCCCCCCCCGCCGCCACACGACGCCGCCCCGTCCTCCCATCCTCCCCGGCCAGCCACCCAGGGCAACGGCGCCCCTCGCCGCACGCCTGACGCGCCCGGAGCTCGTCCTCGCCGGAGCGCTCCATCGCCGGCCTGCCTCCTCCTCGTCGACGCCGTCCCCGTCCCCCACCACAACGGCCCTCCCGACCTCCACGAACCCTTGCCTCGAACCCCTCGGCCCTTGGTGAGGCCCTGCCTCTTCTCTCTCCCTCGCCCCGCGCTCACCACGTCGACGGCCGCGACCCAGCGCCCCTGGACGCGCCCATGGCCGTGCCCTCGCGCCCCCCCACGCTCTCTGCACGGCCTCGCCAGGCCTCGGCCGGAGCTCCCCGTCCACCCGCACGAGCCCGCCCTGCCGCCCCATCATGCCCCTCCCTCTCCTTCCTCCCCTGCTCGACGCTCCACCGTGCGTGGCCTCGCCCCGACGCCTCCCGTGCCTTACGCCATGGCGGCACGTTGGCCGCCCCTGCCGCCGCTCTTCCCCCTGCCGTGCAGCCCTGCTGCTGCTCCACGACGGGCGCCGTTCACCAGCGTCCGCGCCGTTCGGGTCCCTTCGCCGTGCTTCCCTTGCCCGGCCGGTCGCGCCACCCCTCCCCTCCGGCTGTTGCCTAGCCCGGTCTTTGCTCCGATATGGCCTCGCCCGGTGCCATCTCCGGCGCCCCCCCCCCTCCTTGGCGGCGGCCTCGTCCGGGTCGGGCACCCCAGCGCCCCATAGCGGCCTGTTAAGCGGTGCCGCATGACGAAACCACTATGGCCCTCGGGCCAGTGACATGTGGGGCCCCTGCCCCAGAACGAAAATTAAAAAAAGGAGGAATTAAAAATATATATATAATAATAAATAATAAAAATAATTAATTAATTAATTAACTTAATTAATTGTGATTAAATTAACCAATTAAGATTAATTAACCTGATGATTAATTAACCTAATTAACTAATGTTAATTAGCTAATTAATTAGTATGACAGTAGGGCCCACCCCCCCCCCTAATTAATTGTGTTTAGTTTAATTAACCTGTTTAACTAGAATGTGTCACTGACCAGTGGGACCCACTAGTCAGGTTGACCGAGTCAACTCTGTTGACTGCTGATGTCAGCATGACATCATGCTGATGTCATTAATCAGTTTTTCGAATTAATTAAATAATTAACTAAATTCCAGAAATTAATAAAATCTTTAGAAAATCATAACTTTTAATCCGTAACTCGGATTAAATTATTTTCAACATGAAAGTTGCTCAAAACGACGAGACGAACCCAGATACGCAGCCCGTTCGTCCACCACACACCCCTAACATATCCAACACGCAACTTTCCCCCTCCGGTTCATCTGTCCGAAAACGCGAAACACCGGGAATACTTTCCCGGATGCTTTCCCCCTCGTCGGTATCACCTACTACCGCGTTAGGGCACACCTAGCACCGCGTATTGCCTCGTTATGTTTCTGATACTTTGTTGGCTCAGTATTTACTGTTTCTTCCCCCCTCTTCTTCCCCGGTAGACCCCGAGACCGACGCTGCTGCTACCCAGTTCGACTACGGAGTTGACGACCCCTCTCTCTTGCCAGAGCAACCAGGCAAGCCCCCCCTTTGATCACCAGATATCGCCTACTCTTCTCTATACTGCTTGCATTAGAGTAGTGTAGCATGTTACTGCTTTCATTAATCCTATCTTTCTTGCATAGCCTTTGTCCTTGCTACTCTTGTTGTTACCTTTACACTATCCTACTTCTTAGTATAGGATGCTAGTGTTCCATCGGTGACCCTACACTCTTGTCCGTCTGCCATGCTATACTCTTTGGGCTGTGATCACTTTGGGAGGTGATCACGGGCATATACTATATACTTTACCTTTGTTACATTACCTGTGGTACTGTTAGGAGATGGGGGCTGAAAGGATGTGGCTCCATCCCGGTGAGGTGGGCCTGAGTTCTGACGGCCCCGATTGTTACTTTAGGCGGGAGCAGGCAGGTTGAGACCACCTAGGAGAGAGGTGGGCCTGGCCCTGGTCGGCGTTCGTGGATACTTAACACGCTTAACGAGATCTTGGTATTTGATCTAAGTCTGGCCATTTGGTATATACGCACTAACCATCTACGTGGGAGTAGTTATGGGTATCCCGGCGTCGTGGTATCAGCCGAAGCACTTCGTGACGCCAGCGACTGAGCGGCGCGCGCCGGATTGGAACGTAAGCCTGCTCTTGTATTAAGGGGGCTAGTTCTGCTTTCGTTCGCCCTCGCAACATGCAGGTGTGCATTGGGCGATGGGCCCAGACCCCTGTGCGCTTAGGTTTAGACCGGCGTGCTGGCCTCTCTGTTGTGCCTAGGTGGGGCTGCGACGTGTTGATCTTCCGCGGCCGGGCATGACCCTGGAAAGTGTGTCCGGCCAAACGGGATCAAGCGTGTTGGGTTATGTGGTGCACCCCTCCAGGGAAGTTTAATCTATTCGAATAGCCGTGATCTTGATAACAGGGACGACTTGGAGTTGTACCTTGACCTTATGACAACTAGAACCGGATACTTAATAAAACACACCCTTCCAAGTGCGAGATACAACTCGGTGGTCGCTCTCTCTAAAGGTTACGAGGAGGGGATCGCCGGGTAGGATTATGCTATGCGATGCTACTTGGAGGACTTCAGTCTACTCTCTTCTACATTTTGCAAGACGGAGGCTGCCAGAAGCGTAGTCTTCGACAGGATTAGCTATCCCCCTCTTATTCTGGCATTCTGCAGTTCAGTCCACTGATATGGCCCTTTACACATATAACCATGCATATGTAGTGTAGCTCCTTGCTTGCGAGTACTTTGGATGAGTACTCACGATTGCCTTGTTCCCCCTTTTCCCCCTTTCTTTACCCGGTTGCTGCGACTGCATCGATGGAGCCCAGAGCGACGCCACCGTCGATGACTAATACTACATCGAGGCGCCTACTACTACGTGCAGCCAGCGACGACGACTGGAGTAGTTTAGGAGGATCCCAGCAGAGGCTGCGCCTCTTCGATCTGTATCCCGGTTTGTGCTAGTCATCTTATGGCAAACTTGTTTAACTTATGTCTCGTACTCAGATATTGTTGCTTCCGCTGACTTCGTCTATGATCGAGCACTTGTATTTGAGCCCTCGAGGCCCTAGCTTGTATTATGATGCTTGTATGACTTATTTATGTTTTAGGGTTGTGTTGTGATATCTTCCCGTGAGTCCCTGATCTTGATCGTACACATTTGCGTGCATGATTAGTGTACGATTGAATCGGGGGCGTCACAGGGTCTCCGGATCGTCTTATCATCGCCATCGACCTCCCGCTGCTGGTTTCCATCGCCGTCAACGGAATTCTGCCCCTCCGTTGCCGCCGTAGCGAACTCCGCCGAAGTAGGGTACGAGTTCGATCCTTTGTACTATTCTTTTACCTCTGATCCGTAGCATATTGCTCTGCCATGATCATCACCACGTATGCAAACACTCTATCCACTGAAAACATCCCTTAGGTTAGGTTTTATTTGAAAATTTAGGGTTAGGTCTCCGTCGAACTCATCTCGGACCGATCGAGTTGTAGAAATTGGTCTCACCGATTTGGCTTAGGCCATTGCACTTGCACTTTTGGTCTGACCGAAAAATGCAAATCGGTGTGACCGAGTTCGCTTCTCTGTGAAACCCTAGCAGTCTCGGTGCCACCGAACTGTGACTCGGTCTGACCGAATTCACTAGTTAGGTTCCAAAAGCTGCTTCGGTATCACCGAGTTTACAAATCTGTAGCTCCGAAATGCTTTCTGTGGAGAACTAAAACTAAGTTTTTAAGACATATGTTTTGCAAAAACTCTGCAGTTTGTGATGCTCATCCACTCTACCTCATCTATATCGATTCACAGGGTCTACTGTCAGTAAGTTTACAGAGATGTCTGATCAAAGTGACAATCAGAACAAGTCTGAGGAACATGTGCAGATGAGTGAGGGCTCAGATCCCTCTAGCACTTCTGATGATGGCAGCAGGAGCACTCCAAGCAACTTGCCAAAGGCAGCCACCAGATCTAGGAAGAAAAGAACCTCAGAATCTGAGGATGAGGATTATGTTGCCACTGAGGAGGAAGTAAGCTCCAAGAAGAAGGTGCTGAAAAAGGAGTATGGCACAGCTGCTGCAAGTAAGCCAGGGTTGAATAAGAAAGCACCAGCAAGGAGGATCCCAATGTCAAAACCAAGGAAGGTAGCAACAGGAGAAACAATGAAATTCACCATAGAATCAGATGATGGTGAAGTAGCAGGTGATGGCCAAAAAAAGAAGAGGGCAAGAACCACTACAGCAAAAGTTCTTGGCAAGCCCTCAATGATGAGAGATTCTGAAGAAGAGGAAGAGGAAGAGGATGCTACACTAGCACCCAAAGCTCAGAAGCTTATGGGAGATGCTATAAAGGCAGGGGCTGCTCCATCAAAGCCTAAGTCTGCTCCCAAAGCTCAAGCTAAGAAGCTCCCTAAGCCCAAGAGGAACATCAGAAGTATACCTGCTGAGGAAAAGAACAAGGCCCCGGTGCCTCAAGCTGAAGAAAATGAAGATTCACTTGTTTTGAGGAAGTTGAAGCCCAAGATTCCTGACCATAATGGTGCTCATCCAGTGGCAGAAGACATGCATATCAGGAAAGATGCAGGACTGAGATTGTGGAGACGGTCTGATCCTTATGCTGTGAGGAGGAGGACAGTAGTTGATTACAGGTTCCACACAAATGAACAACAAGACTTCTATGAGACTATTTTGCTTGACGAGAAGCCCATTGTATGTGACATGAAATGGGTGGATTGGGAATACATCAAGGATAATGTAGATCACTTTCTAGGAGTTTATGAAAGCTTCAAAGCATGTGGAGTAGATGAGTTTGTTGGGCAGAAGCTCACAAAATGGAATGATGAGATGATCATGCAGTTTTACTCCACTGCTCACTTCTATCCATATGGAAGGATAGTATGGATGTCTGAGGGTACAAGGTACCAATCCACAGTTGAGGAGTGGGCCAAGCTGATAAATGCCCCTGAAGAACATGAAGATGACTTGGATGTGTTTGCCACCAAGAAGAAAGACCACAACACTATGGCTAACATGTACAAGGAGATCCTAGATAAAGCTTTGGAGACTCACAAGCTTGGATCAGTACACTTCTTGTTGTCTGGTCTGCCTACCATCAACTGGATCCTTAGGCACACATTGCTACCCAAGTCTGGAGATCACAAGATGATCAGAGGACATGTTATCAATTTGCTACATTTGTTTGATGTGCCTCAAAAGTTCAAGGTTATGAGTTTGATTGTAGAAACAATCAAGAGGACAACTGTTGATCAGAAAAGAAGCTGTGGGTATGCTCCACAATTTAGGAGCTCATCAACTCTAAGATGGGCACAGGAACATATCTGTTGGATAAGGAGCATCTACCCTTACATCCTAATTTTGAAGACAATACTGTTGTGATGAATGAGGAGGAACCATCATTAGTTCAAGCACAGGAGAAGAGAGCCAAAGCAAAGGCTGAGAAAGCTGCCAAGATGCCAAGTTTTGAAGAGGCATCTCAAGTTTTCCTGAAGAGCAAGCAAGATCAACTTGCATATCTAATTCAGTCTACACTGAGGATTGAGAAGGGCTTTGCCACCCTGACTCAAAACCAGGAGAGCTTGGAGAGGATCATAGAAACCAAATTTTATGATCTTGATCTGAAGGTAACTGAGATTCAAACAGCAGTTGAGCAGCTTCAGGAGGAAGCAGAAGAGAAGAGAGGCAAGGCAACTACTGGTGCATTTGAGCGAGTGCCTAGAGGACAGAGGTCTGCTGCAATGCCAGTGAGAGATTCTAGAGCTACAACATCGGCACCAGCAGCTACAACTCCAGTGCCACCTCCAGCAGCCACTCCACCAGCTCCAGCTACATCAACAAATGCATTCGTCCTTGGAGTTCTCTCTACACCACCTCCCGAAGACCAAACCTGAGAGACGCATAGCACTATGCGTATTTGAACTTTTTGGTAACTTGTTGCCCTAGGGGGAGAGATATGTATAGATCATAGGCTTCAAGAGAGAGTGTCTTGCTTTTTTATCTCTCTTGCTTTTGGTTGAACTTTTTGATTGTGTGCTTATGTGAGATACTTTATGTCCTTGTGAGAAACTTGTATGATCATGTGTTTGATCATTTACTACATTAATGCTTGTTTGGATGATACTATCTTTTATATCTCATATATGATCATTCACTTGCTTGCTAATGAGTGCATGCTTTTAATTTCTATTATTTTGAGCGCTCCACCAAGATGTATGTGACATGGAAGAGTAGCCCATGATCTTAATTGATTGTGCATTTGCATTCAAAAGCAAATTTTTAAATAATGCACAAATTTAGGGGGAGCTCTTGCTTATCACATACTTCTCAAAGTGACGATGTTTTTCAATCTTCTGATCATTTGTCGAAGCTTTGATCTATATGCTGTCATCAATTACCAAAAAGGGGGAGATTGAAAGTGCAACTATCCCTGGGTGGTTTTGGTAATTCCTAACAACATATAGCTCATTGAGCTAATGCTATTTCAAGATAAATATTTCAGGAAAGCTCAATGATTGGCATGGCATGGATTAGAAAGTGGACCCCTCAAAATGCTAAGGACAAAAGATTGGCTCAAGCTCAAAGCACAAGACTCTACATTTTACTTTTAGTGATCCAAGATCACATTGAGTACGTAGGAAAAGCCAATACTATTAAAAGGGGGCCAGGTGTTGCTTAATGAGTTACTTGCTCAAAATGCTTAGTGATATGCTCCAAAAACCCTCAACTACTTTCTCATATCCCTCCACCCACTCTTCATTCGTGGAGAGAGCCATCAGAACATGCCTACACTTCCAAAATACATTTTCTGAGAGAGAACCACCTACACTTGTGTTGAGATCAAGATATTCCATTCCAACCACATAAATCTTGATCTCTAGCCTTCCCCAAGTTGCTTTCCACTCAAATCATCTTTCTACCAAATCCAATCCTATGAGAGAGAGTTGAGTGTTGGGGAGACTATCATTTGAAGCACAAGAGCAAGGAGTTCATCATCAACACACCATCTATTACCTTTTGGAGAGTGGTGTCTCCTAGATTGGTTAGGTGTCACTTGGGAGCCTCCGTCAAGATTGTGGAGTTGAACCAAGGAGTTTGTACGAGCAAGGAGATCGCCTACTTCGTGAAGATCTACCCTAGTGAGGCAAGTCCTTCGTGGGAGATGGCCATGGTGGGATAGACAAGGTTGCTTCTTCGTGGACCCTTCGTGGGTGGAGCCCTCTGTGGACTCGTGCAACCGTTACCCTTCGTGGGTTGAAGTCTCCATAAACGTGGATGTACGATACCACCACCTATCGGAACCACGAATAAAAAAATCTCCGTGTCTACATTGCGTTTGCTCCCTCCAAACTCTTACCTTTACCTTCATATGCAATTGCTTTACATTCCGCTGCTATACTCTTAGAATTGCATTTGTAGGTTGATTACTTGATTTGTGCTAAGTTGCTAAAATCTGCCAAGACTTAAAATTAGGAAAAGGCTAGATTTTTACTTGGTCAAGTAGTCTAATCACCCCCCCCTCTAGACATACATTCGATCCTCCAGTAGTCTTCGCCTGCCAAAGGCTCTGATGGTGGCACCATCTTGGGCTCCACGGTGAGCTTTGTCCTGCCGTCCTGCTAGTCTTGGTCTCGTTGCACCGATATGGAAACCTTTTCCTGATGCCTCGAGACTCCTCGCCTGCGCTTGCCCCTTTAGCACCAAAGAGGAAACAAGGACACTGCGCACGCTGGCGCCCGCCTGGCCTTGGTCGTCATGGCTCACGTCATTGGGACCTCGCGAGGTTCACCTTGCCTTGATCTCTCTGCCCCTCACGAGCCAGCCTGGTGAGGCCGCTCCCGAGGAGGTCTTGTGTCGTCCGCCTCGTGAGGCTTGGCCCCTTGCGAGGGTCTGGAGTGTTGGTTGGCGATGATGGGCCGTACAGGGCCGCTGGCAGAGCCACGCCGTGGGCCGCAGGCAGGAAAGTCTGGGGACCCCCGTTCCCAGAACACCGACAATAGCCCCTGGGCCCAAGGCGCGCTCGGACTTGGCTTCGAGGCAAAGCCAAAGGGCAAGTGCGGAGCGCCGCGGGCTTCAACAGCCTGCGGCTTTGGTCGACGCGTGGTGATTGATTGGACGTGGGCGTCTTCGCTTCCCCATGCTGCCTCGGCAACTGCTCGACTAGACGAGTCCCTGCTACATGCAAAAAAGGGGAATCATTACCTGCGACCGTGGGGGTGGACGGTTGACCTCCCTTAGGCTATAAATGAGGAGGGAGGCGGAGCCCCCGTTGCTCATCTCTTCTTGCTCCGCCCACTTCTTCTTCCTTGCTTCATTGCTAGTAGCTACACCAATGGCGCCTACGAAAAGGTTCTCGGCCGCGGAGAAGGGGAAGGCTCGCCGAGCGGGGCCCAGCTCTCCGCCGCCCAAGCGTGGGCGCGGCCATCCCCGCAAGCATGCCGCGACCCCCGCCGCGGCTCCCGGCTTCCGCGGCGGTGCCTCTTCTCGGGGTGAGGCTCGTCCAGATCGTGGCAGCCCCGTCGGTGAGGGGAGGCGTGCCATGGTCGCACGGCCTCCTCGGACGTGCTTTCACTCGGCGGAGGTGCTGCCAGAGTTCGTCGTTTGGTCGGAGAATCCGGCCAATACCTGGCTTCAGCTCCCGCGCTTCTTCGCCGGCGAGCTGCCTGCCGTAGGTCCAGGCGGGCTCTGTCTGCAGGCAGACGGTTGCTGCAGCAAAGCTTCGTGGCTCGCGGTCGAGGTCTCCATCGCTGGCAACATGGCCCTGGCCCGCGGCTGGCACACGTTTGCCCGCGCGTGCGGCCTGGGCAGGCGGTGCACCGTCCATTTCAAGTACGACGGCAACGTGACCCTCTACGTGAGGGCGTTTGGAGAAGATGGCCGCCGCGTCGGGTGCTGCCCTAAGGACAACGACGGCGACGAGGTGCTTGGCCTTGGCGACGGTCGAGATGAGGGCGAGGATGACCTCGTGCCCAGCTACGACGGTTCTCCTTCTGGCGATAGCTCCAGCAACGGTGGCTACGACCAGCCGCCACGCTCGCTCTGAATGTGGCAGCGGGTCGTCTCGCCGTCGCGCCTCAGTGAAGCACGAGGAAAGGTCCGGCTGAGCTCAGGAGAGCGCTTCGGGTCCGTCCTTGCGAGCCATCGTAGAGGCACGCGCCGCTTTTGTTTTGTTCTTCCTTTTCTTCCTGCATTAAGAGAGAGACGAGTATGGGACCCCACAGGGGTGTGCAACAAACTATGATTTCCAAGTTGTTATGCTATGTTTATCGTTTCTGTGTTGCGTCGCAATATCAATGTCTTATGTAGGCGCGTAGGAATAACTTAGCTTGACGTGCTTGGAGCAGTTTCCGCCTCACGAGGCGCACATTCCTCCGTATGGCGAGGCATTTAGGGACTGCAAAAATTTGTTAGTTAGGGGATTCCAAGCCCTGGTCGCAGGCGCCGCCGACCATGACCCAACGCCTCGCATCGCGGTACCCGAGGGGCACAGATTGAGGGAGGAGCGCCAGCTTGCGGCTCGAACGAGAGTGCCTTGCAAAAAAGGACAAGACGCCAAGACGCTCGCGAGGGCACCTGCCCAAAAAAAGGACAAGACGCCAAGACACTCGCGAGGGCACCTGCCCAACCCCCTCGTGAGGGACGCGAGAGAGAGTACAGGTCAAACAAAGAACCGAAGGAAAAAATAGAGGCAGAAGGCGATGGAACAAGACCGGCAAGTGAACACCAGAAAGCAAATTTCGATTAAAGACGGGCAAGCCAACTACGGAGAGCAAATGAAAAGCCGCGTCCGGCACCTAGTCTAGTCTTCTTGTCTTCTCACCGGCGCGGAGCTAAGTGCTGCCACTAGGACGTGGGAGGGAGCCCCAGAGGCCCGAGGGCGGCACTCCCGAGACTCCGGGGCATGTATAGCCCCACTTATTATTACGTGAGAGTGTCACGAGCGGAGACCTTCACAGGCACTGGGCCTTCTTCACAGGCGTTGGGCCTTTCTTCATGGGTAGAACTTCCGGAGGTGCTGTATGTTCCAGGCGTTCCGGATGGGTAACCCGTCCTGCGTCTCCAGGCGCGCGACGCCGGGCCTGGAGACGTGGGCGACCCTAAACATGAGAGCTTATGCAACCCTTACCTGGAGAGCACCCGCTTTAGGATGAGGTCACCCAACTCGAGCATCCTGGAGCGGATGTTACGGCAGTGGTACCGTCGCAGCGCCTGCTGATATCTTGCCGCCCGTAGCATGACTTCACGGCGGCGTTCCTCCCCCAGCACGAGGTCCATCCCCCGCACGGCGTCCTGCTGCGCCCCATCAAACGCCAGGACCCGCGCGGAGCGATGTTTGACCTTGTGAGGGAGAACCGCTTCTGCTCCATAGACGAGGAAGAACGGGGTCTCGCCCGTTGGCTTGGTGGCGGTGGTGCGGATGGACCATAGCACAGACTGGAGCTCGTCGTGCTAGCCCCTGCCGCAGGCCTCGAGCTTCTTCTTGAAGGTCCTGGTCTTGAGGCCTCTTAGGACCTCCACATTGGCGCGTTCGGCCTGGCCATTGCTCCGGGGGTGCGTCACCGAAGTGTAACAGATTTGCGTTCCAATGTTAGCACAATATGTCTTGAAGAGATTGCTAGTGAAATACGAGCCGTTATCGGTGATGATGCGGTTGGGGACCCCAAACCGGCTCACGAGACCCTTGATGAACTTGACTGCGAAGCCGGCCGGGAGGGTGCGGATGGCTTCTACTTCTGCCACTTGGTGAACTTGTCGATGGCGACGTAAGGTAGCCCCAGGCGCTCGAGGGAACGGGCCCAAGATATCCAGCCCCAGACCGCGAACGACCACGAGAGCGGGATGGTCTAGAGGCCCTGAGTCGGCTGATGAATCTGCTTGGCGTAGAATTGACAGGCCTCACAAGACCTCACCAGCTCAGTCGCGTCGTTGAGTGCCGTGGGCCAGTAGAATCCGCTGTGAAACACCTTGCCGACGAGGGTCCGTGACGATGAGTGGTGCCTGCAGTCCCCGCCGTGTATGTCGGCCAGTAGCTCTCTCCCTTGCTCCCTGGAGATGCAACACAGGGAAACGTCATTTGGCCGCTTCCTGTATAACTCACCGTCCCGGATGTAGTATGCCGTGGCATGTCGGGCCACACGCTCCACGTCCTCCTCCTCTTCCAGCAGCGTCCCTTGCGTTAGGTATTCCATGAATTCCTTGGTCCAGCACCCCTCCTCAGGCTTGAGCGCCAAGAGCAAGCGCGCTCCCGAGGCCGGGCCATAGGCCGGGGCTCCCGAGGCAGGTGGTTGAGGGAGCTCCTCCCGAGGCAACGCTGTTCTTGAGAGTGGCGGTGTCGCTGATGGTTTGAAGAGTGTAAGTGCATCTAGTGCCCCTTAGTGATTTTGGTGTATTGAAGACTTATAGGTTAAGGGACTAATGTGTTTATGAGTGTACACAGGTCTATAAGTCTATGAGGAGTTTGATATTTCTGAGATAAAATCGACCCTAAAATGAAGTTCTTCGACTGAAGACTTTGATATTCTGAAGACTTTCTGAAGACTTTGAAAGTGAAGAAATTGGTGTGACCTTGAAGACATGGTATTCATTTGAGGAACATGAAGCGTGAAGACTTCTGTTTTCGTAGTTTCATTTTCTCTTTCTTGAGTCATAGGAAACACCGTCTTTGTTAAAGGGGTCGAGGAGATACTAAGGAAAAATTTCCATGTGATGCTCAACTCAAAATCCTACACCTACCAATCCCTTGAGTGAAGCCTTTGGAAATCTCATACAGTTCAGTCAATTTCTTCAAAGGATGTGAGACAAAGTTCTTCCGGTCATTTGAGGAATTTGTTCTGACCGAGGAGTTAGGAATTCGCCAAAGGCGGATTGCCTACACAGTGAGGAACATGATAGCCCTGAGGAATTTGAGAGTCAAATTTCCGACCGTTGCTGTGCTCCGCGCCAGCTGTCCCAAAATATCTTATCCACCTAACAGTCATATAATTGAAGGGCATTTATGTCTTATCATGTCAGGCTTCTCCATAGGCTATAAATAGCCGCCCCCTACAACCACTAGCTGGTTGGCTGCCCCGAGAGAAACTTGACACTTGTCATTTGAGAGCAACCCATCCTCTGAGGACTTTGAGCGAAAATCATCGAGTGAGGAAAAACCCAAAAACCAAACCCCTACAAACCCAAAGTGATTGAGGATCACTGAAGAGATTGATCTTGCATGGATCCGATGCTTGTTACCTTTGAAGACTGTGCTTCTTCCAGATGGTTAGGCGTCATGGTCTAGAGCATCCAAGAGGAATTGTGGATCGCCGAGTGACCAAGTCTCATGAAGGTTTGGAAGTCGCTGAAGACTTACCACGGTGATTGGACGAGGTCTGTGTGACCTTAGTTCAAGAAGAATACGGTGAGGACTTGGTATCCTGAGCTGCGTGCTCGGCCGATTGGTGTCCGGACTGTGTCCTCGAAGTTTAAATACTCACCGCTCCAACCAGATGTACAACTGAGACAAAGTTGGGAACTGGTCTACCAAATCATTGTCTTCACCAACCTAACTGGTTCTATTTCCTCAACTCTTTCATTTCCTCATTCTTGTGTTGAGCGTTCATTCATATCTGTGTTTGAAGACTTTGGTAGAAGACTTTCTCAATTTCCTCGGTTCAATTTCTTGATCTGTTTGTCTTCATCTTGTGCTATCCTGTGTTTACGCTTTACGTACTCTTTGATTGTCTTCATTTCATCATGATGACCATGCCCGCATTCTCTTATGCTTACTTCTGAGTACTTATTCCGCTGCAAGTAGTTCTTCGCTAAGGAATTTCCTCACCGGCAAATTCCTCAGTGAAGAATTCATAAAAATCGCCTATTCAGCCCCCCTCTAGTCGATATAACGCACTTTCAATTGGTATCAGAGCAAGGTACTCCCGTGTTCTGTGTGATTTTGGTTTAACCACCTGGAGTTTTAGTTATGTCGACCGCGGGTATGAAGAAAGTGACATGTCCTATCTTTGACGGTCTTGATTATCCCAAGTGGAAGGCCATGATGAGAAAGAGCCTCATGGCAATGGATAGTCACTGAAATTGGTCTTACTGATCTATGCAAAACGGCGAACGCAGATGATATTCGCAAGTACACTCGTCTTGATATCATGGCGAAGGACATCATCTGTTCCTGCCTATCTAGAGATGAATTCAAGCGCATTATGCATCTTTGCAATGCGAAGCTTATCTGGGACCGAATCTGTGACGTCTATGAAGGTCATCGAACCCGTCATGATCCCTGGTTTGAGGACTTCAAGGAATCTCTCAAAACGATGACTTTCGAACCAGAATCATCATCTTCTGCATCATGTCTCATGGCAAAGGGTGTCGAGCTAACCGAATGTTCCTCATCTGAATTTAGTGACTATGAATCTGATGATGATGGATCTGATGATGATATTGAACCTAGCTATACCAAACTTGTTTGCATTGCCACCAAACAACAACATGCCTTGGAAAAGGTTCAAAACATGCTAGATAAAAGTGATGATATGTTGGGTGAAGAAATGGATCGCACTAAAGCCCTGACTGAAAATCTTCAGAGACTTCAGTCTAGGTTTGATACCTTCAAGGTCATCATAACACTCTCTTGTCTCGATCATGAGAAACTTTCTTATGAATTTCTTCAAAGAAAGCAAGATCTTGAGAAGCTAAGAGTGAGTTATGAAGATCTTCGAAGGAGCGCGATTCATTACTTGCTCAACAAATCAGCGCTTCTCGTGAAGAATTTGTTCCTCCATGCTTAAAGTGCATTGAACGTGAATCACTAATTCTTCACCTGAATGTTCAAATGCTTCAACTGTTACAAATTCTTCACTGCCTCGCTATCACTAATTCCTCATATGAGGACATTGCTAGTATCACCGACGATGCAGGCTGAAGGAATTGTACATGACAGCATGTACAAAAGCCTCAAAGGGCATCAGACTCTTTGTGATGTGCTTAAAAGCAGATCCTCAACAGAAACCCTAGGAAAGAGGGTATTGCCTTTGAGAGGAAACTCAATGCTGATGGAACATATTGAAGCCCGAGCAGTACCCCAAAACCTCATGGGTTGCTGCAAAGGGACCTCCAGTTGATCCATCTAACTTATCTGGCTTTACATGCGAATCTCCTCATTCTTCTGATGAGTCATTTGACTCCAACTATAAACTGTTCAAAAATCAGAATGGTGAAGTATTTGCTAGATATGTTGGCACTAATTGCAGGAACGGTTCCCCTATGAAGAAAATCTGGGTTCCCAAGAAGTGCCTTGAAAGTCTTCAGGTGAATGTCCTCATGACACCACCTGTGAAGAATAGGAACTCCAGATCAAACTCTTCATCTGGACCAAATTCTTCATATGGATCCAAGTCCTCATACGGACCGAATTCCTCACGTGGATCAAATTCCTCAAAAGGATCAAAGTCCTCATATTATTATCATCATGCTAACAACTCTGTTTCGCAGGGTAGAGCTAAGGGCTATGAATATGTGCATTATTCTTCAAACTAATATGTTCATAAGTCATCGAAGAATTTATCTGCTTATTCATATGCTTACCCTAACCCTCTTATGTGAAACGAAATGGATTGGCCTCTATGCCACCATTCTCATATGCAGCTACGTAGAGTGATGAACTCTTGCCACCCCTTCAGATGTGGGTGGTGAAGAAAAGAACTAACCTCTTCTGCAGGTCAGGTCTCCGGGCGTGCTTTAAACGCGTCAAGAATTTCTTTGGGGCCTGACAAAAATGCCTGAAAGGACGTGGGCTAATCATGAAGAAATGAACTTTCATTTCACACATCCTCATACTTATCTCATTATCTTTGCTTGATGAAATTCATCTGATGAACTTGATATCATATTCTTCACTGATGAAGTATATGAGATCGTAAGTTGCACTAATTCATCTGCAGGATGATCAACCCAAAGCCAATGAGTGGGTCCTCGATAGTGGATGTACAAATCACATGACTGGTGACAAGAATCTATTGATGGATACTCCCTTATCACCGTCACATCTAAAGCATATCATCTTTCTTGACAAAGGCAAAAGTCGGTATTGGGTCTTGGTAAGGTTGCGATCTCTAAGGACATACACATGGACAAAGTCATGCTTGTTGAGTCCTTAGGATACAACCTCATGTCGATCTCAATGCTTTGTGATCTTGATATGGTTGTTATCTTTGGCAAGTATCGTTGTGTTGTGATTATGGAAGCTGACAATTCCAAAGTCTTCGAAGGCTTTAGGAGAGGAGACTTGTATATTGTTGATTTCTCTACAGGACCACAACCAGCCATGTGTCTACTTGCAAAAGCTTCAGAAGGCTGGCTATGGCATCGGCGACTTGGTCACGCAGGCATGAGGAATTTGCACACGCTTGCAAAGAAGAAGCATGTCATTGGCATTGAGAATGTCAAATTCCTCAAGGATCACTTGTGTGGAGCCTGTGAAGCTGGAGAAATGACCAAGGCCAAGCATCCAGCGAAGACTATCATGACCACTACACGTCCCTTCGAATTGCTTCACATGGACCTCTTTGGTCCTAATCATTACTCAGCAGTCACTAATGATGCATCTCTATATGGCTTTGTTATTGTTGATGATTACTCTCGTTACACATGGGTACACATTGTTACTTACAAAAATGAAGTGCGTGAAGTCTTCAAACGATTTTCCTCAAGGGCTTCAACTAACTTTGGTGTGAAGATCGACACATCAGAGTGACAATGGAACTGAGTTCAAGAATTCCGGTCTTGATGCCTACCTTGATGAACTTGGTATTACTCATGAGTTATCTGCTCCCTATACTCCTCAAGAAAATGGCGTCGTGGAGCGCAAGAACGAACTCTTGTTGAGATGGCTCGCACTATGCTTGATGAATACAAAACGCCTAGTCGTTTTTGGATTGATGCAATTGATACCGCGTGCCACATAATCAACAGAGTGTATCTTCAAAAATTCATCAAGAATACTTCCTATGAACACCACAAGGACAACAAACCCAATTTGAGTTATTTCAAAGTCTTGATTGCTAAATGCTGGATTAGTGATCCTCATCACAGTTCTAAATTTGCACCGAAAGCACATGAAGGTTTTATGCTTGGTTACGGAAAGGACTCGCACACCTACAGAGTCTTCGACATCGTTCTTCACAAAATTGTTGATACTGTAGATGTGCGGTTCGATGAAACTAATGGCTCGCAAAGAGAGCACCTACCTTCTGTGTTAGATGAACCAGCTCCTGAGGAATCTATCAAGTTCAAGGCAACTGAGGATGTCATTCCTACTGAAGAATCTGCTGAAGAATTCATTCCAGTACGGCGAAGAACGTCGAGCTGATGCACCTGAAGATAATGTTGAAGACAATGGTGCTGAGGAAAATGATCAAATTCCTCGACGACAACCAGCTCATCCTCGCGTTGCAAAAGAAGTGCAAGTTGACAAGATCATCGATGACATTGAAGCGACATGTCCTCTCACACGCTCAAAAGCTTCACATTTATCTAACTTTTGTGGGCACTATGCTTTTGTCTCTATCACAGAGCCCACGCAGGTAGATGAAGCATTTACGGAGCCCGAGTGGTTTCGGGCCATGCAAGAAGAATTACATCGATTCGAGCTCAACAATGTCTAGGAACTGGTCAAACGTCCGGATCCTCGCAAGCATAATATCATTGGCACAAAGTGGATCTACATAACAAGCAAGATGAAAATGACCTTGTGGTGAGGAATAAGGCACGACTTGTAGCTCAAGGCTACACACAGGTTGAAGGAATTGATTTCGATGAAACATTTGCACATGTTGCTAGACTTAAGGCTATTCGCATATTACTTGCTTATGCTAACCATCATAATATCACCTTATATCAAATGGATGTAGAAAGTGCATTCCTCAATGGTAAGCTTGAGGAAGAAGTATATGTTGCTCAACCCCGTGTTTTGAAGATCCAAAGAATCCCGACAAAGTCTTCAGACTCAACAAGGCCCTCTATGGTCTCAAACAGGCCCCAAGGCGTGGTATGATACATTGAAGGAATTCTTCATGAAGAATGGCTTCACACCAGTTCACTCGACCCTACTCTCTTTACTAATTCATATGATGGTGAACTGTTTGTGTGCCAAATATATGTTGATGATATTATCTTTGGCTGTATTGACCAACATTATAGTGATGAATTTGCCTATATGATGAGTGAAGAATATCAAATGTCTATGATGGGAGAGTTGAAATTCTTCTTAGGTCTTCAAATTAAATCAACAACACAATGGCATATTCATATCTCAGGAGAAATACCTCAAAGATGTCTGAAGAAATTCGCATGCAAGATTGCAAAGGTGTCAAAATTCCTATGCCCACAAATGGCCATCTATGCAATCGATGAAAATGGTATTGACTTCGATCACAAGGTATACCGCTCCATGATTGGTTCTCTATTGTACTTATGTGCATCTAGGCCAGATATAATGCTTAGTGTTTGCATGTGTGCCCGATTTCAAGCTACACCGAAGGAATCACACCATAAGGCTGTGAAGCATATTCTTCGATGCCGCCTTGCAATGCCGAAGACAATCTGCGCGCCGGACTCATCATCATTGAAGCCTGCTTCAGGGGCTACTGAGGGAGTCCTGGATTAGGGGGTATCCGGACAGCCGGACCATATCCTTTGGCTGGACTGTTGGACTATGAAGATACAAGATTGAAGACTTCGTCCCGTGTCCGGATGGGACTCTCCTTGGCGTGGAAGGCAAGCTTGGCGATACGGATATGTAGATCTCCTACCTTTGTAACTGACTTTGTGTAACCCTAGCCCCCTCCGGTGTCTATATAAACCGGAGGGTTTAGTCCGTAGGACAACAACAGTCATACCATATGCTAGCTTCTAGGGTTTAGCCTCTACGATCTATGGGTAGATCAACTCTTGTAATACTCATATCATCAAGATCAATCAAGCAGGAAGTAGGGTATTACCTCCATCGGGAGGGCCCGAACCTGGGTATACATCATGTCCCCCGCCTCCTGTTACCATCCTCCTTAGACGCACAGTTCGGGACCCCCTACCCGAGATCCGCCGGTTTTGACACCGACATTGGTGCTTTCATTGAGAGTTCCACTGAGTCGTCATCATAGGGCCTGATGGCTCCTTCGATCATCGGTAGCGATGCGGTCCAGGGAGAGGTTTTCCTCCCCGGACAGATCTTCGTATTCGGCGGCTTCGCTCTGCGGGCTAACTCGCTTGGCCATCTGGAGCAGATCGAGAGCTACGCCCCTGGCCACCAGGTCAGGTTCGGGAACTTGAATTACACTGCCGACATCCGCGGAGACTTGATCTTCGACGGATTCGAGCCCATGCCAGGTGCGCCGCACGATCACGACGAGCATGATATAGCTCTGCCGTCGGACAGTGTTCGGGAGATCACACCGGCAACTACTCCGGCCTTCAATCTGGAGCAAATTGCGCCATCCAAGGACGGGTGGATAGACCCCGCCATGGAGGTCGTACCCTCAGCGGCGATAGAGCCGGATACTGACCTCACTCCTCACGATAGCCGTGACGCTGAACCACGGGATTCATCTCCGGCCACGGACTCTGAGCCGCCTGTGCCCGTGCCTATCGAATCCGATCGGGCGCCGATCATGGAGTTTACCTCCACGGATATCTTTCAGCACTCGCCTTTTGGCGACGTGCTAAATTCATTAAGATCCCTCTCCTTGTTAGGAAAACATTGGCCGAACTACGTCCGACTAGAATGGGATGCATACGACGAAGAAATTCGCTGCCCACCCACCACCCACTTAGTAGCCACTGTCGACGATTCAACCGACATGCTCGACTTCGATTCCGAAGACATCGACGGCATGGACGACGATGCAGGAGACAAACAGGAACCACCGCCCGCAGGGCGCTGGACCGCCACTCCATCACATGACATATACATGGTGGATACACCCAAAGAAAACAATGACGAGGAACGGAAAGAAGCAGCGAAGAACAGCTCCATCGAGAAGCAAACAAAGCGTCGACGTAGGCGCCGCTCTAAATCCCGCCTCGGCAAAAGCAGCGATAACAGCGAAAGAGAAAATAACACCCCGGTCGACTCCAGAGGAAACGACGACCACACTGACCCAGCAGCAGAGCAAAATGAAGCCGCGAACGGTGAACATAGTACGGATCCGATGTCCGAACACGGTGACGCCAAGTATAAAGCTCATAAAACTCCCTCCGAGGAGGAAAATAGTCCGGACGAAGATGCACACATCATCTCGGAAAGGCACTTGGAACAAGAGAACCTTCGCAGAAGGCTTATTGCCATAGTGAGGAGTCTGAAAAAGCAGAAGCAAAAGCTTAAGGCCGCACAAAATACACTCAACAGTAGATGGAACAAAGTGCTCGACAACGAAGAAAAGTATGGCGGAAGTTACCACACAAAGAGCTATCCAAAGCGCAAGCTATTGCCCGAATTCAATGACGAGGCCTTAGAGCCCACACAGCCGAAAAATAAAACGGCCAACCAGTCCGATCAACCACCTCGTGGCCGCGATAGAGCGGCTAACAAGGCCGCACATAAGTCAACACACGATATACGTGACGACTTGTGCCAAAAATCCAGTATGACCAGATCCATCTATGGATCTAGAAAGCGCGCTACGGCACAATATCAAAACTGAATACCACAACCGTCCGAACGCCTTGATACATCTAAATACAGGGGTGCCGCACACCCCCTATGTTTCACCGATGAAGTGCTGGACCATGAATTTCCAGAAGGATTCAAACCAGTCAACATAGAGGCATACGATGGGACCATAGACCCTGGGGTCTGGATTGAGGACTTTATCCTCCATATACATATGGCTCGCGGAGACGATCTCCACGCCATCAAGTACTTGCCCCTCAAGCTTAAAGGACCAGCTCGGCCTTTGGCTAAAAGCCTCCCCGAAAACTCCATTGGAAGTTGGGAGGAGCTCGAGGATGCTTTTCGGGCTAATTTTCAAGGGACCTATGTCTGACCTCCGGATGCAGACGATTTGAGTCACATAATTCAACAGCCCAGAGAGTCAGCCCGAAAGCTTTGGAACATGTTTCTCACTAAGAAGAACCAAATTGTCGACTGCCCGGACGCCGAAGCCTTAGCAGCTTTCAAGCATAGCATCCGAGATGAATGGCTCACCAGACACCTCGGCCAAGAAAAACCGAGAACAATGGTAGCCCTAACAAGCCTCATGACCCGCTTTTGCGCAGTCGAGGATAGCTGGTTAGCCCGCAGTAGCACTAGCGACCCAAGCACATCCGAAGTCAGGGATGGCAATGGAAAACCAAGACGCAGCAAAAGCAAGCGTCGAAATACAGAAGACATCCCAGATAATACGGCGGTAAACGCCGGATTCAGGGGCTCTCAACCAGGTCAGCGGAAAAAGCCTGTTAAAGGCAGCAGAGATGGACCGTCCAGCCTAAACAAGATTCTAGACAAACTATGTCAGATTCATGGCACCCCTGATAAACCCGCAAATCACACCCACAGAGAATGTTGGGTCTTCATGCATGCCGGTAAGCTAAAGCTAAACGCCGAACACAAGGGAAGGGAGACACCAAGTGAAGATGAGGACGAGCCAAGCCAGCAAAGCACCGGGGGACAGAAAAAATTCCCACCAGAGGTTAAAACAGTAAATGTGATCCATGTGACGAAGAGGAGAAGCAAACCTGCACTCCGAGACACACACGCCCTAGAGCCCGTCACCCCTAAGTTAAACCCCTGGTTGGCCTGCCCGATCACTTTTGATTGCAGGGATCACCCAACAAGTATCCGGCTCAAAGGATTGGCGGCCTTGGTGTTAGACCCAATAGTAAATGGATACCATCTCACAAGAGTCCTCATGGACGGCGGCAGTAGTCTAAAGCTGATATATCAGGACACAGTTCGCAAAATGGGGATAGACCCAACAAAAATCAGCCACAATAATACTACCCTCAAGGGAGTAATACCAGGCCCAGAGGCCCGCCGCACGGGCTCTCTATTACTAGCAGTTGTATTCGGCTTTCCCGACAATTTCCAAAGCGAAAGTTTAACCTTCAACATTGCTCCATTCTGAAGTGGCTATCAAGCATTACTCGGTAGAGCGGATTTCACTCGTTTTAATGCAATACCGCATTACGCTTCTCTCAAGCTTAATATGCCCCGGTCCACATGGCATCGTCACCATTAGTGGAAACGTTGAACGTTCCTTACAAGTGGAAGAATGTGCGATGGCTTTACCGGCCGAACACTAAATGGCCCCCCAACCAGAATAAAGGATCGGTCGTCAAGACCGCGGACACGGTTAGACAAGTCTGGTGCATTACTAGCTATAACAACTTGGGAAAACCCGAGGTTGGTTTGATGGTTATACCCCGATAGACGGCACCAGGGGCTTCCCGCATGTAATCGGGGCTAGTTCCGCTCAACTTAACTTATCTTGAATTTTAATGGTTTATTGAGAATAACCAATCTTTTCTGGAACGACAACTTTTCACCTAAGTTCTTCTCTTTTTACAGATGACAATCGCGCCACACCCGTCCAGGGTACGGCACAACGGAGACACAGGCGCAGACGTGCAGCACGGACCCGCTCAAAGGTTTCTTTTGAGATTAAGACCCTGTGTAAACCTTTTTTACTGTCTCTTGTTGTTCACATCCTCCGCATACTTAATATAACCGAGAAGGATGCTGACGTTATTGGCATTTCGCCACGTCAGAGCATTGCACGTACCTGGACACTAGGGGTTCATTATCAAGGGCACTATTCAGCCCGGTATATGTTATAAAGATCGAATACCTTAGGGAGTGTTCCGCGTCGCGAGTTTGGCCTTATATGCATCAGCTCCGAATCATTGTCTTTGGTCAAATGTTGGGTTTGCCCGGCTCCCGTGTTTTGCTACCTTACGTTCCGCTCTATCGGCTAAGGTGGCACCGGGAGAACTACTGCGATTGTGTCCTGGTTCATCCGGATGAGCACCTCAGTAGAGAAAGCCGAAAACTGACTGTCATGATAAAGCGCGAGACTAGTCAACCACTCGATGACTTACCAGAATCTTCGGGATTCCTCCGCATTAACGAAGGGCCGCTTCCGGTCATGTACGTACGCTCCCCGTATTCGGACGAGCGCGGAGGTACTAGGGCCTATCTAGTAGTCCCACCGTCAAACTCCTATGGCTAAGTGAAAGTGTTAAAGCAATATAGTCCGATTGCCTTGTTCGCTGCGCTACCACCTCCTTAATGGACCAAGACGTTGGATCAAGTGTGAATATGCGCTTATTACGAACACCCCCGCATTATATGCGTGGGGGCTGAAGCCGACAACTGCAAACTTTCAGGTTATATACATATATACATAAAGCGGCCATACGAGGCATCATAATACTTTCAGGCAAAAGTATAAACACAGCCTTTATAATTCAGTAAAACATTGTTTTTACAATGGGAATACATGTCACTAGAACATAATATTCTTCGAGCACTGAGCTTCTATTGAACGAGCGCCTTCAAGTACTTCTTCAAAGTAGTGCTTGGCAGCTACTCGGCCCATGGCCGAACCCTGGGTTGCAATAGCGGCGGCCTCCATGTCTGCCCAGTATGTCTTGACACGGACAAGTGCCATCCGCGCACCCTCTATGCACGCCGACCTCTTCATAGCATCGATATGCGACACAACACCAAGGAATCGTTGCACCAAACCAAAATAACTATTCGGCCGTGGCCCTGTCGGCCACAGGTGATCCACAACAGACACCATGGCAAGCCCGGACAACCTATGGAGCTTGGCCCACTCGGTCATTCGCTCATTTAACAGCAGCGGACGCACTGGACTATCGAACTGTGACCAGAATAGCTTTTCTACTTCATGATTTTTTTTATCCTTGAAGTACTCGGACGCATCAGCTGCACTTGCTGCCAGATCCGCATATGCGTCCGCAGAGCTCCATAGTTGATCAAGAGGGGCATACTTCGGATCTCCGAACTTCTTCCGCAACAAGAAGGGCTTCCCAGCCGCGATATCTCCAGATTGACGCAGGTCCTCCTTCGACGCTCTGATCTTAGAGCAGACTTCCTTGGCTGCTACCATGGCCTTCTCCAGCTCCGTCGACTTCGCTCGGTTTTATTTTTCAAGAAGCTGGTAACGGTCGGCGGTATCTTTCAACTCAACGGCCATCTTGGCCATTTTTTCCTTGCTTTGGCAATGGGCAGCCTATTCGGCCCTCACCTCTTTGACCGCCTTTAAAGCGGCCGCATCACTATTCCTGGCTTATTCTTTGGCTCGGGCAAGTTCCGCCCGAAAGGTCTCCATGGCCGCGGCTCCATCTGCAGTCAGAACATATTAAAGATACTGGCACTATGCTCCTCTTACTACGTGTTGATCATCAGAGAAATCACATACCCTGTGCCTCGTCAAGCCGCTTGTTGACAAGCACGATGTCGGCATCCGCCGCATCAAGTTGCCGCTTCAGCTCGGCAAACTCACCAGTTCGGCTTGCCACCGGACCTTCAGCCACCTACACATGAAGGCGGACTAATTATTACCTGGGACTATGATCCTCCGTTTGCCGACGTTCTCGACAGCAACTAGAGTGTCAGGGCTACTATCTGCATAGGGCACACCTAACGTGTGCGGTACTGCCAAAAATACACACTATTTCACGTACCTCAAAGCCTTTCAGCAGACTCATAAATGCTTCATGCAACCCGCTTTCGGCGGATGAAATCCCATGAATCACCGTACCCATTAGCGTACGATGCGCCTCCAAGATAGCCGCTTGCTCCAGAAGATCCTTCAGCGTGTCCGATTGCACACCAGACGGTTCCGGACTCTTTCTGTTGCTCTCCTTAGGAGCCGAATACTAACGACTTCGGGTGGCCAAGGGATTACCCTCTGGACTTGGCGGATCAGGAGAAGCCCTTTGCGACGACACTTCAGCGTCGCCCGCCTCGTGAGGCGGGGTGGCATGGGGAGGTGTTTCGATTTCCATCATCTCCGGAAGAAGATCCCCCGAAGACGAACCCTGTCGAGAAGGGCTAAGATCCGAACTACAAGATATATGTTTCGGTTATTGTCCTCAGACGTAAAGCATGATATTTTTTTTACTATTTAGAACTTTTAGTTTACTTACAGCTCGGTGGGAGGTTGACCCCCTTGCGGACACTGTACGGCAAGGATGCCCTCCGAGGCAGGACCCTCTGGTGAAGATTTCTTCCCCCATTTGGAAACCTTGGTTTCCGGGTCTTCAGAGGTGGTCCTCTTCCTTCCTTGGGGAGAAGGGATTTCGAATCCCTCTCCCCGGTCGTCCTCCTTCGTGGAGGCGCTAATTCCCCCGGTTTGGATAGATAACAAGTGAGGCCCGCTTTCAGCCTCTTTATTCCCCCCCTTTATATTCCCCTGAGGCCGCCTGATGAGGCGCCGGCTCGAGCATTCTGGCTAGTACCAGATCTGTCGTGCCTTCGGGAAGGGGAGCCGGACACCTGATCATCTTCGCCTTTGTTACCCAAATTGGTCAAAGAGCCGACTTTTTCGTAATGATGTTGAGATAAATAAAAGAAAACATCGTATTCGGCCATGGGATTACTTACTTGGGTGTCTGGGCGATTGCAGCTCAGACCCACATCCTCGGTGAGGTCCGGACTCCTTATTTGTGGTCTGAAGAACAATTTGTACATCTCTTCGAGCGTCATGCCGAAGAAGTGTTGAATAGCTCGGGGTCCTTCTGGGTTGAACTCCCACATTCGGATGGGTCGATGTTTGCACGGCAGGACCCGGCGGACTAGCATGACTTGCATTACCATGACTAAGCCAACCTCTCTCTCGAGGAGATCTTGGATGCGGCTCTGCAATATCGGCACATCATTTACAGGCCCCCAGTCTAGCCCCTTGGTGATCCACGACATCAGCTGTGGTGGGGGGCCTGAGCGAAAGGCAGGGGCAGCTACCCACTTGGTGCCCCGGGGAGCTGTGATATAGAACCACTCCCGTTGACATAAACTGGACACCCTCGGGAAGGAACCTTTTGGCCATGGAACTTTGACGCCCTTACTTGTTATGGCACCTCCGCACTCTGCGTGTCACCCCTCAATCATCTTCGGCTCCACATTGAAAGTTTTGAGCCACAGGCCAAGGTGTGGGGTAATGCGGAGGAAAGCTTCACACATGACGATGAACGACGAGATGTGAAGGATGGAATCCGGGGCCAGGTCATGGAAATCCAGCCCGTAATAGAACATGAGCCCCCTTACAAAGGGATCCAGAGCAAAGCCTAGCCCTCGGAGGAAGTGAGAAATGAATACAACGCTCCCGCCGGGTTCGGGAGTGGGGATGGCCTGCCCTCGAGCGGGCGGCCTGTGCGAGATTTCGCCGGTCAAATACCTGGCCTCTCTTAGATTCTTGATATCTTCCTCTGTGGCAGAGGAAGGCATTCACCGACCTTGAAGGTTGGACCCGGACATGGTTGAAAGTCCGAAGTGCCTGGCCTGAGCCTTGGGTGTTGGAACTCAAGGTGGGGGAAAGGATTTGATTGAGCGCAAGAAGAAAAAGGACAGGCCTTGGCCTCTTTATAAAGGGGATGAATATCAGGCGTCCTCCGCGTGGCCGTTTGGGACTTGCCTAATCGAGGAGTCATACCAACGGGCAAGATTGGGTTACCCATATCCGTATTGATGAGAATCCCGTAATAAGGGGGACATGATCTCTGCTTCGACAAGACGTGCCACTAAAATCGCCTCGCAAAATGTGCGGTGGCAGGCTGGTTGGGAAAGACGGTTCGTCATGGCCAGACCGACGCAATGCGTCACATTATAAGAGACGGTCGGCAGATCAGATGTGTGAAAATGTTATTCTCTCTACGGTGGTATATGGAATTTTTTTTTGCAGAGGCGGACACTATCCTTGTGTTCAAAATATTCTGTGGAGTATTCAGAGGAGGAACCCGCCTTGCAATGCCGAAGACAATCTGCACGCCGGACTCATCATCATTGAAGCCTGCTTCAGGGGCTACTGAGGGAGTCCTGGATTATGGGGTATCCGGACAGCCGGACCATATCCTTTGGCCAGACTGTTGGACTATGAAGATACAAGATTGAAGACTTCGTCCCGTGTCCGGATGGGACTCTCCTTGGCATGGAAGGCAAGCTTGGCAATACGGATATGTAGATCTCCTCCCATTGTAACCGACTCTGTGTAACCTTAGCCCCCTCCGATGTCTATATAAACCGGAGGGTTTAGTCCGTAGGACAACAACAATCATACCATAGGCTAGCTTCTAGGGTTTAGCCTCTACGAACTTGTGGTAGATCAACTCTTGTAATACTCATATCATCAAGATCAATCAAGCAGGAAGTAGGGTATTACCTCCATCGAGAGGGCTCGAACCTGGGTAAACATCATGTCCCCCGCCTCCTGTTACCATCCGCCTTAGACGCACAGTTCGGGACCCCCTACCCGAGATCCGCCGGTTTTGACACCTACAGACGCCAAACACGCATTTCTCTGGGTTGAGCCGCAAGTCCACCCGGTGCAGGCTTTCAAAAGTCTCCTCCAGGTCTTGAATTAAAGTCCTCGCCTCCCGAGACTTCACCACAATGTCTTCGACGTAAGCTTCAGCGTTCCTTCCGAGCTGCCGGCCCAGGGCGATGTACATCAGCCGCTGGAAGGTCGCACTTGCGTTGCGCAGCCCGAATGGCATGCAAGTGTAGGAGTATACCCCACACGGGGTTAGGAAGGCCGTCTTCTCGACATCTTCTACTACCATCTTGATCTGGTGGTAGCCTGAGAATGCATCCAGGAAGCACAGCAGGTCGCACTCGGCAGTGGAGTCGACGATTTTGTCGATACGTGGAAGCGGGAACGGATCTTGGGGGCAGGCCTTGTTGAGGTTGGTGAAGTCGACACACATGCACTCCTTTCCGCCCTTCTTGGGCACAACTAGGGCTGGAATTCGAGCCGAGTCGAGCCAGCTCGGCTCGACTTGCTAGAGCTCGTTTCGTCAACGAGCTAGCTTGACTCGACTCGTTATTATAAAAAGCTCAAATCCAAGATTGGCTCGACTCCTATAACTCGAGAGCTGGCTCGTTTAGCTTGTTAAGCTCGTTAAAGACATGAACATAAAACCCTCAAATATTATAAAAATGATTACGTATATATTAAACATATATATCACGAACAATAGTAATTTCCTTGTAACGCATGAGTCTCCTAGGCGGTTGGGCCTTCAACGGCTAGGCCTTGTGTTGTGCGCTTAGGACATAGGGTGTTGAGTGGCTGTTCTTTTTCTGTATTGAGAATGGCTGATCTTTTGTACCGAGCCTAACGAGTTATACGAGTACTCGTGAGATTGGCTCATTTAACTTAGTCTATAAACGATCTTAAACTAAAGCTTGGCTCGACTCGTTATTCTTCGAGTTCGAGTCGATTCGATCCGAGTCACGAGCTACTCGTTTAGCTCACGAGCTTTGATCTTTTTTCCAGCCCTAGGCACAACGACGGGATTTGCCAGCCATTCAGGGTACCGGACCTCACGAATGACACCTGCTGCCTCCAGCTTGCAGGTTTCTTGGATGATGAAGGACTGCTTCTCCGTGGACTGCCACCTTGCCTTATGCTTCACAGGGCGTACATTGGGGCACACCTTCAGGTGATGCTCAATCACTCCCCTTGGGACCCCTACCAGCCGATCGGGCTCCCAGGCGAATACTTCCTTGTTTGCACGCAAGAACTTCACCAACGTCTCCTCCTGATCGGGGTTGAGGTTGGCACCTATGGTGAAGGTGGCCCCCGAGGACCCATCTTCCTCAACCGGCACCTGCTTGGTTTCCGCTCGGTCTTGAGTGAACAACTGCCTCTTCTTGGTTGGTGCAGCTTTTTTATCCTCGGAGGTGCCCGCATCAGCCGGTTGCGCCGCCGTGGCAGTCTTGAGAGCAAGCTTGAGCACCGCCAGAGCCTCCTTAGTGTCTCCCACTATGGTGAGGACGTCCTTGCTCCCAGGCATCTTCATGAGGTTGTAGGCCGGATGGGTTTCCGCCATGAACTGAGCCAGAGTCGGGTACCCGAAATAGCGTTGTACGGGAGGCTGATGTGGGCGATTTCGAAGTCGATCAACTCAGTGCGATAGTTGTCGCGGGTGCCGAAGGTCACGGGAAGGCGAATCTGCCCCAAGGGGCTGGCGAAGCCGTCGCCGACGCCGAAGAAGGGCTTGCCGGGGCGGAGCCGCTCGAGTGGTACATGGAGGAGGCTGAAGGCCTTCACCGAGAGCATGTTGAGGCTGGCGCCACCGTCGATGAGGGTCTTGGTGACGGCTACATGGCAGATGGTGGGCTTACAAAGCATTGGGAGCACGCTTGAGCCGACGGTGGTGACGGGGTGATCTTCCGAGTCGAAGGTCAGGTCGGCCTTGGGCGCCACCCACCCCGAGGTAGCCCCCTGCCGCGCGGAAACGGCGCTGATATGGCGAAGGAACGGCTTGACGTGGCGATCCAAGGGCGGCGCCTGCGAGCCGCCGAGGAGGGCTGCGACTGCGTGGGGCGCCGGTGCTGCGAAGCGCGCGGCGAAGAGGTCGCGCAGCTCCTCCCAAGACGCCACCGTGGATCCGGGAGGTTGAGCAGCCAGGCGTGTGGCACGCCAGTGAGGGCCACGGGGAGCCAGTTGGCCATGACCTTGTCGTCACCCCCGGCCTTAAGGATGGCCTCCTCGTACACCAGCAGGAAAGCCACTGGGTCCGCCGCGCCATTGTAGTGCGGTGGCATCTCCGGCTTGAACTTGGGCGGCCACCGCACCTGCCGTAAGGCGGGGGCCAAGGCTCGGAGCCCCCTGGCCCCGCCGCTGGCATCAGTCGTCGGAGCGGGAAGCGCGGCGCCTGCCATGGGGGCGAAGCGCGGTGGTGGCGAAGCGCAGATCGACGGAAGGAAAGCTCCGGCGCACCCCTACCTGGCGCGCCAAATGTCGGATTTCGGGTTCCGGCAAAACCCTTGAGGTTCGAACACTGGGGTGCGCACGAAGATTTCCCCCTACCTAATCACGCCCTCACCCTCACTGCGACCTCAAAGCCTAGCTCGACGGACTCACAACACAAGGGACACAAGATTTATACTGGTTCGGGCCACCGTTGTGGTTTAATACCCTACTCAAGTGTGGTGGTGGTGGATTGCCTCTTGGGCTGATGATGTACAGTACAAGGGAAGAAACAGCCTCCTGAGGAGAGGTGTTCTTGGGCTTGGTGGGTGTGTGGATGGCCTAGTCCCAGATGACTTGCCTCCTATGGTGGTGGCTAGTCCTATTTATAGAGGCCTTGGTCCTCTCCCCAAATATTGAGCGGGAAGGGATTTCACAACGGCCAGTTTGAAGGGAGACAACTAGTACAAGCTATCCTGATAAAAGTAGTCTTTGCCTGCCAAAGGTTCTGGTGGTGACACCGTCTTGGGCTCCACGCTGACCTTCGTCCTGCCGTCCTGCTGGCCTTGGTCTCGTTGCACCGATATGGAAACCTTTGCCTAATGCCTTGGGACTCCTCGCCTGCACTTGCCCCTTTAGCACCAAAGAGGAAACGAGGACACTGCGCGCGCTGGCGCCCGCGTGGCCTTGGTCGTCATGGCTCACATCATTGGAACCTCGCGAGGTTTGCCTTGCCTTGATCTCTCTGCCCCTCACGAGCCAGCCTGGTGAGGCCGCTCCCGAGGAGGTCTTGTGTCATCCGCCTCACAAGGCTTGGCCCCTCGCGAGGGTCTTGAGTGTTGGTTGGCGAAGATGGGTCGTACAGGGCTGCTGGGGGAGCCACGCCGTCGGCCGCAGGCAGGCAAGTCTGCGGACCCCCATTCCCAGAACACCGACAAATCGGGTGTGATAGACTCTATGTTCACATACAACGGGTGCAATACAGTTTTGCATATGTGGAATACTCAGGTTAAACTTGACGAGCCTGGCATGTACAGACATGGCCATGGAACACTGGAGACCGAAAGGTCGAACATGAATCATATAGTAGATATGATCAACATAGAGATGTTCACCATTGATGACTACTCCATCTCACGTGATGATCGGACATGGTTTAGTTGATTTGGATCACGTGATCATTTAGATGACTTGAGGGATGTCTATTTAAGTGGGAGTTCATTAGTAATTTAATTTATCATGATGTTAGTCCTGATAGTATTTGCATATCTATGTTGTAGATCAATAGCTCGCGATATAGCTCCCTTATTTTTTTGATATGTTCCTAGAGAAAAATAAGTTGAAAGATGATAGTAGGAATGATGCGGACTGGGTCCGTGATCTGAGGATTATCCTCATTGCTGCACAGAAGAATTATGTCCTTGATGCACCGCTAGGTGATAGACCTATTGCAGGAGCAGATGCAGGCGTTATGAATGTTTGGCAAGCTCGATATGATGACTACTTGATAGTTTAGTGCGCCATGCTTTACGGCTTAGAACCGGGACTTAAAAAATGTTTTGAATGCCATGAAGCATATGAGATGTTCCAAGAGCTGAAAATTGGTATTTCGGATTCATGACCGTGTTGAGAGGTATGAGACCTCTGACAAGTACTTTGCCTACAAGATGGAGGAGAATAGCTCAGCCAGTGAGCATGTACTCAGAACGTCTGGGTACTACAATCGCTTGAATCAAGTGGGAGTTAATCTTCCAGATAAGATAGTGATTGACAGAGTTCTCTAGTCACTATCACCAAGCTACTAGAACTTCATGATGAACTATAATAAGCAAGGGATGACGAAAACGATTCCCGAGATCTTCGCGATGCTGAAATCAGCGAAGGTAGAAATCAAGAAAGAGCATCAAGTGTTGATGGTTAACAAGACCACTAGTTTCAAGAAAAAAGGCAAGGGAAAGAAAGGGAACTTCAAGAAGAATGGCAAGCAAGTTGCCGCTCCCAGTAAGAAGCCCAAAACTGGACCCAAGCCTTAAACTGAGTGATTCTACTGCAAAGGGAATGGTCACTAGAAGCGGAACTACCCAGATACTTGGCGGATAAGAAGGATGGCAAAGTGAACAAAGGTATATTTGATATACATGTTATTTATGTGTATTTTACTAGTGTTTGTAGTAACCCCTAGGTATTTGATACCGGTTTAGTTGCTAAGATCAGTAACTCAAAACAGGAGTTGCAGAGACTGGTTAAAAGCGAGGTGACAATGTGTGTTGGAAATGATTCCAAGGCCGATATGATCACCATCGCACACTACCTCTACCTTCGGGATTAGTGTTGAGCCTAAATAAATGTTATTTGGTGTTTGCGTTGAGCATGAATATGATTAGATAATGTTTATTGGAATACGTTTATTCATTTAAGTTAGATAATGATTGTTGTTCTGTTTACATGAATAAAACCTTCTATGGTCATACACCCAATGTGATTGGTTTATTGAATCTCGATCGTAGTGGTACACATATTCATAATATTGATGCCAAAAGATACAAAGTTGATAATGATAGTGCAACATATTTGTGGCACTGCCGTTTAGTTCATATTGGTGTAAAGCGCATGAAGAAACTCCATGCGGATGGATTTTTGGAATCACTTGATTATGGATCATTTGATACTTGCGAGCCATGCCTCATTGGCAAGATGACTAAAACTCCGTTCTCCGGAACAGTGGAGCGAGCCAATGACTTACTGGAAATAATACATACCGATGTATGCAGTCCGATGAGTGTTGAGGCACACGGCGGGTATCATTATTTTCTGACCTTCATAGATGATTTGATCAGATATGGGTATATACTTAATGAAACACAAGTCTGAAACATTTGAAAATTTCAAAGAATTTCAGAGTGAAGTGGAGAATCATCGTAACAAGAAAATAAAGTTTCTATGATCTGATCACGGAGGCGAATATTTGAGTTACGAGTTTGGCCTTCATTTAAAACAATGCGGAATTGTTTCACAACTCATGCCACCTGGAACACCACAGCGTAATGTTGTGACCGAACGTCAGAATCAGATTTCTTTATTAGATATGGTGCGATCTATGATGTCTCTTACCGATTTACCACTATCATTTTGGGGTTATGCATTAGAGACAGCTGCATTCACGTTAAATAGGGCACCGTCTAAATCCGTTGAAACGACATCGTATGAACCGTGGTTTGGGAAGAAACCTAAGCTGTCGTTTCTTAAAATTTGGGGTTATGACACTTATGTCAAAAGGCTTCAGCCTGATAAGCTCGAACCCAAGTCGGAGAAGTGCATCTTCATAGGATACCCTAAGGAAACAATTGGGTACACCTTCCCATAGATCCGAAGGCAAGATTTCTGTTGCCGAGAATGGAACCTTTCTAGAGAAGGAGTTTCTCTCAAAGGAAGTGAGTGGGAGGAAAGTAGAACTTGATGAGGTAATTGTACCTTCTCTCGAACTGGAAAGTAGCACATTAGAGAAATTTGTTCCCGTGATGCCTACACAAACTAGAGAGGAACCTAATGATGATGATCATGAAACTTCAGATCAAGTTACTACTGGACCTCGTAGGTCGAACAGAGCACGTTCTGCACCAGAGTGGTACTGTAATCCTGTTCTGGAAGTCATGTTACTGGACCATGGCGAACCTACAAACTATAAAGAAGCTATGATGAGCCCAGATTCCGACTGATGGCTTGACGCCATAAAAGATTGGATCCATGTATGAAAACAAAGTATGGACTTTGGTGGACTTGCCCGATGATCGGCAAGCCATAGAGAATAAATGGATCTTTAAGAAGAAGACTAACGCTGATGGTAATGTCACTATCTACAAAGCTTGACTTGTCGCAAAAAGTTTTTGACAAGTTCAAGGAGTTGACTACGATTAGACTTTCTCACCCGTAGCGATGCTTAAGTCTGTCTGAATCATGTTAGCAATTGCCACATTTTATGATTATGAAATCTGGCAAATGGACGTCAAAACTACATTCCTTAATGGATATCTTAAAGAAGAGTTGTATATGATGCAACCATAAGGTTTTGTCAATCCTAAAGGTGCTGACAAAGTGTGCAAGCTCCAGCGATCCATCTATGGACTGGTGCAAGCAGAATATATGCTTTGATGAGTGATCAAAGCATATGGTTTTATACAGACTTACGGTGAAGCCTGTATTTACAAGAAAGTGAGTGGGAGCTCTGTAGCATTTCTGATATATATATATATATATATATATATATATATATATATATATATATATATATATATATGTGGATGACATATTGTTGATTGGAAATGATATAGAATTTCTGGATAGCATGAAAGGATACTTGAATAATACTAGCACAAATGCCCGTGCGTTGCAATGGGTAAAGTAGTTTATATTCAAGTTTATTTATGATAATATATGCATAAATACATTCATTTTCCATGCAATTTTTAGTCAATTTTTTTCAAGATCCAAAATTTTCTAAATAAGACATGCTAATCTCATAGGATAATTCTTTACCTACATCAACATACTTTCCCCCATGAAAGAAAATAAAGTTAGGAACTTCTTCTTAAAAGAAATTAGGAACTAAATAAATTTTAGCCAATACTGCTCACAAAATTCCAAGAGAAAAGTATTGCACAAAGATCCTTAATCCTTTGGGTAATATAACATAGAAAAGCGAGAGTTCATGTTGGACAGACCTGGGACTTCGAATCCGACTCCTCAGTGAACGTCCAATGCTAATTACAACGCGTTTTACAATTAATTCACAGTGAACAATACAAAAAATAATTTATATTGGATCCTTTCATTATTAGAAAAAAAGAGCCCATCATGTTTTCACAAAGACCAACAAACATGCTCGTAAGTAGTAATCTCAAGGATACTTTTATAATATTACATTGAGAAAACTTCACAAAATGAACATTGTTAGCTGGTTAATTTGATTCTTAACGACACTTATCTTGGTTCATTTTTTGTTTTGAGAGGTTTCTTGGTAATAATATTAGAATAAGTAGAAAGCTCACATAAACCCATGTAAGTCTAGGATCCATAAGTAATACAAATAGAATTGCAAGATAGCAACAATATTATTTCACAAAAAAAGATAGCAACAATATTTAGTGCAAATTCATGAATGTAATTTTTTTGCAGGTGAAATTCATGAATGTAATTAAGATTACTATATTTAGCTGGTTCATATGATTGTCTGCAACACTAAATGCATGCACACTATATGATGTCCAGGACACCAAAAATAATGACATTAGGATACTGATTTCCCATACAAAAAGTTGAAAGGAAAATATATTACTTCACACTATCCGTGTATACTGCAGGAAAGCAGCAGACATCTTACTGCTTGCAAACTGTCATATACATATTCATGAACTCATGCCATGGAATAGGATCGAGTTGCCTGCCAAGGAGTCATGCACCATAAAAATCAGTAAATTCAAGAGAAGCACTGCCTATAACAAAAGCACACACAGATTAATAATCAAACCCTTAGCATTCAGCACGTTGGTGAGTAGTGACACAGAGGCTGTTGCTATTGGCGAGTAGGTGTAGGGGTCAAGAAGCGATGGCTCTTCAAAAACCTAATCAATGTAAGTAGTGCTTCAAAAAACCTTGTACCTGTAGGTAGTAGTGCTGCTTCGGCGACAGCTGAACTCGAAACGTGCCTGCGAGTTCCTCCACCCAGCAACCTGCCCGACAACGAGAACGTCTCTGGTCCGCTTCAAACTGATGGCGCCAGGTGCCACCTCCTCCGCTGTATCCACAACCGTGAGAAAGATTTGTCAGCTAGTTCACTTTGAGTTCACTTTAGTGTGATAACGCATCAATCAATCAAGAAAACTAAATTGAGTAGATCAAACTCATTCCCAACTGGCCCATCTAGACATGTTAGACCTGGAGGAGAGAGCTTCAAGGCTTAACTACGAGCTTACGAAGACACACAAGGAGATAAGGGTAGGCACATACTACTACGACCCATGCATCTCCAGCATCGACTACGGTGAGGGACACGTCATGGTGCTCCACCGCATCACGATGGCCCACGGCCTCGTCGCCTCCTCACCAGGCCGGCCAGGCCTGAGGAGCCGCTTGTGTTTCACGACCAGAAATACGTCGACCTCCTCTGCAACCTCAGCCCGGCGGGTATATTAGCGACGATGATCTCCAGCGAACTGCCAAGGAGCATGGCATCGGCACCATGCGCTGCCAGGACGGCGCCTGCTCGAACGACAACCCTGTCATCGATAGCCTCCTAGGGTAATGCATGACCAACGCTGGCGGGTCGCTGGCCGTGGCGTGCGCGCTCGGCGACGGCGACTAAATTGGTCCGGCGGCATGCACCATGCATGCCCTGGCCACGCCAACAGCTTCAGCTATGTCAACGACATCGTTTATCAAACAACTCCTCGCCCGCTTCCGGCGCGTGCTGCACATGGACATCGACGTGCACCATGGGGACACAGCCCAACCTTGGTGCTCGTGGTGCCGCTGGCCAGGATGTGGACGCGGGCGCTGCCGCCGATAGCGGGCCTGACTCGTGCAGGCGGCCCTTGTCTCCGGCAACGCCCTCCTCTCTCGAGCTGCGTGTTGAGGTACCTATCATGAGACATCCAGCAAGTCAAGGTGTTTGCATGCCGATTCGAGCAAGAGGAAGACCATGGAGATCCAACGTTGTATGGATGCCTCACAAGTCGCTGCCATCGTAGCAAGCTGCCGCACCAGCCACGAGATCTCTCGAGGCCGCGCCCAGATCCACCAGTTTACCTCTCGCCGCCACCGTGCCTCGCACTGCCGGAGGAACGGGCAGGCGGCCGGCAGTGGCGACGCGCAACGGAGGGGCGTGGGCCGGCTGCTGCAACGCGTGGTGTGGGCCAGCGACACGCTGGTAAGGTAGTCAAGCGCCGCGCTGTCCGAAATCGGTCGACGGTGGAAAGCAATGGCAGGTGAGAGAGATTGAAAGAGATAGAGCTGAGGGGGAAAAGCAGCGGCGGATCAACTTTTTAGTTCCCTGATACGTTTTCAACGTATCTATAATTTTTGATTGCTCCATGCTATATTATATTCTGTTTTGGACATTAATGGGTTTTATTATACACTTTTATATTATTTTTGGGACTAACCTATTAACCGGAGGCCCAGACCAGAATTGCTGTTTTTTGCTTATTTCAGAGTTTCGCAGAAAAAGAATATCAAACAGAGTCCAAACGGAATGTAACCTTCGGGAACGTGATTTTGGAACGAACGTGATCCAGAGGACTTGGACCCTACGTCAATAAAGCAACCAGGAGGGCACGAGGTAGGGGGCGCCCTCCACCCTCGTGGGGCCCATGTTGCTCCACCGACGTACTTCTTCTTCCTATATATACCTACGTACTCTCAAACTACCAGATACGGAGCCAAAAACCTAATTCCACCGTGGCAACCTTCTGTACCCGTGAGATCCCATCTTGGGGCCTTTTTCGGAGCTCCGCCGGAGGGGGCATCGATCAAGGAGGGCTTCTACATCAACACCATAGCCTCTCCGATGATGTGTGAGTAGTTTACCTCAGACCTTCGGGTCCATAGTTATTAGCTAGATTGCTTCTTCTCTTTGGATCTCAATACAAAGTTCTCCACGATTCTCATGGAGATCTATTCGATGTAATCTTCTTTTGCGGTGTGTTTGTTGAGACCGATGAATTGTGGGTTTATGATCAAATTTATCTATGAAGAATATTTGAATCTTCTCTAAATTCTTTTATATATGATTGATTATCTTTGCAAGTCTCTTTGAATTATCAGTTTGGTTTGGCCTACTAGATTGATCTTTCTTGCAATGGGAGAAGTGCTTAGCTTTGGGTTCAATCTTGCGGTGTCCTTTCCCAGTGACAGCAAGGGCAGCAAGGCACATATTGTATTGTTGCCATCGAGGATAACAAGATGGGGTTTATATCATATTTCATGAGTTTATCCCTCTACATCATGTCATCTTACTTAAAGCGTTACTCTGTTCTTTTGAACTTAATACTCTAGATGGATGCTGGATAGCGGTCGATGTGTGGAGTAATAGTAGTAGATGCAGGCAGGAGTCGGTCTACTTGTCGTGGACGTGATGCCTATATACATGATCATACCTAGATATTCTCATAACTATGCTCAATTCTGTCAATTGCTCAACAGTAATTTGTTTACCCACCGTAATACTTATGCTCCCGAGGGAAGCCACTAGTGAAACCTATGGCCCTCGGGTCTATTCTCCATCATATTAATCTTCCAACACTTAGCTATTTTATTGCCTTTTATTTTACTTTGCATCTTCATCATAAAAATACCAAAAATATTATCTTATCATATCTATCAGATCTCACTTTCGTAAGTGACCGTGAAGGGATTGAAAACCCCTTTATTGCGTTGGTTGCAAGGAATTTATTTGTTTGTGTAGCTGCGTGGGACTCGTGTGTGGCCTCCTACTGGATTGATACCTTGGTTCTCAAAAACTGAGAGAAATAATTACGCTGCTTTACTGCATCACCCTTTCCTCTTCAAGGGAAAACCAACGCAGTGCTCAAGAGGTAGCAAGATGGATTTCTGGCACCGTTGTCGGGGAGTCTACGCAAAAGTCAACATACCAAGTACCCATCACAAACCCTTATCTCCCGCACTATAATATTTGCCATTTGCCTCTCGTTTTCCTCTCCCCCACTTCACCCTTGCCGTTTTATTTGCCCTCTTTTTTCCGTTCGCCTTCCTCTTTCTTTTTGCCCCTTGCACTTTCTGCCGTTATGTCTGAAATTGGGGAAATTATTGTCGATATGAACAATAATAATATCATGGAAAATCATGATGCTCCCGCTGAAGAACCCCCTATCTTACATACAAAAAAATTCCGAATTGGTAGTGGTAATATTATTGGAAAAGGAGTTATCCAAGATTTCTTTACTTGTGTCGGTGCTTTGCCTTCTATGGGTAGTTCTATTCTTCATAGAACTAGTAGTCTTGCGGACGCTATCGCCATGCTTGTAGTTGAACTTGAAAGACAATTTATGCACATGCATCCTTGCATACAAAGGATTTTCCTAGAATTTTCTAATATTGAGCATTCTTCTGTTAAGCGTGTCGCTACTATCTTTTTGGCTCATGAGTTTAGATTTATAACAAAAGAGGCCAAAGAAATATTTGCGCATTATAGGGTGGACGCTGGCTGTCCTCCCATAGAGGCTATCCTCTTTGATCAAGAAGAAATAATGCGTTTTCAATCTCTAGACTATGTTGCTTTCAATGAAAATCTTAGAAAAAGGGTTCCTACCAATGTTCTAGTTGATAGAATTTCTAAACTTAATAATGATTTGTCTATTTGAAATAATGAGCTAGGATATTCTCTCGAGTACAGACTCACAAAGTTCTGTCAAAAGAATGCTTATAATAATGAATTGGTTGTGCAATACGAAGGACCGAAGGAGGAACCTATACCTCCTAAAGTTGATCTTGGGGACTTTTGTCCCATTAAATTTAGCCCTTTTGATTACTTTTGCTTGCCTCAAAGAAAACTTTCTGCTGAATGTAGAGAATATGAAATGAGTTTTAATGATCTATCCTATTATTATGGCAATACCTAGATCTATCCTTGCTTTTATGCCTAGCTAGGGGCGTTAAACGATAGCGCTTGTTGGGAGGCAACCCAATTTTATTTTTAGTTTTTTTGCTTTTTGCTTCTGTTTAGGAATAAATATTTGATCTAGCTTCTGGTTAGATGTGTTTTTATGTTTTAATTAGTGTTTGTGCCAAGTTTAACCTATAGGATCTTCTTGGATGATAGTTATTTGATCTTGCTGAAAATTCCAGAAACTTTTTGTTCACGAAAATAATTGTTAAAAATCACCAGAACGTGATAAAATATTGATTCCAATTGCTGATGATCAATAATCAAATTTTCTAGGCCGTTCTATTTTTTCTGAATTTTTGGAGTTCCAGAAGTTTGCGTTAGTTACAGATTACTACAGACTGTTCTGTTTTTGACAGATTCTGTTTTTCGTATGTTGTTTGCTTATTTTGATGAATCTATGACTACTAAAATAGTTTATAAACCATAGAGAAGTTGGAATACAGTAGGTTTAACACCAATATAAATAAATAATGAGTTCATTAGATTACCTTGAAGTGGTGTTTTGTTTTCTTTCGCTAACGGAGCTCACGAGATTTTCTGCTAAGTTTTGTGTTGTGAAGTTTTCAAGTTTCGGGTAAAAGATTTGATGGATTATGGAACAAGAAGTGGCAAGAGCCTAAGCTTGGGGATGCCCAAGGCACCCCAAGATAATCTAAGGACACCTAAAAGCCAAAGCTTGGGGATGCCACGGAAGGCATCCCCTCTTTCGTCTACTTCCATCAGTAACTTTACTTGGAGCTATATTTTTATTCACCACATGATATGTGTTTTGCTTGGAGCATCTTGTATTATTTGAGTCTTTGCTTTTTAGTTTGCCACAATCATCCTTGTTGTACACACCTTTTGAGAGAGACACACTTGATTCAGAAATTGTTAGAATACTCTATGTGCTTCACTTATATCTTTTGAGTTATATAGTTTTTTCTCTAGTGCTTCACTTATATCTTTTAGAGCACGGTGGTGGATTTGTTTTATAGAAACTATTGTTCTCTCATGCTTTACTTAGATTATTTTGAGATTCCTACAAAACAGCATGGTAATTTGCTTTAATTATGATAGGCATTCAAGATTAGTAAAAAAAATCTTATGAGTGTGTTGAATACTATGAGAAGTTTGATGCTTGATAATTGTTTTGAGATATAAAGATGGTGATATTAGAGTCATGCTAGTTGAGTAGTTGTGGATTTGAGGAATACTTGTGTTAAAGTTTGTGATTCCCGTAGCATGCACGTATGGTGAACCGTTATGTGATGAAGTCGGAGCATGATTTATTTATTGATTGTTTTCCTTATGAGTGGCGGTCGGGGATGAGCAATGGTCTTTTCCTACCAATCTACCCCCCTAGGAGCATGCGCGTAATACTTTGCTTTGATAACTTGTAAATTTTTGCAATAAGTATATGAGTTCTTTATGACTAATGTTGAGTCCATGGATTATACGCACTCTCCTTCTTCCACCATTGCTAGCCTCTCTAATACCGCGCACTTTTCGTCGGTATCATACACCCACCATATACCTCCCTCAAAACAGCCACCATACCTACCTATCATGGAATTTCCATAGCCATTCCGAGATATATTGCCATGCAACTTACCACCGTCCCGTTTATTATAACACGCTCCATCATTGTCATATTGCTTTGCATGATCATGTAGTTGACATTGTATTTGTGGAAAAGCCACCGTTCATAATTCTTTCATACATGTCACTCTCAATTCATTGCTGTCGGTGTTCTGGGAACGGGAGTCCCCAGACTTGCCTGCTTGCGGCCCACGGCGTGGCTAAGCCAGCAGGCCGTACGGCCCATCTTCATCATCAAGGCATCCAAGACCCTCGCGAGGGGCCAAGCCTCGCGAGGCGGACGACGCAAGACCTCCTCAGAGTGGCCTAGTCAGGCAGGCTCACAAGGAGCGGAGATATCAAGGCGGGGCAATCCTCACGAGGCTCTCGTGACGTGAGCCATGACGATCGACGCCAGGCGGGCACCAGCGCGCCCACCGTCCTTGTATCCTCTTTGGTGCTAAGGAAGCCAGCGCAGGCGAGGAGTACCGAGGCATCAGGCAAAGGTTGCCATATCGGTGCAATGAGACCAAGACCAGAAGGACAGCAAGACGGAGGTCATCGTAGAGCCCAAGACGGCGTCACCACCAGAGCCTTTCGCAGGCGAAGACCGCTTTTGTCAGGATAGCTTGTACTAGCTGTCCCCCTTCAATTATGCCCGCCGTTGTTGGCTCCCTTCCCGCTCAATATTTGGGAAGAGGACCAGGGCCTATATAAGTAGAGATAGCCACCACAGTAGAGGCATCGCACCTGATCTCATCTCATCTTAGCTTGATCCAGTCTGATCGAGAGCCAACCCTAGTCACAAGAACACCTCAACCTCAGGTGGTTGTTCTTCCCTTTGTACTGTTCATCATCAGCCCAAGAGGCAATCCACCACCACCACACTGGAGTAGGGTATTACACCACAACGGTGGCCCGAACCAGTATAAATCTTGTGTCTTTCTGTGCTGTGAGTTCGTCGAGTTCGTCCGCGAGATCAAGTGAGCTAGGGCATAGATCGGCAGGAGGGAAAGAATTCACACGCACCCCAGAGTTCGAACCTTAAGGGTTTGCCGGAACCCCACACCCGACATTTGGCGCGCAAGGTAGGGTGCGCCATAGCTTCCCTTCCATCAATTCGTCGTTCCGTCGCTCCGTCGTCTCCATGGCGGACGCTCGCCGTGCTCGAGCTGAGCGTCGGGCTGCCCTCACCGCCCGCATTGCTCAGACGGCTCCCGTCGGCGGGCCACCTCGTCGTTCTCCGTCTCTCACCGCCAACGCCGTCACCGGCCCGGCGGGGAACGAGTAGCAAGCATCCTCGCTGCACCCATCTGTGCGGCAGGACGGCCGCACCGCCACTCCGTCGCTGACCCCGGCCGGTTCTTCATCGCACGCTCGCCGCGCTCCCATGGAGGCGCGAGCCGTACTCCTCGCGGCGAATGAACTCCTGCGCTACCACCCAGTCGACAACCTCTACGAGGAGTGGCTCGATCGCGTCGCCGAGCTTGCCCGCGCCACAGGGGGCTCCCCGGCGCCGTCCCTCTCTCTGCCTCACCCTCAGCCGGCCACGGGCGACGAGGCTCATGGCGCGCCTCCACCACCTCTGCCCCAAGACGGTGCCTTGGCACCAAGGCGCGCGGCCCCGCGGCGTGATCCGCCACGCCCGGTGCCCGCGCGCGAAGAGAGAAGCTGCCAAGAAATCCCTCGGCCGCGAGAAGCTGCACCCGCGCTTCCCGTGCCGCCTCGTCAAGACCGCGCACCGCCCGCAGCGGCGCTGCGCGGACCTCCTCAAGACCAAGCTCCACCTCCAAGCGGGCCCCAAGAACCACCGCCGGCTGCCGCGCTTTCACCCCTAAGTTATGAAGGCCGCCTGCCGTGCAAGTTCAAGCCGGATCTGCCTCCTCGCTGCGACGGCACCGCCGACCCTGCGGAGTTCCTGCAGCTCTACGAGCTTGTCACGCCCAATATGCGACCCTATCCAAAGGAACTCGACGGTCCCACCAAGGATAGACCCGCATATTGAAACGCTTTTGCAAGGTGGATATCATTACATCAATATTACATAATAGTGGGGATACATACAAGACATACAATGTCACATGAATACAACACCATCATACAAGGTCAACATCCGACTACGGATGAAACATAAACAGAAGCTCAAACGACATCCACCCTGCTAGCCCAGGCTGCCGACCTGGAACCTATCCCCGATCAAGAAGAAGCGTAAGAAGAACTCCAACACAAGCAAACATCGCTCTCGCGTCATGAGCAACGCACAACCTGTACTGCAATCGGTGGTGTAGTAATCATGAGCCACGAGGACTCAGCAATCCCATTACCATGGGTATCAAGACTAGCAAAGCTTAATGGGAAAGGAAGGGGGTAAAGTGGTGAGGCTGCAGCAGCGACTAAGCATATATGATGGCTAACCAACGCAAAAGAGAGCGAGAAGAGAAACAAAGGAACGGTCGTCAACTAGTAATGATCAAGAAGTGATCCTGAACTCCTACTTACGTCAGACATAACCCGTAAAACCGTGTTCTCCTCTCGATCAACCCCGAAAAGAGACACTCACGCAGTTACGCACACGGTTGGTGTATTTTAGAAGAGATTGCTTCAAGTTTACTACAACCGGAAATTAACAAAATCCCATCTGCCACATAACCGCGGGCACGGCTCTCGAAAGTTTATACCCTACAGGGGTGTCCCAACTTAGCCCATGATAAGCTCTCGCGATCAACGAAGGATATTCCTTCTCCCGAGAAGACCCGATCAGTCTCGGAATCCCGGCTACAAGACATTTCACAGCAATAAAACAAGACCAGCAAAGCCGCCCGAATGTGCCGACAAATCCTGATAGGAGCTGCACATATCTCGGTCTCAGGGCACACTCGGATGAGCAGTCCATACAACTAAAACCAGACCTCAAGTTTCCTTGAGGGGGCGCTGCACAGGGTTTAGTTCGGCCAGCACTCGAAGGAGCACCGGTCCGGGGCTAAAATAAAGATGACCCTCGGGCTCCGGAAACCCAAGGGAAAAAGGGCATAGGTGAGGCAAATGGTAAAACCAATGTTGGGCCTTGCCGAAAAGTCTTATTCAAAGCGAACTGTCGAGGGGTCCCATAAATCACCCGACCGCGTTAGGGACGCAAAATCCGGGAACATAATACCGATATGACGGAAACTAGGGCGGCAAGAGTGGAACAAAACACCAGGCATAAGGCCGAGCCTTCCGCCCTTTACCAAGTATATAGATGCATTAACAATATAAGATATATTGTTATATCCCAACAAGTAAACATGTTCCAAAGATGGAACAACATCTCCATGTTCCAACAAGGAACAAACTTCATCTTCACCTGCAACTAACAACGCTATAAGAGGGGCTGAGCAAAGCGGTAACATAGCCAAACAATGGTTTGCATAGGAAGGGTGCAAAAGGTTAGAGGCTGACATGGCAAATAGGGGCTTGAGCAAAGAAGTGATAGGTAGCGCAGCATAGCGATAGAGCTAAGCAACTAGCATAGCAATGATAGTAGTGAGATCCAGGGTAGCGGTCATCTTGCCTGAAATCCCGCAAGGAAGAAGAACGAGTCCATGAAGAAGACGAACGGATGAAGCGAACCAAGCGTGAGACGAACGAATCCTCACGATCGCAACGCAACAGAACTAACAAGAAGAAGCACACAACATAGGTAAACACACCACACATGAACATGACAAGATGCACAACAAACATGATGCATGGCAAATCTAGATGAAGCTACTCATGGCAAGAGATGATGCAAACAAGAGCAACACATCAAAGCAAGTTTAAATGAGGCCTAAACAACATATAACAAATCCAAAGAAGTCCTCATATGCAAATTTCGAAATTGGTCCAGATCTGATTAAACCTTAAGTTCAAGTTGTTAAACAGCAAGTTAATATGCACCACGATGATCTACACGAAATTCTAGTCAAGTTGCATATAAAGTTCATTAGATTCGGAGCTACGGCCTAGAAGATATGAGCAAAACAAGATAAGCATGGCATTGATGCAAAATGCATACAAACATCAAGCAAACACCTCAAAACAAGGGTGCAACATGATAATATGAAGCTCCATGCAAAATCAAGCAAGTTTCATATAGAGCACACTCAAAACGGAGCAACGGATCAACACATACACCCTATACAAGTTAAGACAACAATCTGTCCATAACAGCAACTAGGCATATTGCAAGCATCAAAACAATATGCTACAGGACCTCAACAAGAAAACAAAAGGCATGAGCATGATCTACAGGTAAAGCATTACAAAACATGAACACTGAACTATCTCCAGAAATCGCTAGAACATGCTCAAAAAGATATGGCAAGATTGCAAATAATAACAGTTTCAGGCATTGGCAGAAATAACATCAGGTTGCAATGTTTAGAGCTATGAAACAACATGTTACAGGAACTTAATATGGCAAAAAAAGGCATGGCATGAATCTACTAATAGCATAGAACAAAAAGTCCTTTAATGACCATACGCCAAAAGGATCAGAAAATATGATGGCACCCATGTAAACATGGAAAGTTATATTACAGATTTGAACATGGCAGGAACAACAATAAGTAGGCATGTTGGTGAGCTTAAACCACTCACCACAGAGCTATACATGGCATGGCAAGGTAACCAACAAAAGAAGACATGGCATAGAAGCTATACATGGCAAGAACAACATCATAGCACATTCGGATCAATTACAACAACCTTGGCAAAATTGAATAACATGTAAACAATCTGCCAGGAACATTTTATAGAAAAAGTAGAGCTCGATTGACTCAATCTATGGCACTCCATAATTGCAAACAAGGGCATGGCTGGATAGAGCAAGACATGTATAACAAAACATCCTTACTGAAGTATCTCAAAATATGCATGGATCTCTCGGTAGCATCAAGTTAACATGGCATCAAAATATCAGCTAAACAGGGCTGAGAACAGCAACATCAGGACACCTACTTTGCATGCTTGTGCTAGTCAACACATAGATCCCAAAAATACATGGCATACACACCTGGAAAGATGGCATGGCATATTACAAAACACATGTAGGACTCAAGTTCATAGGGTGCACACATCAATCATGGCAAAAATAACAAAAGCGCATGTTTTGTTAAGAAACAGAAACTAACATCACATAGCACTCTTCTAACAGCATTTCGGGCATCAAGATAAGCTCAAATGCAAAAGATGCAATAAGATGAAATGATCTACTCTTCGAGGCGAACAATTTGACATATTATACGCACGAAACAGAGCTATATGCAGAGAGTTATGATGCAACGAAAATGCAACAAAATATTGACAGATTCGGGACTTAGATGAAAATCACCTCCCGGGTCAAACTGGATCTCGGGGTCCCGGGGACGAGACGGTGCAGCAGGGACGTTTGGTTGGGGGATCTAGGGCGTTCCGGGACGGGGCGGTGCAGATTGGCGACGAGGTCGGCGCCGGCGACGGAGGGAGCTCCGGCGAGCCGGCGGAGGGCGGAGGAGGCCGGCGAGGCGGATCCGCCCGCCCCCACGGATCTCGTGGAAGAGGAGGCGGGGCTCGACTCCGACGGGGCACGGATGGCGGCGGGTCCGCCGCCGAGGGCGACGGCGAAGCTGGGCGCCGCGCGGAGGCGCGGGCGGCGGCGCACCAAGGGAGAGAGGGAACTTCGGCGAGAGAGAGAGAGGGAGAAGGAGAGGGCGCGACGGGAGGCGGCGACTGGTCCGGCGAGACGGTCGCCGGCGGGCGGCGGCGCCTCGAGGCCGGGCGGACGGGAGGCGGGCGCGGACGCTTTCGGTCGGTGGGCGGCGGAGCACGGGTCCAACCAGACGCGCAGATGGGGCGGGCTGCGCCGGCTGCGGGCCGCTGGGTCGAGGGGGGCGCTGGGCGACGTGGCTCACATATGGCGGGCGCCGGTTGGCCCTGGCGGCGTCTGGCGGCGGCGCGCCCAATGGCTACGCGCCAAGTGGCGCCCGTGAGGTGGAGAGCGACGGAGCAGGCGAGGTGGCGGCGACAAGTGGCGGATCTGGAGCGGGTGGCGCGGAAATGGAGGTGGGAGGCGGCTGGCGGCTGCGGGGATCCCGAGGGGGCGGCTAGAGGTAGGTGGAGGGGCTAGGGATGCCAAAATTGGAAGGGGGGATGTCCATATATAGGCAGGGATGGCTAGGGTTTGGGTTTAGAGGGTTTTGAGGCCGTTGGAGCCTCCCGATCACGATCCGACGATCGTGAACGGAGGGGGAACTAGGAGAGGGTTGGTGGGCTGTGTAGATGGGCTAGGCTATAAGGAGAGAAAAGATAGCAGTTCAAGACGGGTTTTCGGAGACCGAAAACACCCGACGGATAAACCGCAAGGGTGCCGCCACGGATGACGGTTGGGCTATCAAACGGACTCGAATGCGATTTAAACTTGACAGGCGCTCTGTCTACACTATAATAAGACCGCATGACAAGTTGCAACCCATTCCGAGAACATTTTTCGGCCACTCACGAAATGAGGTAAAAGGGGGCGCCGGAGGACATAGGAGTGCCGGATTGCAAAACGGACAACGGGGAAAATGCTCGGATGCATGAGACGAACACGTATGCAAAATGAAATGCGCATGACGACATGATATGAAATGCATATGATGACATGGCAAAGTGCAACACGCAAGCAAATGACAAGGCAACAACGACGAATAATCGCGTACACCGGCGCGATCGAACTGGGGCGTTGAGCCGAAAGCATCGAGCGGCCAACGGCGATGAGAAAGTCATGGCAAACTGGTTTCCCATGGATCTCAAGGATGGAGCCCGCTCCTAGCTCCTGAACCTGCAGCACGGCTCGATGTCCTCCTAGGACGAGATGCCTGACCGCTTCGTCGCCAACTTCCAGGGCACTCGCGACTGCCCGCCGGCCGCGGGTGACCTGCGCCGCATCAAGCAACAACCAGGAGAGACCCTCCAGAAGTACATCCAGCGCTTCAACAACACTCGCCTCAAGATCCCCAAGGTCATGGACGAGGCCATCATCTCCGCGTTCTCCGACGGCGTCCGTGACGTCAAGATGAAGGAAGAGCTCGCTATCCACGAGGAGCTTTGCACGTCTCAGGAGCTGTTCAACCTGGCAACCAAGTGCACAAGAGCTAAGGAGGGGCGCCTCTCTCTCCTCGAGCTGCCAGCCGCGGGCACAGAGGAGAAGAAGGCTAAGGCAAAGGACGTGAAGCGCAAGGGAGCAACAGTGCTAGCAGCGGAGCCCGACACCAAGCGGGGCAGAGATCAGCCCGAGTCATCCAAGAATAGCCGACCGTTCTGCGCCTTCCACAACCTGAACACCCACAACACCAGTGACTGTCAAGAGCTCAGAGGCATACGAGAAGGACGCTTTGGTCGACGCCCCAAGCGTAGCGACCAGGGCTACGACCGTGGAGGAGGACATGGAGGCGGACGCTGGGACAACCGTGGCCCGCTCCAGGAGTGGTGCAACATTCCTCGTGAGGATCGCTGGCAGGACCATCCTCGCGAGGGGGCCTGGAGGGACCAACCTCGTGAGGATCGCCCCCAAGGCAACGCCTGTCTTCCCCCACTGCCGCCACCAAGAAGGAACGACGACCACCATCGGGACGAGGGGGCCGGGGGCTTCCAGGAGCCGCGCGCAATCGCCTACATCTTGGGCGGCGCCCAGGCCCCAGCCTCTCAGCGCATTTTCAAACAGTTCACTCGCGAGGTGAACGCGGTGCTCCCCAAGCTCGAGGCTACGCGCCCGCTCAAGTGGTCTCAATGCGCCATCACTTTCAACTCGGCAGATCAGCTCAAGTGCGCGGCCACCGCTGGCGCCCTCCCGATGCTGTGCTCCCCAGTCATCAGCAATGTGCAGGTTACCAAGACCCTCATCGATGGCGGCGCAGGGCTCAACGTCCTGTCCGTTGACACATTCCACAACCTCCAAGTGCCATATGAGCAGCTCCAGCCAACCAAGCCTTTCTCAGGGGTGACCGACGGTTCCACCACACCGATAGGGCAGGTCCGCCTGCCTGTCACCTTCAGAGAGCGCAAGAACTACCGCACCGAGTTCATCGACTTCGACGTCACAAGACATCCGCTGTCGTACAACGCCATCCTCGGGTATCCGGCCCTGGCCAAGTTCATGGCAGTCACCCATCACGGCTACAACGTCCTCAAGATGTCGGGAAGCGGCGGAATCATCACGGTCCCATGTGAAGAGAGAGATGCGGTGTGCTCCCTTGAGCGTGCCTTCCAAGCTGCAGCAATCAACGACCCCGACAGCAGAAGTGAGGGCCCTCCGGAGGCCATCCCCAAGAAGAAGAAGCTGCGCTGTGCAGGACCTCAGGAGGATGGCGTTGTGGCTAGAGCCTCATCAGGATCAGCGTCCGTCCCAGGGGCGCCTCCCTCCATCGCATAGGAAGGCGCGCCCGACGCCCTCCTTGGGCAGGGCTCGGGGGCTCTCTTCTGGAGGGCCTCAGACCTTGCCAACCACACGAGGGAGGCGCTTGGGCACCACTTGGAGGCGTGCTGTGCGGCACATTTCCCTCAGGAGAACACGGGGCAAGGAGTGCCCACCACTCATGAGTTCATCACCAAGACCACTCAGGAACTGCAAGTCGCAAGAGCCATGCGTGGTGACAGCCGCTCGCGAGGCGCAGCTCCCCATCCAGGCGAGGATGCTTGGCTGCGTGTCTGCATTGACGTCCCAGGGCTCAACAGGGCCGCATCTTGGGAGCATCTCTGACCTTCGCGTGTGGGCTGTTGCGAGGGCCTGCCACACAACTACGTTCGCATGCCCTTCGGCTTGCCGAGCGTGGCGTCAACCTATCAGCGCAACATGCGGCGTGTCCTAGCGGCTCAGGAGGCCAGGTACCACACCGTCCTGGAAGAGATGGAGACGGTCTTCAGGGAACCCCCCGAGCCCCTAGAGCCTCCCGAGGCTCAGGGCCCTGGTGGTTCGTGAGGAGCCACTCCTTCGACGCACGCCTTCAGCTGCACCAACTCTACTTCGTCTATAGAATCAGGTGACACTTTCCAAGCTCATTTAGCTGGGAGCGCCCCTCGGGCTGCATTATTCCCAGGCCGCATGGGTCCGTCCCTGTGGCATGTATCCCTTTTGCTTATGTCTTTAGCTTGCCATGCTGGGGGCTCCCCTCGGGCTGTATTATCCCCAAGCCACTCGGGCCGGACCCAGTGGCATGTATCTTCCTGCATTTACCCAAGCTGATTTACCTTCCCTACTTAACTTGCCTACGGCTATCGCCTGCTCGATCGCCACCCGCCGCGGGTCCATTCACCCCGTGCAATTCGCTTGCGCGTTAAAAGGGGGGCTCCTGAGCATCGCGACTCAGGAGCTCTTACTGGCTCTCCAGCCCTCACCCCCTGGCCTTGACCACGGCATCGCGACCTGGCATACCAGCGGCGGCTGAGCTTGCTCGAGGGCCGGGACCTGTGGATGTAGAGTACTTGCACTTAACCGATTTGCAGGAACATACAGTCACCAAGACTCAAGACCAGGCGCAACCCGCCTTGAGGTAGGGCCTCATGAGTCCCCCGCTGGCTCACGAGTGCCCAGATACACCTCGCAGCCCTGCCGTGCAAGCCACGTGTCGTATGGGCTGTACACGCCTGGGCTCATCCCGGAGGGGCCCCCATCCCACGCATAAGTGGAAGCACCATGCTCCGCTGCTGCCGACACTGCCGAGGAGCGGCTATGCCCGTGCACAAGCGGAAGCACTATGCTCCGCGCTGGTGACAAACAACTGAGGGCGACCCCACGGTCGTACCAACCTCAGGGAGCCCAGAGCTCAGCGTCCAGCCTCACCGCAACGCCTCCCCTCAGGAGAGCCGCGCGAGGGGGCTGGGCACAGGGGCTGCGCTCGGGTCACGCCCAAGCATACACTACTGTAACACCCCAAAAATTTAACCATATTTTGTTTATTAAATTTTTTGCCAGGAGATAAATTTTTACTTCCTGGATTTTCTTTTGATTTCAGAACCTCTCTTTTCTTTGATATTGTGGAGTTTTCACCCCAAGTGAAAGCTTTTCAAAAATGTTTGGACTTTTATACCCTCTCAAATAAAACATTTATTTTATCTGGGATTATTTAATTAATTATTTTTTCTGAGCTTTATTTCTCTAAAATGGTTCTTCATAAGTTTTAGGGTCCCATTTGCACTGCAACCCTTTGATAAATTCATTTAAAAATCCCACCAAAATTTGGGGATGACATATGATGTCCCTAAAACACTTTTATGCAAAAATATCCTATAGTCATTTGGAGATTTTGAGCTGCACCCCTAGTTTTCAAATCTGGTCAAATTGCACTTTTGCACTACAACCTATTTGAATATTTCTTTAAAACTTCCACCAAAATTAGGGGATGTTAGTAAGAGTATATAATTCATTTTTATGCAAAAACCCATGCATGTTCTTTGCAAGATTTGAGCAAACCATCCTCTTTTGCTCTCTCCGGACCAGATTGGCATTTTCTACAAAGAACCACATTTTATTTTGCCCTGATGCCCATAATTCTTTTTCATGCTTATAGTCCATCCTACAAAACCCTTAAGTCCAGGAGAGTGAACCCATTGGAGTAGTTTTGGTCCATGAAACTATATCCTTTTCTTTCTGACCAGATTTGGTTTTCTCAAATATTTGCACTAGCAAGTTTCTAGCTTTGGCCAACTAAACTTGCCACCATCACCTACACCTAAAGAGACTTGGATCTGGAGATTTTGGACACCCCAAGTACTGCCTAGATGCCTCTAACATTCCGATTTAACACTTTGTGTGCATGACCAGTTCTAGCTTAGTTTTTAGTTTGCATTATAAACTTGATCCTGACCTAACCCCCATGTCCACTAACCTCCTTGCAAACTCTAACCTAGTCATGTTAATTGCCAGCCTCGCCAAGCACTCTAGCCCACCTCGGCATTCTGTCGAGCATGTCGCGTCGTGTTTCTAGGCGCGCCCAGAGCAAGATAGCCAGACGCTGCACAAGAATCAACCGCTGCTCGCTACCCCGCGCCCCTAACCTTTGCTCACCTGCAGAGCCACACCCCGGCCTCATCCACTCACCAGAACACGCCAGACCACCCCTGGAGCTCCACAGGGCCGCCGTCAGGTCGGCCGTGGCCACAAGCGGCAGGCTACAGCTGCCCCTGCCATGGACGGCGCCGCCCGAGCCACCACAAGGCCACCGCCTTGAGCAAAGGTGGAGTTCGTCTGAATGCGCTGCCAGCTCCACGTCGCCCTGCTAGCTACAGCGCGGCGGTTCGCCGATCTTATCTCCGGCCGCCGCGGGAGCCGACCTCGGCAGCCTATAAAAGGAGCCCCCGAGCGCGTCCAGTCCCTCAAGCAAACTAACACCATCCTCCTAGTGCCCCCTCAACCCAGCAATCGGCGAGGGAAGGCCGTCTTCCTCATCTCCGGCCAGTTCGGCCGCCGCCACGCTCCAGCGCCATGTGTCGCAATCAGAGCCTCCCCTGCCCTCCCAACACCACCTTCCGACTCCCCTTGATCGTGCGGAGCCACCCATCCCCTCACCGTCGACCAGGAGCCACCGTAGCCCAAACCCCCATTGCTCCCGGCCACCGCCGCCGCTGGCTCGCCGGGCGACTCCCTCGTCCCCACCTGCCTAGCGACCACCGGGAGGACCGCCCTAGACTGGCGAATCCATCCCCGCCCTCGGAGCCCTGCGAGGAGCTGCCAATCGCCGGAGTCCCGCCTCCGCTCGTGCAGAGGAAGAGGAGGGAGACGCGACCGGTCAAACCTGACCAGTGGGCCCCCTGGACCCACTGTCAGTGACCACGGCCGGTCCACGCTGGACTAAGTGAAGGCGTAAACACCAGAGTACGTCTTCGACGTGTTTTATTCCGAAACGTTTTTCCTTTTTCTGTATTATTTTAAAACAAAATTTGACCAAAATTTTGACTGGCTATAACTTTTTAAATATAACTCCAAATGTGTTGATTCTTTTTCATACCTCTCTCAAATTTCACCTAGTTTATTTTAAGATTTATTTCAAAAATAATTGGGAAATTTTTTTGTACTGTTTTTAAAGTTTGTGTTGATTTGAATATTTTTCAAAATAGGATTGTCGGAGAGAGAAGAAAACTTTCAAAAAGTCTTGGGATGCACCATGCTTCTCCACAACTTGAAGGCAAGCATTCTGAACCCTGGCATAATATTGTGTGTGTAATTTGACATGGTTACAACACCACCTCGATACGGAGTATCCGTTATTTTATGTGATGATATGTTCATACTCATGAGTGCATATTGATGATTTCATGATATTGGAATTTGATATGTTTGTGATAGTAGTCACCATCATATGCCTTTCATGCATACCGGAAGGAATCCGGGAAGGCCTCTGTCTTGGGTAGACACGGGCTTGTCTCTAGTTCTCCGCTGAGACGGTTGTGTCCGGTACGACATGATGAGGTATGTCGAGTGGTGATTCTGTCTGTCGGTTGAAGTATAAATTGTTATGCTAATCATGCAAGGAATACTTAAACCTCCTGAGTCGACCATAGATCGAGTCTTGTTCCGGTAACCCCCATACTTGTTTCGTACTACCACTTGTCCCTGCCATAGGTAGCGTACGGTTTAGTAAGTTGTCAAACCCTTTCCTAGCACACACACCGTACAGAGAGGCAATGGTGGAAGATACCGGAGGCATCCGGTAGGCATGCCACCTGGTCCGGGGGCATGGGTGTTTTCGGTTGGAGCCGAAGGGGTAGCTCCCCTTGTTTGTGTGCGGTATAAATTTTGTGATCCCATGCTAAGTCGAGGTTGTAGCCTCCCCACTTAGAGTTTCGCTTAACGGGTGTCGTGGGTGATTCCAGACACCGGTAAGTTAGGCTGGTTTGTGCGGTTAGGTGTGTTTTCAACTAAAAGGCCATGGACGGAATTAGTCCCGATGGACTAAAGGAATCCGTTACTCGTGGGTAAAGAGTACACTCTCAGCAGAGATTAAACATCTATTCAATAGCCATGTCCATGGTTAAGGACTACTGATGCAGGATGGGTCAAGTGTCGGTCTTAGTGTCGGTCTTCGGAGGAGAAACTGTTAAACCAGAACTTGGATCATGACTTGTGACTTGTGATGATTATGTTTATTTTTATTATGGACTAACCCATTATATTATTTGAATTATCAAGTATCCCTGGGACGGTTCTACCTCCTAGATATTCACCGTGATTATTCTTTTATAAGCCCTTTATGTGGTTCGCTCAGACGCCCGACTGTGGCATGCTTGTTATTTATTTACTATATAAGTCCTTTATGTGGTGTCGCTCAGACGCCCGACTATGGCATGCTTGTTATTTATTTACTATATAAGCCCTTTATGTGGTGTCGCTGAGACGCCCGACTGTGGCATGCTTGTTATTTATTTACTATATAAGCCCTTTATGTGGTGTCGCTGAGACGCCCGACTGTGGCATGCTTGTTAGGTATTTACCTTATAAGCCCTTTATGTGGCGTCACCTAGACGCCCGATTGTGGCATATTTGTTACTTATTCCACTTATAAGCCCTTTCAGTGGTGTCTCTCAGACGCCCGACTGAGGCATCCTATTTCCACTCTCTAATGGCATTATTCATGTTTTATGTGAATAACCTGCTTGCATGCATCAGAGATTTTATTTTATGACTGACTTTGTGATCATAGAATATTTCAGAGCATGATTATCGCTTGTTATAATTATGCATGTGTTCATAATGTTTGCGAGTACATTCAAAAGTACTCACCGGCTTGTCCTCGGCTATTGTCTTGGCCAGATTTCTTGCATGGAGAGGAGCGCTGTCAGCCCCTCGAATCCACGCACCGGTGATCGCAGTATCGCGAAGATAGAAGTTATCCAGGTCAGCTATTCCTGTGGAAAATGGAGTTCCACCGACGCTGATGATCCAGCAACCGCTTCCGCCATCAACCACTAGAAACCTTGTGTTGTACTCATAGGCCAGAATGGTCTTGTACTACATATTATGAATTTTGCTTGGAGTTTTTGTATCAAGTTTGTGTCTCACCAGCTAACAGTAATCCTGGGGCTGGTGAGCACAAGGGCCATTTTCTGGGAAATTAATATCCCAAAAATCCGGTTCTGACAAACTTGGTATCAGAGCCAGGCTGACCATTGGCTAATCCTATCTTAGCCAGGTCGAAAAACCTAGTTTAACCAACCCACCAGACCTTAACCTAACCCTAGCCAAGCTTCTCGTGTAAGATAGCCACACAGTGACCCCGACACCTTTTGGCGCCGGTGCCCAACCTATCGGCCTAACTCCGCGATCACGTGCGATGGACCGACACCTAAATCGTCTCATTCGCAAGCGTAAGAAGGAAGGCTCCGCCCCCTTTTTCTATAAAAATGGCACGCTGGCCTCAACACAGCACAACACAGCACAAACTCTTCCCCAAACCAAGCTACGATGCCCGGCCCTATTGTGCACAATGAGACCACAACAACCAATCTTGGAGGTTTTGTGACCAGACTGCAAACCTCACCCACCGTGCCTATGCATTAGAAGAGCCCCTGCAATATGTTGTGTACCAAGGACCCATGAGCGGTGAGAGCCGTCAATTTCGGGGCCATCAGCACATCTATGGTAGGGGTCTATCACCGTAACGCCCCTACAGTGTTCACCGGAAGGGCAACTTCCTTTGAGCCACAAGCCATCCAACTAGCTGCTCGAGAGGCTATAGTTCAACTCCGCACTTGTCGCCCGAGTTAATCGTTGCTCGCTCTACTACTACCCCAGCCGTGACGGGTATGGTAGGCCACCCAGGTTGCCAACGGAGATCACGAGACGGATCCTGCATTGTTACACCTCGTGCGCTATGTAAGTGCACTAGAGGTACTGTTCGATCAAATCACCCTTGATCTGATCGCAGCTCGTGGAGAACTGGTTCGCCGAGCCCCGACAAGAGGAGAAGGTGAGTCCGACAACGACAACCCAGTCGTGTTGTTTGGACACCCGATCGAGTCCTTGAGGTCTGCCCCAGCCATCGACCAAAATACGTTGGTGTCCCCAGAAGTGCTTCACGCCTTTTGGGAACACGCTCCAACGGGATTGTGGCCAACAATCCCGAGATGGTCATCATCACTACCCCGACCCGCAGCCCTCAACCCCCGCCAACTAATCCCGACGGTGGAACCCGAGGAGAAGCCTCGGCGTCCACAAGGCACGCCTGCTTGGATATAAACGAGGTAGACTAAGTCACTCGAGTAGTACCGAAGTCTCTCGGTGTCCACGCCTTATAATCGTGTAACCTTGTAAATAAACGCAGCCTGTTGTTGTGCCTCTGTTTTAAATAGTAACCTTGCATAAATATGTTAGCATGCAGTTGTATTTTTATCCCTGGCATAGCTACCAAAAACCACCCCAACGAATTTCACAAAGGATACGTCACTTTAGTGAGATATGTGTATCTGTGGCTTTGACCCCGACCCTTAGAGCAGAACTGGCAAATTCATTACCTTTCACCACGGTAAATAACCCAGCTCCAGTGCTATAAAAAGGCCACCTCGTGACCTTGCCAAGTATCCCTCACCTTGTGTACAACTCTCACAGCCATTTCTTTGCCATGCCGAGCCCCAGTATTTATCTGAGAACTCAAGATGCAACCCCGGGTAGTTTTGTTAAGATATTGTGGGACTTTACCTACAGTACCATGAGTGCTATCCAACCACCCCAAAGACGAGTTGCTCAAATCAAGGATCACCCCATCCACCTCGAAATATTGGGCAGGAGTGCACATCCCTCCCACAAACCCGAACCAAGACCCAACGGAGGTCTCCTTCGTGGGGAAATCTATGCCGACCCCGCATATGGCCATAGAAGCTGCTGCGTACAAAGCGCTTGCTCGCCTTCGATTCGCGGTACCCTATGCCAGCGATCGAGGGTATTATTACTTCCCGAGTCGCGCAGCACCCGGAGAAGTAGCATCTTTTCCCGGTGGGCGAATTGAGAGAGACCCAGTACTGGCCAACCTTGCCCAGTATATCATCGCTCAAGAGCGTTTGACCCAACGAGTGATGGGTTATCTCCAGAGCCTCGCCGATTTAAATCCTCATATCGCCATCGGTAGACCACTGAGGCCCGACCAGGAAAGGCGCATCCATCGACTAGTCAATCCGCTTCCCCCGATAGAAGAAGAGTGTGCCCCGATTCCAGAGACTTTTTCTCGGGACCCTGTTCACTTACCGTTGACGTTGTAGATGTCACTGCTATGTTTATTATCCCCCGCATTTATTTATGTGTTGCAACTTATGTGTGGTATCCTAAATTTGTGCGATAAATTAAAGTTTTAGTTTCAATCAATGTGAGTGGTTTTCATCATGTAAATTTTTGATTAATCGTTTTCACTCGAAATAAATTTCGAAGTGAGAATTTTCTTTTTCCCTGAGTGGTCTCGGCATATATCTCTTCACGACATAGATTTTTTTTTCACGCAGCGCCACAGCAGACTCACAACTGCAACCACTCGACCTCATGCACTAATTGCTAATGCTCATACACATGTTACACCTAACTGATCACCTCTGAAGGAGAGGTTAGTGGGTAATCACTCGGGTACAAGTTGCCTCCAGCACACTGACAACAGTTAGTGCCCGACACCGCACTTAGTCCTCATGATCACCGCCACCGTGGAGAGCTAACACTCGAGCGGCAGCATCACGACGATCATCGAGGATCATCACGCACAGGAGCACAGAGAACCCCAGCAATGCCGCCAACCCTCCGCACACCAGGATCGCGCACCAGTCCGGCATCACCTCCGCCATTAGAGCCTCGTCTCGAGCTCCTGCAAGCAGAGTGGAGGAGAAGGAAGGATAAGAAGAAGGGAGGCCAGGTGTGAGGAAGAAGAAGGAGCACCGCGGTCATTTTATAGCTCGAGATCGGTGTACGGTGGGCGAGGTCCACCAGCGCCGCTCGTCGCACGATCGCCGGTGTTCGGAAACGAATCAGCGAGCAGTGCCGACAGCGCACTGGCCCGCAAGGTGAGTGCACACCGCACCGGCAGCTAGCACGCCGCGCACTATCGCAGTACGGCCTAGATGCCCTACGCGCTAGACGTCGCCGGTGGAGAAAGCGCGGGAAAGCGCGCGGGAAAGAAGAAGAAGAGAGAGCCAGAGGTAGAAGAAGAGGCCGACAGTGGGCCCTGGGTCCACCTGTCAGCCAGAGGGAGCACTGTTCTCGGTACGAATTAGCAGATTTTAGAAATTTAGAATTATTCTAAATTTCATCAGTATTTCTCGCTTTCCTGCACCATGGATTTTTTTTTTGTTCACGCAGCCAAGATGTTCCACACTTTAGTTTTACACCACTTTTGCCCCGCCCACTGTAGCCAAAATTTATTGCATGAACAGGACGGTTATTTTTGTGATATTACTTTGATGGCAGGAGGAATATTCTCAAAACAACTTTTAGCCAATCTCGAGGACGAGATTTTTCTTAAGGGGGGTAGTGTTGTAACACCCCAAAAAGTTAACCATATTTTGTTTATTAAAAATTTTGCTAGGAGATAAATTTTTACTTCCTGGATTTTCTTTTGATTTCAGAACCTCTCTTTTCTTTGATATTGTGGAGTTTTCACCCCAAGTGAAAGCTTTTCAAAAATGTTTGGACTTTTATACCCTCTCAAATAAAACATTTATTTTATCAGTGGGATTATTTAATTAATTATTTTTTTCCTGAGCTTTATTTCTCTAAAATGGTTCTTCATAAGTTTTAGGGTCCCATTTGCACTGCAACCCATTGATAAATTCATTTAAAAATCCCACCAAAATTTGGGGATGACATATGATGTCCCTAAAACACTTTTATGCAAAAATATCCTATAGTCAGTTGGAGATTTTGAGTTGCACTCCTAGTTTTCAAATCTTGTCAAATTGCACTTTTGCACTACAACCTATTTGAATATTTCTTTAAAACTTCCACCAAAATTAGGGGATGTTAGTAAGAGTATATAATTCATTTTTATGCAAAAACCCATGCATGTTCTTTTGCAAGATTTGAGCAAACCATCCTCTTTTGCTCTCTGGACCAGATTGGCATTTTCTACAAGAACCACATTTTATTTTGCCCCGATGCCCATAATTCTTTTTCATGCTTATAGTCCATCCTACAAAACCCTTAAGTCCAGGAGAGTGAACCCATTGGAGTAGTTTTGGTCCATGAAACTATATCCTTTTCTTTTCTGACCAGATTTGGTTTTCTCAAATATTTGCACTAGCAAGTTTCTAGCTTTGGCCAACTAAACTTGCCACCATCACCTACACCTAAAGAGACTTGGATCTGGAGATTTTGGCCACCCCAAGTACTGCCTAGATGCCTCTAACATTCTCGATTTAACACTTTGTGTGCATGACCAGTTCTAGCTTAGTTTTTAGTTTGCATTATAAACTTGATCCCCTGACCTAACCCCCATGTCCACTAACCTCCTTGCAAACTCTAACCTAGTCATGTTAATTGCCAGCCTCGCTCAAGCACTCTAGCCCACCCTGGCATTCTGTCGAGCATGTCGCGTGCGTGCTCTAGGCGCGCCCAGAGCGCATGTTCTGCACGCGCGCGCGCAACCGAACCGCCGCGTTCGCTACCCCGCGCCCCTAACCTTTGCTCACCTGCAGAGCCACACCCCGGCCTCATCCACTCATCAGAACACGCCAGACCGCCCCTGGAGCTCCACAGGGCCGCCGTCAGGTCGGCCGTGGCCATAAGCGGCCGGCTACAGCTGCCCCTGCCATGGACGGTGCCACCCGAGCCACCCGCGCGCGCCAGCTCGCCCCTTGAGCAGTGTGGAGTTCGTCGGAATGCGCTGGCCAGCTCCACGTCGCCCTGCTAGCTACAGCGCGGCGGTTCGCCGATCTTATCTCCGGCCGCCGCGGGAGCCGACCTCGGCAGCCTATAAAAGGAGCCCCGAAAGGCCCGGCCCCTCAGGCAACCTAACACCATCCTCCTAGTGCCCCCTCAACCCAGCAATCGGCGAGGGAAGGCCGTCTTCCTCATCTCCAGCCAATTCGGCCGCCGCCACGCTCCAGCGCCATGCGTCGCAATCAGAGCCTCCCCTGCCTTCCCAACACCACCATCCGACTCCCCTTGATCATGCGGAGCCACCCATCCCCTCACCCTCGACCAGGAGCCACCGTAGCCCAAACCCCCATTGCTCCCGAAGCCACCGGCCGCCGCGAAGCTCCTCGCCAGCGACTCCCCTCGTCCCCACCTGCCTAGCGACCACCGGGAGGTCCGCCCTAGACTGGCGAATCCATCCCCGCCCTCGGAGCCCTGCGAGGAGCCGCCAATCGCCGGCGACGATCGCCGGAGTCCCGCCTCCGCTCGTGCAGAGGAAGAGGAGGGAGAGGCGACCGGTCAAACCTGACCAGTGGGCCCCCTGGACCCACTGTCAGTGACCACGGCCGGTCCACGCTGGACTAAGTGAAGGCGAACACAGAGTACGCCTTCGACGTGTTTTATTCCGAAACGTTTTTCCTTTTTCTGTATTATTTTAAAACAAAATTTGACCAAAATTTTGACTGGCTATAACTTTTTAAATATAACTCCAAATGAGTTGATTCTTTTTCATACCTATCTCAAATTTCACCTAGTTTATTTTAAGATTTATTTCAAAAATAATTGGGAAAATTTTTGTACTGTTTTTAAAGTTTGTGTTGATTTGAATATTTTTCAAAATAGGATTGTCGGAGAGAGAAGAAAACTTTCAAAAAGTCTTGGGATGCACCATGCTTCTCCACAACTTGAAGGCAAGCATTCTGAACCCTGGTATAATATTGTGTGTGTAATTTGACATGGTTACAACACCACCTCGATATGGAGTATCCGTTATTTTATGTGATGATATGTTCATACTCATGAGTGCATATTGATGATTTCATGATATTGGAATTTGATATGTTTGTGATAGTAGTCACCATCATATGCCTTTCATGCATACCGGAAGGAATCCGGGAAGGCCTCTGTCTTGGGTAGACACGGGCTTGTCTCTAGTTCTCTGCCGAGACGGTTGTGTCCGGTACGACATGATGAGGTATGTCGAGTGGTGATTCTGCATCGGTTGAAGTATAAATTGTTATGCTAATCATGCAAGGAATACTTAAACCTCCCGAGTCGACCATAGATCGAGTCTTGTTCCGCTAACCCCCATACTTGTTTCAGACTACCACTTGTCCCTGCCATAGGTAGGGTACGGTTCAAGAAGTTGTCAACCCCTTTCCTAGCACACACCGCATGTAGAGGCCATGGTGGAAGATACCGGAGGCATCCGGTAGGCATGCCACCTGGTCCGGGGGCATGGGTGTTTTCGGTTGGAGCCGAAGGGGTAGCTCCCCTTGTTTGTGCGCGGTATAAATTTTGTGATCCCATGCTAAGTCGAGGTTGTAGCCTCCCACTTAGAGTTTCGCTTAACGGTGTCGTGGGTGATTCCGCATAATCGTAAGTTAGGCTGGTTTGTGCGGTTAGGTGTGTTTTCAACTAAAAGGCCATGGACGGAATTAGTCCCGATGGACTAAAGGAATCCGTTACTCGTGGGTAAAGAGTACACTCTCAGCAGAGATTAAACATCTATTCGAATAGCCATGTCCATGGTTAAGGACTACGATGCAGGATGGGTCAAGTGTCGGTCTTAGTGTCGGTCTTGAGGAGAAACTGTTAAACCAGAACTTGGATCATGACTTGTGACTTGTGATGATTATGTTTCTTTTTATTATGGACTAACCCATTATATTATTTGAATTATCAAGTATCCCTGGGAAGGTTCTACCTCCTAGATATTCACCGTGATTATTCTTTTATAAGCCCTTTATGTGGTGTCGCTCAGACGCCCGACTGTGGCATGCTTGTTATTTATTTACTATATAAGCCCTTTATGTGGTGTTGCTCAGACGCCCGACTGTGGCATGCTTGTTATTTATTTACTATATAAGCCCTTTATGTGGTGTCGCTGAGACGCCCGACTGTGGCATGCTTGTTATTTATTTACTATATAAGCCCTTTATGTGGTGTCGCTGAGACGCCCGACTGTGGCATGCTTGTTAGATATTTACCTTATAAGCCCTTTATGTGGCATCGCCTAGACGCCCGATTGTGGCATATTTGTTACTTATTCCACTTATAAGCCCTTTCAGTGGTGTCGCTCAGACGCCCGACTGAGGCATCCTATTTCCACTCTCTAATGGCATTATTCATGTTTTATGTGAATAACCTGCTTGCGTGCATCAGAGATTTTATTTTATGACTGACTTTGTGATCATAGAATATTTCAGAGCATGATTATCGCTTGTTATAATTATGCATGTGTTCATAATGTTTGCGAGTACATTCAAAAGTACTCACTGGCTTGTCCCTGGCTATTGTCTTGGCCAGATTTCTTGCATGGAGAGGAGCGTTGCGCTGTCAGCCCCCCCACGGAATCCACGCACCGGTGATCGCAGTATCGCGAAGATAGAAGTTATCCAGGTCAGCTATTCCTGTGGAAAATGGAGTTCCACCGACGCTGATGATCCAGCAACCGCTTCCGCCATCAACCACTAGAAACCTTGTGTTGTACTCATAGGCCGAATGGTCTTGTACTACATATTATGAATTTTGCTTGGAGTTTCAGATCAAGTTTGTGTCTCACCACTAACAGAATCCTGGGGCTGGTGAGCACAAGGGCCATTTTCTCGGGAAATTAATATCCCAAAAATCCGGTTACGACAAACTTGGTATCGAGCCAGTCGACCATTGGCTAATCCTATCTTAGCCAGGTCGAAAAACCTAGTTTAACCAACCCACCAGACCTTAACCTAACCCTAGCCAAGCTTCTCGTGTAAGATAGCCACACAGTGACCCCGACACCTTTTGGCAGTCGGTGCCCAACCTATCAGCCTAACCTGTCGATCACGTGCCAGTGACCGACACCTAAATCGTCTCATTCGCAAGCGTAAGAAGGAAGGCTCCGCCCCCTTTTTCTATAAAAATGGCACGCTGGCCTCAACACAGCACAACACAGCACAAACTCTTCCCCGAACCAAGCTACGATGCCCGGCCCTATTGTGCACAATGAGACCACAACAACCAATCTTGGAGGTTTTGTGACCGTACTCGCAAACCTCACCCACCGTGCCTATGCATTAGAAGAGCCCCCAGAATATGTTGTGTACCAAGGACCCATGAGCGGTGAGAGCCGTCAATTCTGGGCCATCAGGCACATCTATGGTAGGGGTCTATCACCGTAACGCCTCTGTGTTCACCGGAAGGGCAACTTCCTTTGAGCCACAAGCCATCCAACTAGCTGCTCGAGAGGCTATAGTTCAACTCCGGCACTTGTCGCCCAGAGTTAACTGTTGCTCGTTCTACTACTACCCCAGCCGTGACGGGTATGGTAGGCCACCCCAGGTTGCCAACGGAGATCACGAGACGGATCCTGCATTGTTACACCTCGTGCGCTATGTAAGTGCACTAGAGGTACTGTTCGATCAAATCACCCTTGATCTGATCGCAGCTCGTGGAGAACTGGTTCGCCGAGCCCCGACAAGAGGAGAAGGTGAGTCCGACACCGACAACCCAGTCGTGTTGTTTGGACACCCGATCGAGTCCTTGAGGTCTGCCCCAGCCATCGACCAAAATACGTTGGTGTCCCCAGAAGTGCTTCGTCGCCTTTTGGGAACACGCTCCAACGGGATTGTGGCCAACAATCCCCGAGATGGTCATCATCACTACCCCGACCCGGCAGCCCCTCAACCCCCGCCAACTAATCCCGACGGTGGAACCCGAGGAGAAGCCTCGGCGTCCACAAGGCACGCCCGTTTGGATATAAACGAGGTAGACTAAGTCACTCGAGTAGTACCGAGTCTCAGTGTGTCCACGCCTTATAATCGTGTAACCTTGTAAATAAACGCAGCCTGTTGTTGTGCCTCTGTTTTAAATAGTAACCTTGCATAAATATGTTAGCATGCAGTTGTATTTTTATCCATGGCACAGCTACCAAAAACCACCCCGACGACCCCCACAGTGATACGTCACTTTAGTGAGATATGTGTATCTGTGGCTTTGACCCCGACCCTTAGAGCAGAACTGGCAAATTCATTACCTTTCACCACGGTAAATAACCCAGCTCCAAGTATATAAAAGGCCACCTCGTGACCTTGCCAAGTATCCCTCACCTTGTGTACAACTCTCACAGCCATTTCTTTGCCATGCCGAACCCCAGTATTTATCTGAGAACTCAAGATGCAACCCCGGGTAGTTTTGTTAAGATATTGTGGGACTTTACCTACAGTACCATGAGTGCTATCCAACCACCCCAGTACGAGTTGCTCAAATCGAGGATCACCCCATCCACCTCGAAATATTGGGCAGGAGTGCACATCCCTCCCACAAACCCGAACCAAGACCCAACGGAGGTCTCCTTCGTGGGGAAATCTATGCCGACCCCACATATGGCCATAGAAGCTGCTGCGTACGAAGCGCTTGCTCGCCTTCGATTCGCGGTACCCTACGCCAGCGATCGAGGGTATTATTACTTCCCGAGTCGCGCAGCACCCGGAGAAGTAGCATCTTTTCCCGGTGGACGAATTGAGAGAGACCCAAAGATCGCCAACCTTGCCCAAGATGTCATCGCTCAAGAGCGTTTGACCCAACGAGTGATGGGTTATCTCCAGAGCCTCGCCGATTTAAATCCTCAGATCGCCATCGGTAGACCACTGAGGCCCGACCAGGAAAGTCGCATCCATCGACTAGTCAATCCGCTTCCCCCGATAGAAGAAGAGTGTGCCCCGATTCCAGAGACTTTTTCTCGGGACCCTGTTCACTTACTGTTGACGTTGTACATGTCACTGGTATGTTTATTATCCCCCGCATTTATTTATGTGTTGCAACTTATGTGTGGTATCCTAAATTTGTGCGATAAATTAAAGTTTTAGTTTCAATCAATGTGAGTGGTTTTCACTGCGGTAAATTTTTGATTAACTGTTTTCACTCGAAATAAATTTCGAAGTGAGAATTTTCTTTTTCCCTGAGTGGTCTCGGCATATATCTCTTCACGACATAGATTTTTTTTCACGCAGCGCCACAGCAGACTCACAACTGCAACCACTCGACCTCATGCACTAATTGCTAATGCTCATACACATGTTACACCTAACTGATCACCTCTGAAGGAGAGGTTAGTGGGTAATCACTCGGGTACAAGTTGCCTCCAAAGACACCGACAACAGTTAGTGCCCGACACAGCACTTAGTCCTAATGATCAACGCCACCGCGGAGAGCTAACACTCGAGCGTCAGCATCACGACGATCATCGAGGATCATCACGCACAGGAGCACAGAGAACCCCAGCAATGCCGCCAACCCTCCGCACACCAGGATCGCGCACCAGTCCGGCATCACCTCCGCCATTAGAGCCTCGTCTCGAGCTCCTGCAAGCAGAGTGGAGGAGAAGGAAGGAGAAGAAGAAGGGAGGCCAGGTGTGAGGAAGAAGAAGGAGCACCGCGGTCATTTTATAGCTCGAGATCGGTGTACGGTGGGCGAGGTCCACCAGCGCCGCTCGTCGCGATCGCCGGTGTTCGAAAGCGAATCCATGAAAGGCCGACAAAGACACCTGCCCGCAGTGAGTGCACGCCGCGCACTATCGCAGTACGGCCTAGATGCCCTATGCGCTAGACGTCGCCGGTGGAGAAAGCGCAGGAAAGCACGCGGGAAAGAAGAAGAAGAGAGAGCCAGAGGTAGAAGAAGAGGCCGACAGTGGGCCCTGGGTCCACCTGTCAGCCAGAGAGAGCATCAGGTTTCTGCACGACCAACAGATTTTAGAAATTTAGAATTTATTCTAAATTTACTGTATTTCTCGTTTTCCCCAGACCATGGATTTTTTTTGTTCACGCAGCGCCAGTGTTCCACACTGTAGTTTTACACCACTTATTGCCCGCTCACTGTAGCCAAAATTTATTGCATGAACAGGACGGTTATTTTTGTGATATTACTTTGATGGCAGGAGGAATATTCTCAAAACAACTTTTAGCCAATCTCGAGGACGAGATTTTTCTTAAGGGGGGTAGTGTTGTAACACCCCAAAAAGTTAACCATATTTTGTTTATTAAAAATTTTGCCAGGAGATAAATTTTTACTTCCTGGATTTTCTTTTGATTTCAGAACCTCTCTTTTCTTTGATATTGTGGAGTTTTCACCCCAAGTGAAAGCTTCTCAAAAATGTTTGGACTTTTATACCCTCTCAAATAAAACTTTTATTTTATCAGTGGGATTATTTAATTAATTATTTTTTCCTGAGATTTATTTCTCTAAAATGGTTCTTCATAAGTTTTAGGGTCCCATTTGCACTGCAACCCTTTGATAAATTCATTTAAAAATCCCACCAAAATTTGGGGATGACATATGATGTCCCTAAAACACTTTTATGCAAAAATATCCTATAGTCATTTGGAGATTTTGAGCTGCACCCCTAGTTTTCAAATCTGGTCAAATTGCACTTTTGCACTACAACCTATTTGAATATTTCTTTAAAACTTCCACCAAAATTAGGGGATGTTAGTAAGAGTATATAATTCATTTTTATGCAAAAACCCATGCATGTTCTTTGCAAGATTTGAGCAAACCATCCTCTTTTGCTCTCTGGACCAGATTGGCATTTTCTACAGCAACCACATTTTATTTTGCCCTGATGCCCATAATTCTTTTTCATGCTTATAGTCCATCCTACAAAACCCTTAAGTCCAGGAGAGTGAACCCATTGGAGTAGTTTTGGTCCATGAAACTATATCCTTTTCTTTCTGACCAGATTTGGTTTTCTCAAATATTTGCACTAGCAAGTTTCTAGCTTTGGCCAACTAAACTTGCCACCATCACCTACACCTAAAGAGACTTGGATCTGGAGATTTTGGCCACCCCAAGTACTGCCTAGATGCCTCTAACATTCTGACGAACACTTTGTGTGCATGACCAGTTCTAGCTTAGTTTTTAGTTTGCATTATAAACTTGATCCCCTGACCTAACCCCCATGTCCACTAACCTCCTTGCAAACTCTAACCTAGTCCTGTTAATTGCCAGCCTCGCTCAAGCACTCTAGCCCACCCTAGCATTCTGTCGAGCATGTCGCGTGCGTGCTCTGGGCACGCCCAGCGCCGCTTTGCACGCTGCACAAGAATCGAGCCGCGTTCACTACCTCACGCCCTAACCTTTGCTCACCTGCAGAGCCACACCGGCCTCATCCACTCACCGTAACACGCCAGACCACCCTCGAGCTCCACAGGGCCGCCGTCGGTCGGCCGTGTAGCCCTAGCGGCAGGCTACTCGCCATGGGCCAGGCGCCGCCCGAGCCACCCGCACGCGCCAGCTCTCCCCTTGAGCAGTGTGGAGTTCGTCGGAATGCGCCGGCCAGCTCCACGTCGCCCTGCTAGCTACAGCGAGGAGGTTCGCCGATCTTATCTCCGGCCGCCGCGGGAACCGACCTCGGCCGCCTATAAAAGGAGCCCCCGAGCGCGTCCAGTCCCTCAGGCAACCTCACACCATCCTCCTAGCGCCCCCTCAGCCCAGCAATCGGCAAGGGAAGGCCGTCTTCCTCGTCTCCGGCCAGTTCGGTCGCCGCCACGCTCCAGCGCCATGCATCGCAATCAGAGCCTCCCCTGCCCTCCCAAACACCACCGTCCGACTCCCCTTGATCGTGCGGAGCCACCCATCCCCTCACCCTCGACCAGGAGCCACCGTAGCCCAAACCCCCCATTGCTCCCGAAGCCACCGGCCGCCCCGAAGCTCGTCACCGACGACTCCCCTCGTCCCCACCTGCCTAGCGACCACCGGGAGGACCGCCCTGGACTGGCGGATCCATCCCCGCCCTCGGAGCCCCGCGAGGAGCCGCCAATCGCTGGCGACGATCGCCGGAGTCCCGCCTCTGCTCGGGCAGAGGGAGAGGAGGGAGAGGCGACGGTCAAACCTGACCAAGGCCCCTGGACCCACTGTCAGTAACCACGGCCGGTCCATGCTGGACTAAGTGAAGGCGTAAACACCGGAGTACGTCTTCGACGTGTTTTATTCCGAAACGTTTTTCCTTTTTCTGTATTATTTTAAAACAGAATCTGACCAAAATTTTGACTAGCTATAACTTTTTAAATATAACTCCAAATGAGTTGATTCTTTTTCCTACCTCTCTCAAATTTCACCTAGTTTATTTTAAGATTTATTTCAAAAATAATTGGGAAAATTTTTGTACTGTTTTTAAAGTTTGTGTTGATTTGAATATTTTTCAAAATAGGATTGTCGGAGAGAGAACAAAACTTTAAAAAAGTCTTGGGATGCACCATGCTTCTCCACAACGTGAAGGCAAGCATTCTGAACCCTGACATAATATTGTGTGTGTTCTTTGACACGATTACAACACCACCTCGACACGGAGTATCCGTTATTTTATGTGATGATATGTCCATACTCATGAGTGCATATTGATGATTTCATGCTATTGGAATTTGATATGTTTGTGATAGTAGTCACCATCATATGCCTTTCATGCATACCGGAAGGAATCCGAGAAGGCCTCTGTCTTGGGTAGACACGGGCTTGTCTCTAGTTCCCCTCCGAGACGGTTGTGTCCGGTACGGCATGATGAGGTATGTCGAGTGGTGATTCTGTCTGTCGGTTGAAGTATAAATTGTTATGCTAATCATGCAAGGAATACTTAAACCTCCTGAGTCGACCATAGATCGAGTCTTGTTCCGGTAACCCCCATACTTGTTTCGTACTACCACTTGTCCTCGCCATAGGTAACGTGACGGTTCAAGAAGTTGTCAACCCCTTTCCTAGCACACACCGTATAGAGAGGCCATGGTGGAAGATACCGGAGGCATCCGGTAGGCATGCCACCTGGTCCGGGGGCATGGGTGTTTTTGGTTGGAGCCGAAGGGATAGCTCCCCTAGTTTGCGCGCGTTATAATTTTGTGATCCCATGCTAAGTCGAGGTTGTAGCCTCCCCACTTAGAGTTTCGCTTAACGGGTGTCGTGGGTGATTCCAGACACCGGTAAGTTAGGCTGGTGTATGCGGTTAGGTGTGTTTTCAACTAAAAGGCCGTGACGAAATTAGTCCCGATAGACTGAAGGAATCCGTTACTCGTGGGTAAAGAGTACACTCTCTGCAGAGATTAAACATCTATTCGAATAGCCGTGTCCATGGTTAAGGACTACAATCTGGGATGGGTCAAGTGTCGGTCTTAGTGTCGGTCTTTGGAGGAGAAACTGTTAAACAAGAACTTGGATCATGACTTGTGACTTGTGATGATTATGTTTATTTTTGTTATGGACTAACCCATTATATTATTTGAATTATCGAGTATCCCTGGGACGGTTCTACCTCCTAGATATTCACAGTGATTATTCTTTTATAAGCCCTTTATGTGGTGTCGCTCAGACGCCCGACTGTGGCATGCTTGTTATTTATTTACTATATAAGCCCTTTATGTGGTGTCGCTCAGACGCCCGACTGTGGCATGCTTGTTATTTATTTACTATTTAAGCCCTTTATGTGGTGTCGCTGAGATGCCCGACTGTGGCATGCTTGTTATTTATTTACTATATAAGCCCTTTATGTGGTGTCGCTGAGACGCCCGACTGTGGCATGCTTGTTAGGTATTTACGTTATAAGCCCTTTATGTGGCGTCGCCCAGTAATTTTGAAAATGACGGGATCATTCGTTCTGCCTTTATCGCGAAACAGATTTTTCAAAAATGCATCGCGTGAAGAACTTGAACTTCTCGGTGCGTGTACCTGAACTTCACTCTGTTTTTCACGTGATTTTTCTTGCTCGTAGCTCTTCATCCACTGCTCGTAGCTCTCCATCCACTCACCAGAATTGAGCAGGTGATATACCGATGGAAAGCTGTTGTAAACACGCAACTTTCCCGTGTTGAACATTTTTTCATACTCGCGACGATTTTAAAAGTTTTTAATCTGAAATTCATTCAGCGTAGTAGTTGAACTTCATGCTGTTTTCACGTTGAACTTCTGTGACGTATTTTTGTTTGTAATTTTCTCATCCATTTTGTTAGTGTTACACGAATGATATTTCTTTTGTACAAACCTCTCTCACAATATTTTTTTTAACTTTCCCGACCGAGGACTTGAACTTATAACAAAAAAATTGGACCTTGCCTTTTAATTCATTTTTCTCGTATCAAACACACACCATGTAGTACATGAACTTTTTTCATTTTTATAATTTGAATTTTTTATTTCTTTTTGAAATCAAATTGCTCCCAAATAGTAATTGAACTTCTTTGTGGATTGAGAGAATTATTTTAAAACCCAGAAAAACAATTTCTTTTTTGTGTTTTTGAACATGGAAATACAAGGTGAACCTTTGTCGTAAGAATTTTTGAACTTCCCGGGACAGAGCACTTGAACTTATTGCAACAAACCTTTTAAGCCTTTTGTTTTTCTATTCTTATATTTTTTGTGTGAAACGCATTCCATGTGGTAGTTGAACTTCCCGCTCTTTTCACCTTAAACTTATGTCACGTTTTTTTGTTCAACCTCTTTCACACGATTTTTTGAATCTTCTCGGGCCGAGCACTTGAACTTGTAGCAACAAATATTTCAACCTTTGCTTTTTTCTTTCTTTTTTTAATACAAAATGCACACCGTGTAGTACGTGAACTTGTGTTAGTTATCAATCTGAACTTTTCTCGGTTACATGAAAATATCTGAGTTTTTTATGAATTTTAATCTGAATTTCTTAATCCTCTTTTATGAATTTTGGAGCGCTCTATTTTTAAAAGTTGAAATTCTTGTTATTTTATTTTTGAACTTCTTGTTTCCATTTTTTAATAACGAGGAAAATCTGAATTTTCTATAATCATCGAACTTCTCCACCTTTTAAATATGGACTTCCTATTTTCATTTCTTAATCTTTTTTATGAAATTTTGAAGCATTCAATTTTTCAAAGTTGAACTTCTTATTTTTTATTTTTTGAACTTTTTGTTTCTATTCTTTAATCACGAGGAAAATCTGAGTTTTCTATAATCATGGAACTTCTATATCGAACCGCTCTAACTTTTTTATTTGAATTTATTTTATGTATTTTTAGAAATATGAAAATTGTAATTTTGTTATAAACATCAAATTTCTTTGTTATTTTGAATTGAACTTATTTGTTTTATTCTTTAGTAACCAAAAAATTTGAGTTCTTTAAATATCAAACTTCTCCACATTTTTAAATTGAACTTCTTCGATTTATTCTTTAGTAAAGAGAAAAACTGAGTTTTTAATGTACATTGAATTACTCTGTTTTTAAAAATTGAACTTCTTGGTTTAATCTTTAGCATTGGGGGAAATCCGAATTTAAAAAAAACAGTGAAAATCTTTTTAAAACTTCTTTTGTTGTTCCCTTATTTTAGTTTGAACTTATTAGTTATTCTTTAGAACGAGAATATGAGGTTTTTTATCAACTTTGAACTTCTCTGTTATTTTAATTTGAACTTCATAGTTTTATTCTTTAGTAACAAGGACAATCGAATTTTTTGAACCTCTTTGTTTAAAATTTTAAACTTCTTGGTTTTATTTTTTAATAATGTGAAAAATCCGATTTTTTTATAGACATCGAACTTCACCATTTTTTAAATTTGAACTTCTTAGTTTTATTGGTTAGTAACAGGGAAAATGCTTTTTTATATAAACAATGATACCGTGCCGTTATTTTAATTTGAGCTTCTAGTTTTTATAGAATGGGGAAAATCAGTTTTTTTAATTTTCCTAGCAATGTGGATATTTCGATGGTGTGTTCCTTTTTGGGGGGAACTTGTTGCAATGAATATTTTCAGGTTTCATTTTATTACCTTTTCCTCATCCGAACTTTTGTGTTGGCACGCACCTACACACACATACACTCACATGGTTTTAACACACATCTAACCATCAAGATGTTCTAAAATTTGAACTTCTGAGTTTTATTCTTTTAATAACGAGAAAATTCTGATTTTTTATAGGCATTTGAACTTCACCATTTTTAAAATTTGAACTTCTTAGTTTTTGGTTAGTAAGGAAAATTTCTACTTTTATAAACATCAAACCACTCCATTATTTTAATTTGAACTTCTAGTTTTTAAAAACAGGGAAAATCATTTATATATTATTTTTGAAATGTTTTTTAAGTTGAATTTTTTTTGAACTTCTTCCTCCATTATTATTTTTGAGCTTCTACATTTGTATTTTTTGGACTTCTCATTTATTTTATAATTGAACTTCTTGGTTTATGAAATAAACAACAAACTTATCCATTAGTTAAATTCGACCTATAGGTTATTTTTTTAAACAAGGAAAATCCATTTGGGAAAGAGGGCCAGACGACCATCTTCATCATGCGAGGGTATGCAATGACTGGCACGAAGGCGTGCTCACTAGTTATACTTTCTTCCTTTTGTTCTTGTTTGAACTTCGTCTTTCTTTATTGACGAACTTCTCGTGTATTTTTTACACCATGTGTTTTGAAGTGAGAGATTGATTGAAATGTGCTTGTTGATCTCACTGAAGTTTTTGATTTGTTTGAATGTTATTTTTCTTCTTTATTGTCAAGTATTTCGTATTTTGAACTTTAATCGTTCTTTTTTTTGAACTGTAAGTAGTGAAAACCTTGGAGCAAATAAATTTGAATTCTTTTATAAAGTTCTGGTGTGAATCGGAGTTTTAAAATACAAGCTTTATAGTTGACCATGAGCAGTAGTCAAATAGAACGTTGGCTTATGCCGCGTCTATTGCCCGGTTAGCATATGCCAATGAATGATCCTGTACCATCATTCTGAAATACTGTGGCCGAATTTCAGGCACATTCAATTCAAAGCATGCTTGATAAAATGCCAGGCAATTAACTAGAGCATATATAACTAACGCATTCAAAATCTGAAAGTCTGTCTATCCTGCTGAACGCATACAGCAAGTCATAAAACTACAGCCAACAGGATATATAAGCTTTATTGACTAGCCAAACATGAATCCTGGTGAAGGATGTTTACTTACATCGACCTCTGAAACTTAAATCCGACTTTATTTACAGTCTAGACGCAAAGTTAGAAGAAGAAGGAGGCTGATGTTATGCAAACCTAGACAAGCTCTACACACTAGATTCTGAAGGATTGCGCAAATTACAGAGGTTCTTACGGCTCCCCTCCTCGACTACACACCTAAGCCAGGCTGAGCGCCTACCATTTCTGCATATCAACAACATGTACAAAGCAGGAAATCACATCCAATAAAACAAAGTTTTTTGTCGAATATTTTTTGCATCAGACTTAACATCACGTTCACACCACCACCACACATTTTTTAACCTGTTTACCATTGCACATTCTTTTTCCTCACACTCTGAATTGTTTTTGCTTTCTCTTCTTTAGAATGGTAAAATGCAACGCTGTAGAAGCTAGGAATGAGCAACTTTTTAAGAAAACTAGTGACGGGAGGGCTACAAATTTTTGACCATGCACACAAACAAAGAGAAAAATGATTCAGACCTACTAGATATTGCTTAAATGGTAGCCTCAATACGTACACATGGAAGTTCAAAGAATGCCATTGTCGATCTTTTCAGACTACTAAATCAAACTGAACAAAGGCATCAACTTGTTTTGATGTACAAGCGAAGGGACATAGAGGGAGATTGGTGCAGGAGCTGGCTGCTCGTCATAGCGTTTGCTGAAGACGCATCAGCCCAATCTTCAGATGCGTGCACCGCTGCCCGCACAAGTTCCAGCACGAAGGAGCACGGACGGACACAAGTGGGGCACTTGGACTGCTGAAGCGGCTGCCGGAGCAATGTCCTATGGAGGGCAGCGACCGTAGCTGGACAGCAACGTGCAAGGGACGCGGCGTCGCATGCGCGTAGGATGGCCGGCTGCGGTGAGTGGGATTTGGCCGGGGGCTCGCGACGCAGGTAGCCTGGCCACGCGCACGCATAGTGGAGCGACGGTGGCGCCATCGGCAGGTCGCGGGGGCGCCATGGGAAGGTTGCGGGGGCACCCTGGGGCAGGTCGCGGTGGCGGTTGACGGCAGATGGAGGCCACCTCCACGATGGAAGCAGGGGAGGAAGGCCGGTGACGATCTGAGTTGGCGGGGTCGTCCGGGAAGGAGGCCACGACGCGCGAGAGACCGTGGAAGTTGGAGGTTGGGGCGACGGCGCCGGTTGCCAGTGGATCCAGGAGTTGGCGGGGCCGATGGAGCTGGGGCGCGGTGGTGCGCATGGCCGGGGCCGGTGGCTGCACCACCGGGTGGAGGTGGTGGCCGCTGCACCGGCTCGGCTTCCTGGTGGAGGCGGCAGCGCGGGAGGTGGCCCGGGCCCGGCGGCGGCGCGGGGCGGGGAGGGAGGCGGCGGTGGCGCGATGTAGTTCTGGGAAGGGGCCAGATGGGATCGGGGGAGCTTAGGTTAGGGGCGGGTGCGGTAGTTTTTCTTTTTTTTCACTGATCGGGGATCTTAGGAACACCGCGCACCTTGTATATAGGGCCTGACGTGATCCAAATAGTTATTCTAATCCCAGAATTAGAATAATGTTGTCTTATATATATATATATATAACTACATGCATAAAAAATAGGATGAACGAAGATCAAGATGTAACTTGCCTGTAAGTTTGATGAAGATCGTCGCACTTACAATTCTGACAATTTCTACTCGTCACGCTCCGAGCAATCTATCACAAATGAAAGAATCCAAATAAATAACCATGCCATAAAGAATAACCAAAAGAACAACAAAACAAATATGGCAAGGTTAAGCAATGATAATATAAATAGGCTTAATATAATATAGCATTATGGTGCTATAAGATGATATGGGAAAGGAATGAACTAAAAAGAGTCAATAGAGAAATAGTTACGACATAAACAAGAGTATAGTGGAGATATCATGGAATAGGGTTATAAGTGTTTGGAAAAATGAACTGATTCAAAAAGAAACACTACAACTCGGGTTATAGTGCATATGGCATAGGGTTCATTTGCAAAAAGAACTGATTCAAAAAGGAACACTACAACTCGGGTTATAGTGAAATGAAGTTTGAGTAGAATATAAATTTAAAATAGATAAAAAATTATTTGAATGTTGAATTTACATGATATGATCAACAAGTATTTGGTACGGGTGTTCATAAGCAAAAAGAATCAATTGGAAAGACGTCACGGTTCACCCGATATGGTGAAATAAAGGTATGAGTTCAAATTAGAATTTCTCAATTTTGAAAAGTTTGAACAAGTGAAATATTGGTAATTCTGTATAGTAGAGATCAATGCGAACAAGTAGGAAAAATAATCACTGGATTTGGGTTTATAGATCACAAGATATAGCGGAACTAAGTTGGTTTGAAATCTGCCAAAAAGGGTGTCGTGGCAGCGTTTTTGGATGAGCTGAAAATCCTGCCATGGCAGCGTTTTGGAGAGCTGCGGCTGTTGTGAATAAACGGAACACGTGGCAACACAATATTTGTCGATACCTATTGGTAAGAGAAACATATAAGGGTCGTCTGATCTATGTGGCAATGGATGGCTTGGATCAAGCCACGTGGCAAGAATATATTTTTTGTGCTGGAGGATTTCCCACCGGAACAGAGAACAAAACGGCAGCGGCTCGGACGTGGGCGGTGGCGCTCCTCTGGTGGCTCTCCGGCGAGGGTGAAGTGTTTCACGGAGGCGGCATGGAACGGCGGTGGCAATGCTGGGGTTAAACGGCGATGGGGCGCCCTCCATTGGCGATGCAGTAGCGTTGGTGCTCCGGCCTCGGCGGTGATCTTCGGGGCGAGATCGGGTGCATCATCCTGGTGTTCTCCTGGATTGAGTAGAACGTGAGGGAGGAGGAGGAGATCAAGGTGAAGGGAAACAGGGCAAGAGGTGAGGCGGGGAACCTTCGGTGGCAACGAATTTTGCCGGTGGCGGAAGCTTCTGCTGGCGGAACTTGGGGAGGTCCGAGCGGTTGATTTTCGAGTTCGGTTCCCCGGTGCGAGGGGAGTATTCGGCAGAGGAGATCGAGGGGATTCGATCTGTGTCCCCGGATTTGATCAAGGGGGTTAGGGATCGGGGCGAATCGCCCGTGCCTGGTTTGGTCGGGGTGGCACGGTCGTGCGTGAATAGGAGTCCATGGGGAGGTAGGAGATGACGGCGGGTCCCGCTGTCATAGAAAGAGAGGGAGCAGAGAGGCAGACAACTGGGGCTCCACTAGCATCAGCGCTGACCTGCGCGTGCGCAGCTGCCGGCTGTGCGCTGGCTTTCGGCCTGTTGGGCCTGCTGCTGCGTAGGTTAGGTTTAGAAGAATAGGTTTAGGGATTTCCTATTTACGAAATTACAGAAATGAATATGGCTCCATATAAATGATCCAAATCATTTTGTAAGAAAAATACCAGAACAAACACAAAGACAAATATAGTTATATAGAGCCCAGTGAACATTTTTACAGTCCAAAACACTTATATAAAATAAATATAATATTTTTATAAACTTTACTTTGACACTTATAAAATGTTGCATCAAATAATTTTGAACTCTAGAGAAAATTCAACTAACATTTAAAGCACTTCCAACTCTTTTATATTGAGGGAGTCATATTGCCCTCTCTCATATGATTTATTTGAGTTAGAAATGTTCTAAATATTCAAAATCCAAATGAGAGAATATTCAATTATTCACCAATATTATTTTTCGAGGAAGTCATGTGATCCTCTCTCATATTTGTATTGGAAATATTCTGAATATTCTCAAACCCAAAATAAGAACCAAATGAATAATTTGGAAAGTCCTTTTATTCCCTCTCAATTTAATATTCATTTAAACTCAGTTTCGAATCCTAATCAAATTTTACTAACAACAAGCAAACAAGCAATTTTTAAATTAATTCTATTTAAATAATTAACATTCCAAAATTTAGAATTTTGGGATGTTACAAATCTACCACCCTTAAAATGAATCTCGTCCTTGAGATTCGAAGAGGCTAGAAAGAAAAGGCTAGGGTAGGGGTCTCCTTGAATATCCATTGTTCATCCAAGAGTGTGGAGTACTACCACCCTTAGAATTAGAGTCACTGGTCCTCAAAAGTCTTACTCCTTCGATGTAATCCTTCACACATATTGAAATTTTGAATCATTTATCAAAAGAGTGGTCTTCCCATTAGTGGACCTTCATAGTTGACAGGTCTTGCGCCAATACTAAACAAAATCGATACTCTCATGGTGGTCATTAAGAATAATTCCTTCGTGGTTCCTGCAGAAAACGATCTTGGCTTATTCTCACCGTATAACCTACTATCGGCAACGGTTGCCTTGTACAAGGGTCAAACGTGCTACCATTCTAGGGTTTTGGCTTACCTTCGTCGTCACTCTAGTATAGGTAAGTGTAACATCCCAAATTTTCAATTTGGCATGTTATACATAGGTCATCCATGCATATCATATTTTATTGCATTCTCATTTGCCATCCTCGAAATCCTAAGCAACTCAAGGACCCTCGGAGAGAGTTGGGGATTTTCCGATTTTCATATTTAAATTTTATCAAATAATGAAGACGAGGATTTTGGATTTTATATTTTTTCTCTCCGAAAAAATATTTCACGTTTAATAATAAACGAGAGGAGATAATATGACTTCTCCAAAAATAATTGAAATACCGGAGGAAAATTGTTAAAATTATTATTTGGGATTTTTATTTTATTTATTTGGAATTTTATTTGCCTAGAGAAAAATTTGCATATATTTAAAATTGCATTTTAGGGGCCAAGAAAAGTTCATCTTGTTCTAAATATTTTATTTAGGCAAAGAAAACTTGTTTTGGCATTTTTAGATTTTTATTTATTTTCCTAAGATTTTTACAATTTTCAAGTGAATGTTTTTTAAAGGAATCATACCGATCGGGCTAAAGGCCCACTGAAAGCAAGCCGCCCAAGTCGCCGCCTCCGCCTCCTCACAGCGGGACAGAGTCCGAGCCGGACTCTCCTCCCGCCGCCTTGCCCTCCTCCAAGCCACCGCCTTCCTCCCCCTTCAAATATCGCCTCTCTCCCTCTAACCCACTGGCCGCCGCCTTGGCTCGGACCCGACAGCCGAGCCGAGCCAGCGCCGCCACCGCCGCCCGCCCCTCGCCGCCCCTCGGGACCCTGCCGGAGCGCCGTCCCGCCGGACGATCGCCGGAGGTAGTCGCCGTTTTTTTTAAATAACCCTTCGGTTTTTTTAGAAAACCCTAGCCGTTTTTTTAGATTGGTTTTATTTTTTTTCTCTGGTTTTTTTATTTTGAGAACGTTCACCCGTTCGTTCGCTTTTACGAACTGCTCATTATTTAGTTTTCTGCTAACGAACGCTCGCTCGCTTAGCCGCTCGTCGTTTTCTTTTATCGGTTTTATTCCGCGATTATTCCGTCGCGATTTCAACCGATGTTCAAATTAGTATAACTTTTCGCTCGTTTATCGGAATCACCGATTCAAGCGCTGGAGTTTCATCTCGAAACCCTATTTCCGAATAGCCAACTTAAATCAGTATTTGCCTCTGTAAAATTAGACTCTATTTCCGGTTAGTAAACGGATCTTGTTTATCACGCCGTTTGAGATTCGTTGTTTCGCTTTGGTTTGATTCTTTTGCAAACCGGAGTTCTTAAGCTGAACTCTCCGTCAACCTCTTTCAGTTGAAGTTTCATTTGTGCATCTTTGTTTGTTGCTTATGTATGTATTGTTTGCTTGCGATAGAATTCCTGAGTGCTAAGCGTGTTACTACGAGTCTCTAGGATTCACGGATCGTCAAGAAGGCAAGTAACACTTGATCATACCTTTTCATACCCAGTTTTTATGCATTAGCTCAACCTCAAACATTGCATGGTTAGGATGTCATTAAGTTGTGGGTTGGGAAGTAGATGATGAGGTAGGAACCTATTGCCCTGTTACTATCAAACCCTTGGGAGTTACTTCTACGTTATGCTTATATTGCTATGCTATGCTCGTAGACGTGGATTGGGTTTGAGAGATATTCATGACAGATGTGAGATTGTAAATTAATGGTTTACTTTAAGGTGGCAACTTAAATACACATCTGGTGGATTGAGGCACCTGGGGAACCCAAAGGTTGTCTGTTTTATTTTGGAAATCCCGGGTACCCGTGTGATCTTCCTATGGACCGCCACCTGTGCTCAAAGGGAATCGAGATTATTCATGCTAGAAACTTCCGTGTGCAGCCACAAGCTATTATGGGCTCTAGCATAGTTGAGTAAGTTACGTGAAGCTCTCAAGAGGTAGATCAGCAGGTAGTGGGTTTTATAGGTTTGGTATGATCTATCCGGAGTAGAGAGTTAATGTTTCGAAAGATCGTGTCTCGGTCATCCGCTTCTCAAACACCATGTAGTGCGAGAACCCAACGGAGGCGATCGAGTCTTGTGGGGAAAAGTGCACAAACCTCTCGCATAGTGTACAATCTAATCATGGTTAGTCAAGCTTCCGGTTATGGACAATTCGAGTATCTAGTACTTGAGTTTTCACATGTATCTCATCACTCTAAATTAATATTGTTGGGTTGTTTAATACCTTAATTGGGATTGAGTTGGGGTTATACCTTCTCAATGATGTTTCAACCACCATGATAGTGAAATTAAAATTTATTCCTTTGATGTAGGGGAAAATTGGCTTTTGCAAAATCAGAACCATAGAGCTTTCCACCAGCCATATATGCATGTAGTATAGCTTATTCTTTCATTACTCTATGTGTTACATTGCCAAGATATTCCATGTGTCGACCCGTTTTGGCTGCAACATATTATGTTGCGCACTTTTCAGACGAGGAGTAAAGTTCGGTAGGTCGCTGTTAGCCTTCGCTTCTGCCGTTGGAGTTGATGGACTCACTTTATCTTCCAAGCCTTCCATTGTTATCGCATTAGATGGCCTTAAGCCATATTATTGTAATAAGTTGTCTTTTGAGACATTCGATGTAATAAGTGTGTGATTGCTACTCACAAATCCTTCGAGTAATCGTGTGTGTCAAGATTACCGATCCAGGATGACACAAAAGCACGTAGACTTGACCATCCGAGGTCGGGTCGCTACAAGATGGTATCAGAGCACACGCTGAGTGTAGGACACGACCACTAAGATAAAACCATAGGTCACTCCTCTCTACTCATTTCAATTCTCTCCATTTTTCCACTCTTTAGGATGACGGAGATGAAGTACAAATTTGCAAAACCGGATGAAGACACACCTTTTGGACGCCACTTGAAGGAAGTCACTAGGTACCTGAATATTGGAATACTAAGCTTCACCGGACGCATAACGCCACCTTACCGTAAGAAGAATGCCGGAAGATTCAAGCTCTAGTTCCCTAAGGACGCTTATGCCAAGCACGGAGCCCATAGTATGTGTTTTCAATGCACCAACATGGAGTTTGGGAAAGAGTATGGCAGCTCACATTACCATGGAACGCATTGGAGAAGTCTACAATAAGGAGCTTAAAGACACCATATACCAAATATGTGGGCGCCGAGACGAGCAATGGGAAGTAATCAAAGACCAAGAAGGATAGATCCATTGCAGCCTACATCCAGAGCTAAACCAAAGACATTCGACGTCAAGAGAACCAGATGTGCGCAGACATGATGGATTTGAAGAAGGCGAAAACTAAGATCATCGAGTTGGAGGAAGAACTCAAGTCTACACGCCGATGGATATGAGGAAGAAATCAAAATACTCATCGGAGAAGAACGACGACCTAGTCAAGAAGATCGGAGTCTTCATGGGAGGACCAACACCCAAGGAAGAGGAGCAAGAAGAGGAAGAAGATCCCGCTTGTCCGCATAACTACATCATCATCGATTTACACCGACTCAGATCCAAGTGATGATGACTATGAAGACGAAGCTGGAGCAGACATCATGGAGTCTTCCACCGATCAAAATTTCTAGATGACCACCATATAATAGTAGTATTTTCCCCATGTAACTAGTAACAGTTGAACACGTATGCGATAGTCCTAGACCGTTTTGTATGCCCTTGCTTGCTTGATTGAATGAATGTGTGTTTGCCTCATGTGCATATGGGTAGTGTTCTCTCGCTAGACCTCTTTCTATTCTAATCTCTCCCATCTAAACCTTCAGATGCCTCCAGACGTGACTCCGGTTTTGTTTTCCCACCGAGCTCACTCAGTTGATCCAACAATGTAATGCCTTGATGCAATTGCTAGTTTAGAACCAGGGCAATGCCAACAACAACAACAACAACCCGCCACCAAAGGGACAATTTAGCCTGCTCGAGGTTACAACCGCCGTGTTTTCCAAAGAGCACCGAGCCAATAGTTGCGTATGACCTGGTTACGCCAGATTGGAAGGGAGTTAACCACCGCAGGATGCACGGATGTCGAAAGAGTGCGCTTGCCGCACATCAATTGATGGACCAAAGCAGCCGCATGGTGGGAGAATTACAGGCTACTTTTCCTATAGCCAATGTCACTTGGGACCAGCCCAACAAGCTTTTCAGACGGCCCATGTTTCAACCGGAGCCATGCAGATAAAGAAGCATGAGTTCCGCAACTTACGCCAGGGAACCGTGATAAAGGGCTCAAGACGTGGATGAGTTTAGCAAGTTATCACGCTTATGCCCTCGATGATGTGGGCCACGTATGCCGCCAAGCAAGAGAAGTTTATGGAAGGGCTGAATGATGAGATGAGTATGCAGCTGATGGTGGCAACTTTCAACAACTACCAGAGTTGGTAGATAAGGCCCTAATGATTGAAGGAAAGCAGCAGCAAATTGAGAGTCGTAAGAGGAAGTATGGACAAGGGAAGTATAACTCAGGAGCTCACCGGAAGCCTCGCTTAACCCCGAACTCGGGAGGACTTGTTCATAACCATGGAGGACATAACCATACTGGAGGAGGATCGCATAATGGTGCGAAGAATGGAAATGGAGCCAACAATAATCAGAATCGCTCAAACCCAGCTACACCCGCCAAGAGAGACTTGAGCCAAGTTATTTGCTTTAAGTGCGGGAAGACAGGGCATTATGCCAATGACTACCCTGAAGGAAAGAATGGAAACAGAAATGGAAGCGCCGGGAAGAAGCCCAATCCATTCAACAAAGGATAAGTGAACCACGTTAACGTGGAGGAAGTTGAAGAGCAAATGACGCGGTAATAGGTAAGTTTTTGGTTCACCATTTACCGCTATTGTTCTTTTCGACATCGTGCATCGCATTCATACATATCAAGGGGATTTGTGGATAAGTTTAAGTTACCAACCCTGCACCCTTTAGGACCCCTCTTTAGTGAGCTCTTTGGAGCAGAGTACATGGCTAGCAAGTGGTGCACCCAGATACCCCTAATCATTGGCACGCATGTTTTTCCGTCTGACCTAATTATCTTGGGGTCGCAAGGATTGGATGTGATATTAGGTATGGACTGGATGTCAAAGTTTGGAGGAAGTATTGATTGTGCTAGCAAGTCGATTTATCTTACTACCCCAGAGGGAAAAAGGATTAAGTATGTATCTAGGCATGTGCCTAGGAGGATCCAAGTGAATACCCTCACGGGAGTTGTACAAGAGGAAGTACCTGTAGTGAAGGATTATCCACATGTTTTTCCAGAAGAGTTACCAGGCATGCCACCGGATCGAGACATCGAAGTTTACGATAGAACTAATGCCGTGCACAGGGCCAATATCAAAGAGACCCTATCGGATGCCCGCAAATGATCCGGAGGAAATTAAGAAGCGCATCAAGGAGCTATTGGAGAAAGGTTACATACGTAGGAGTTCATCACCTTGGGGAGCCCCAAGATTTTGGTGGAGAAGAAGGATAAATCCCTAAGGATGGTTGTTGATTACCGAAGCTCAATGAAGTAACGATAAAGAACAAGTATCCCTTACCGATGATTAATGATCTGTTTGATCAGTTGCAAGGAGCTAAGGTGTTTTCTAACATTGATCTACGATCAGGATACCATCGATTGAAGATCCGAGAGAAGGATATACCAAAGACAGCATTCACCACACGATATGGATTATATGAGTATACGGTCATGTCATTTGGACCGACTAACGCCCCGCCTTATTTCATGAGTATGATGAACAAAGTGTTCATGGAGTATTTGGACAAGTTTGTTGTGGTGTTTATCGATGATATTATGGTTTACTCGAAGAACGAAGAGGAGCACGCAGAACACCTACGCTTTGGTTCTTGAGAAACTCAGTGGAACACCGCTTATACGCCAAATTCAGCAAGTGCGAAGTTTTGGTTAAAGGAAGTTGGATTTCTTGGGCATGTTATATCGTGAGAGGGTATAGCAAGAGATCCCAAAGAAAATTCGATACCATCGAATGGTTGGCACCCACGCTACCAATGAGATTCGCAGCTTCTTTGACCGGCAGGATATTACCGGAGATTCATTGAGAATTTTTCCAAGATTGCTAAACCAATGATGTAATTGCTAAAGAAAGATACCAAGTTCAAATGGACAGAGGATTGCAGACAAGCTTCCAAGAGTTGAAGAACGGTTGACTACAGCCCCAAAGGTCGACATTGCCATGATATACATAAGGAGTTTCAAGTGTATTGTGATTGCCTCTCGCTTGGGACTTGGATGTGTTCTTATGCGTGACGGAAAAGTTGTTTCAGTATGCCTCACGCAAACTGAAGCCACATGAGTTGAACTATGCCACGCATGATTTGGAGTTAGCAGCAGAGTACATGCTGAAGACCGAGACATTATCTCATTGGAAACCGCTGTGATGTGTACACGGATCATAAAAGTTTGAAGTACATTTTCACACGTATGAGTTGAACCTCGCATGCAGGAGATGGCTGGAGCTTATAAAGGATTACGATATGAAGCTACACTACCATCCAGAAAGGCCAACGTCAGAAAGGCACGCCTTTGAGTCGGAAGAGTTATGCCAATATCCTTGAAAGTAGAGGACTGCCAAAGGAGTTAGCAGAGGATATTATGGAATATCGGTTGGAGATTGTTCCAAGAGGTTTTCTTGCAACAATGGAGGTTCAGTCGACATTGTTAGACCAGATTCGAGAAGCTCAGAAGGAGGATAAAGAAATTGCTGAGATAAAAGAGAAGATGGGCAAAGGAAAAGCCAAAGGTTTTTGCGAGGATGAGCATGATACCTTGTGGTTTGAGGACCGGATTTATGTGCCCAAAAATTCAGAGATCAGGAAGTTAATACTTCAAGAGGCCCATGACTCCCCATACTCGATTCACCCCGGAAACACCAAGATGTATTTAGACCTGAAGGAACGTTTCTGGTGGACTGGTATGAAGAAGGATATTGCCGAGTATGTAGCCGCTATGGCGATGTATGTCGAGAGTGAAGGCAGAGCACCAAAAGCCAGCAGGATCATGTACAGCCTATGCCAATACCCGAATGGAAGTGGGACAAACTTGGCATGGATTTTATCACTAGATTACCCGTAACCAAAGCAGGATATGATTCAATATGGGTAATTGTGGATCGTTTGACCAAAGTAGCTCACTTCATCCCAAAGTGAAAACAACTTATACCAAAGGCCAAGTTGGCCAAAATATATATGACCAGGATCGTATGTTGGCACGGAGTTCCGAGGAGCATCAGACGATAGAGGAACACAGTTTACTTCAAAGTTTTGGCATCAGCTACACCGCACTTTGGGTACCAGATTGGAGTTTAGTACCGCATTCCACCCATGCATTTGGATGGATGACAGAGAGAGTTAACCAGATCCTGGAGGATATGTTAAGAGCCCGTGTAATCGGATTACGGATCTAGTTGGGATGACAATTTGTCAGACGCAGAATTCTCATATAACAACAGCTACCGTGCCAGTTTGAAGATGGCACCGCTTGAAGCTCAGATGGACGCAGATGTAGAACACCCTTGATGTGGGATGAGGTTGGAGACCGTCATTGTTTGGACCAGATCTGATCAAAGACTCAGAGGAGAAGGTTAAACTGATCGAGATGCATAAAAGATTGCTCGACCTAGATGTAAGAGTTACGCAGATTCAAACGCAAGGAAGTAACCTATGAAATTGGAGACAGAGCCTATCTCATGAGTATCACCCCGAGGGGAGTGAAACGCTTTTGGAGTAAAGGGAAAGTTAGCCCCAAGATTTGTAGGACCATATCGTGTTTTGGAACGGATGGGAGAAGTTGCCTACATGTCGGAGTTACCCAAGGATTGTCGGGGAGTTCACAATGTGTTTCACGATCACAATCGAAGAAGTGCCACGCTGAGATGGCCGACATACCGTTAAAGGATACAAAGGCCCCTAGAGGCGATACAGCTTGGATAGTAATTTGACTTATGAGGAGAAGCCAGAAAGATTTTGGATTTCGGTACCGAGTCACTCGCAAAGAAAGTTATCAAGTTTTGTAAAGTTCAAGGAGCCACCATACCGAGGAGGAAGCCACTGGGAGCGAGAAGATGATATTCGCAAGGACCATCCGCACCTATTTTCTAGTTAACCCGAATCTCGAGGGCTAGATTCATCTTAAGGGGGGTAGGTTTGTAACATCCCAAATTTTCAATTTGGCATGTTATACATAGGTCATCCATGCATATCATATTTTATTGCATTCTCATTTGCCATCCTCGAGATCCTAAGCAACTCAAGGACCCTCGGAGAGTTGGGGATTTTCTGATTTTCATATTTGAATTTTATCAAATAATGAAGACGAGGATTTTGGATTTTATATTTTTTCTCTCCGGAAAAATATTTCACATTTAATAATAAACGAGAGGAGATAATATGACTTCTCCAAAAATAATTGAAATACCGGAGGAAAAATGTTAAAATTATTATTTGGGATTTTTATTTTATTTATTTGGAATTTTATTTGCCTAGAGAAAAATTTGCATATATTTAAAATGGCATTTTAGGGGCCAAGAAAAGTTCATCTTGTTCTAAATATTTTATTTAGGCAAAGAAAACTTGTTTTGGCATTTTTAGATTTTTATTTATTTTCCTAGGATTTTTACAATTTTTGGCGGAATGTTTTCTTTAAAGGAACTCATACCGATCGGGCTAAAGGCTCAAATGAGCAGTTGCCCAAGTCGCCGCCTCCGCTTCACACACATGGCCACACGGACAGAGTCCGAGCCGGACTCTCCTCCCGCCGCCTTGCCCTTCCTCCAAGCCACCGCCTCCCCTTTAAATACCGCCACCCCTCTCCCTCTAACCCACTGGCCGACGCCCGCCTCGGACCCGACCGAGCCGAGCCGAGCCCAGCGCCGCCACATTGCCGCCACCGCCACTGCCGCCTCGCCGGACCTCACGGACGATCGCCGGAGGTAGTCGCCGGTTTTTTTTAAATAACCCTTTGTTTTTTTTAGAAAACCCTAGCCATTTTTTTAGATTGGTTTTATTTTTTTTCTCTGGTTTATTTATTTTGAGAACGTTCACCCGTTCGTTCGTTTTTATGAACCGTTCATCGTTTAGTTTCTGCTAACGAACGTTCGTTCGTTTAGCCGTTCATCGTTTTCTTTTATCGGTTTTATTCCGCGATTATTCCGATCGCGATTTCTGAACCGATGTTCAAATTAGTATAACTTTTCGCTCGTTTATCGGAATCAGCGATTCAAGCGCTCGGAGTTTCATCTCGAAACCCTCTTTCCGAATAGCCAACTTAAATCAGTTTTTGCCTCTGTAAAATTTGACTCTAGTTCAGATTAGTAAACGGATCTTGTTTCTCTCGCCATTTGAGTTTCTTGTTTCGTTTGGTCTGATTCTTTTTGCAAACCGGAGTTCTTAAGTTGAACCCTCCGGTCAACCTCTTTCAGTTGAAGTTTCATTTGTGCATCTTTGTTTGTTGCTTATGTATGTATTGTTTGCTTGCGATAGAATTCCCAGTGCTAAGCGTGTTACTACGAAGTCTCTAGGATTCACGGATCGTCGGAAGGCAAGTAACACTTGATCATACCTTTTCATACCCAGTTTTTATGAATTAGCTCAACCCTCAAACATTGCATGGTTAGGATGTCATTAAATTGTGGGTTGGGAAGTAGATGATGAGGTAGGAACCTATTGCCCTGTTACTATCAAACCCTTGGGAGTTACTTCTACGTTATGCCTATATTGCTATGCTATGCTCGTAGACGTGGATTGGGTTTGAGAAATATTCATGACAGATGTGAGATTGTAAATTAATGATTTACTTTAAGGTGGCAACTTAAATACACATCTGGTGGATCGAGGCACCTGGGGAACCCAGTGTTGTCTGTTTTATTTTTGGAAATCCCGGGGTACCCGTGTGATCTTCCTATGGACCGCCACCTGTGCTCAAAGGAATCGAGATTATTCATGCTAGAAACTTCCGTGTGCAGCCACAAGCTATTATGGGCTCTAGCATAGTTGAGTAAGTTACGTGAAGCTCTCAAAAGGTAGATCAGCAGGTAGTGGGTTTTATAGGTTTTGTATGATCTATCCGGAGTAGAGAGTTAATGTTTCGAAAGATCAGTGTCTCGGTCATCCGCTTTCTCAAACACCATGTAGTAGAAACCAACGGAGGCGATCGAGTCTTGTGGGGAAAAGTGCGCAAACCTCTGCATAGTGTACAATCTAATCATGGTTAGCCGTGTCCCCGGTTATGGACAATTCTGAGTATCTAGTACTTGAGTTTTCACATGTATCTCATCACTCTAAGTTAATATTGTTGGGTTGTTTAATACCTTAATTGGGATTGAGTTGGGGTTATACCTTCTCAATGATGTTTCAACCACCATGATAGTTAAATTAAAATGTATTCCTTTGATGTAGGAAAAAATTGGATTTTTGAAAAACTGTAAACAAAGATCTTTACACAAGACATATATGCATGTAGTATAGCTTATTCTTTCATTACTCTCTATGTGTTACATTGCCAGATATTCCATGTGTCGACCGTTTTGGCTGCAACATATTATGTTGCAGACTTTTCAGACGAGGAGTAAAGTTCGGTAGGTCATTGCCGTGCAGCTCAGTTATGCCATTGGAGTTGATGGACTCACTTTATCTTCCAAGCCTTCTGTTGTTATCGCATTAGATGGCCTTAAGCCATATTATTGTAGTAAGTTCTCTTTTGAGACATTCGATGTAATAAGTGTGTGATTGCTACTCTGTTATAAATCCTTCGAGTAATCGTGGTGTGTCAAAGATTATCGATCCAGGATGACATGAAAGCACAGAGACTTGACCATCTGAGGTCGGGTCGCTACAGTAAGTCACTCTAGATTTACCATCCCACATAGCAAGAGCGCATAATTAGAGTAAGCACGGTGATCAATCCATTCCGCACCCAAATCATTACCTTGTATATGATTTTGCAAATCTCGCATTCTAACACTCGGGCATCCTCACAAGCATTGCAGAAACTTCTCTTGTTCACAAACTAGGTTCTGATAATCCATTGGTTCTGCATGCCAAACAAAACAATCTATCGTTCCTTTCAACCCTCGGGGTTGCGTCAACTACCATAAAACGTCTAGTAATGAACTGTAGCTCCCTCCAGGTTTCTTCCTTTAGCAAGATTGTGCTTGATTCTTGGTGGATCCTGGCACTGTGGATTTAGCTTGAACTCATCCCTAGGTTGCATCCATCTTCACTCCATTCTCGGGATTTGCAAGCAATGTAGTAACTCCTTTGGTGTGGGTCTTTGTGTTTAGGAGATAGATTGTAGAAAGAGAAAGATACCCATACATGCATCACAATTGTTTTTTAAAATAAGTTTTGACGTGCACTGTCAGGAAAGCAGACACAATGACAGCTCATGAAACGTGTCTACCGATATACGTATATAAAAATCTTGTATCTTCAAAGTCTTCAATGTTTGTAGCTTCTATCTTGAATCAACGAACAAATCTTCATAACACCAAGTCTTCTCATAGCTTACTCTTCTTAAATCCTGAAGCATACTAAACAGATAGGGGTCTAAACATCGCAAATTTATTCTATCGCAAAATAAATCATAGAGCACATCCCACAACATCAATCAATAAAAGGCACAAAAGTCACACCACACAAGCAAATCCTACAAGTAAGGTCATATCCACAAGAGATATGATCTCATAATACTACGCATGAATCATTTATCGAACTTAAATCAGTAGTGGTGGTATGAATCTAAGCTTTGTCCTTCTCATCTAAATTAACCATGAAGATCATCTAGCAACCTAAAAGTTAGTCTTTCTTGAGTCGCGCAAAAATATATTTTTTCTGGGATTCCTTCACTCCTCATTGTAGCATTACTTCCCAAACATTACATCTTCAGTGACAGGTGCGAATGGGGTTACTATAGGATGGCCAACTACTTTAAGACAAGATGAGAAGTTTACAATTTGAATGGTAGATCAGAAATACGAGTATGATAGTAAGTGATCAAGAACTAATAAAATAATTTGTTCCTATGGTTTTTCCTAGTCCATTCTAAGAGTTATGGCCTACAGTCAACATGGGCTCTGATACCATCTGTAACGACCCGAACCTAATAAGATTCGATGTCTCTGTGCTCACTGTGCTAGTCCCTGGATCAATAGCTAGCACACACAGTACAAGATGTAATATCAAGAATAAACCACATGTCATAATATTACATCGTAGATCCAGAAACATACCTGCATAGCTCAAGCTAGCATACAAACAAAATGCAGTAGAAAATCAAATAAAATCTTCATGGAATCCATCAACACCACAGGCAAATGTCGAGTATAGATATCGTAACCCTACTTCGTATCACTCACTCGTCGTATAAAATCTGCAACATGAAACGTTGCGGCCACGAAGGGTCAATACTTTGAATGTATTGGCAAGTCACACAGGAATGATATAACAGACCTACTTCCATATGCAAGGTATACCAAGAGGATAATGTAGTGGTTGTTTTGCAGAAAGCTAATTTTTCCCCGATAACTACATAATAGTCAAAAATTATTTTTGTCTTGCTACAATTAAATACATATGGTTGAATTGGGTAATCCAATACCAACCTATCCCAATTATTAAGTTGTCCACTCAATTTTTATTATAGTATCATCTGTCAAGATCATCCAACAACTACAATGGCATAGTGGCTCAAATTTCCCCATAACCGGGGGCATGACTAATCATGATTAGTTTTTGATACTCTGCAGAGTTTTGTACGCTTTACCCACTGGACCCAATCCGAAGATTGAGACGAAGTTTTTCAGAAGAGGTTCCCTTAACCACCTGACGGCCACATCCCACCTACATATGCTACATCCGGTTTATTAACCGTCTGGGCAAGGGTTCCAACAACTGATCAACTAAGCCAGAGCCCATATAGCCAAGTACGCACATGGAAGCTACTAGTCACTAAGTCTGTCTGATCTTTTTGAACCTGGGCGGCATTCCACTTAGGGTGCACTCTCATGGGCGCATGTCCTTAGAAAAGGTGCAAGACCCCATGATGCCTTCCCTCAACACCAAGCAATACCACTTCCGCCCAGAGGTGAATTATATATTAAATTTTTACTCAAGTTATATTATATATAGTCCTCATGTAATCTCAATGGATACAGGAACCAATCCCCGTCTACATAGCATAGAAAGAATACACTACCATGATCTACAATAAGGCCATACTAAGCTGAAACTCAATAGCAATAACATGCTACCATAATAATCCTACACAATGCATAGTATAGTAATGTGATATATATATATATATATATATATATATATATATATATATATATATATATAACTACATGCATAAAAATAGGATGAAGGATGATCAAGGTGTAACTTGCCTGTAAGTTTGATGAAGATCGTCGCACTCACAATTCTGACAATTTCTACTCGTCACGCTCCGAGCAATCTATCGCAAATGAAAGAATCCAAATAAATAACCATGCCATAAAGAATAACCAAAAGAACAACAAAACAAATATGGCAAGGTTAAGCAATGATAATATAAATAGGCTTAATATGATATAGCGTTATGGTGTTATAAGATGATATGGGAAAGGAATGAACTAAAAAGAGTCAATGGAGAAATAGTTATGACATAAACAAGAGTATAGTGGAGATATCATGGAATAGGGTTAGAAGTGTTTGGAAAAATGATGCATGTGTTATTTGACAAATTTCATAGGGCATAGGGTTCATTTGCAAAAAGAACTGATTCAAAAAGGAACACTACAACTCGGGTTATAGTGAAATGAAGTTTGAGTAGAATATAAATTGAAAATAGATAAAAAGTATTTAAATGTTGAGTTTGCATGATATGATCAGCAAGTATTTGGTACGGGTGTTCATAAGCAAAAAGAATCAATTGGAAAGACGTCACGATTCACCCGATATGGTGAAATAAAGGTATGAGTTCAAATTGGAATTTCTCAATTTTGAAAAGTTTGAACAAGTGAAATATTGGTAATGTTGTATAGTAGAGATCAATGCGAACAAGTAGGAAAAAGAATCACTGGATTTGGGTTTATAGATCACAAGATATAGCGGAACTAAGTTGGTTTGAAATCTGCCAAAAAGGGTGCCGTGGCAGCGTTTTTGGATGAGCTGAAAATCCTGCCGTGGCAGCGTTTTGGAGAGCTGCGGCTGTTGTGAATAAACGGAAGACGTGGCAGCACAATATTTGTCGATACCTATTGGTAAGAGAAACATATAAGGCTCGTATGATCTATGTGGCAATGGATGGCTTGGATCAAGCCACGTGGCAAGAATTATTATTTTTTGTGCTGGAGGATTTCTCACCGGAACAGAGAACAAAATGGCAGCGGATCGGACGTGGGGAACCTTCGGTGGCAACGGATTTTGCCGGTGGCGGAAGTTTCTGCTGGCGGAACTTGGGGAGGTCCGAGCGGTTGATTTTCGAGTTTGGTTCCCCGGTGCGAGGGGAGTATTTGGCAGAGGAGATCGAGGGGATTCGATCTATGTCCCCGGATTTGATCGAGGGAGTTAGGGATCGGGGCGAATCGCCCATGCCTGGTTCGGTCGGGGTGGCACGATCATGCGTGAATAGGAGTCCATGAGGATGTAGGAGATGACGGCGGGTCCCGCTGTCATAGAAAGAGAGGGAGCAGAGAGGCGCATAACCTGGGCTCCACTAGCATCGGCTGACTGTAGCGTCTTGCTTGTCTTAATCGGCTTTCGACTGTTATTGGGCCTGCTCTTTCATGCGTAGGTTAGGTTTAGAAGAATAGGTTTAGGGATTTCCTATTTACGAAATTACAGAAATGACTATGGCTCCATATAAATGATCCAAATCATTTTGTAAGAAAAATACCAGAAGAAACACAAAAACAAATATAGTTATATAGAGCCTAGTGAACATTTTTACAGTCCAAAACACTTATATAAAATTCATATAATATTTTTATGAACTTTACTTTGACACTTATAAATTGTTGCATCAAATATTTTGGAACTCTAGAGAAAATTCAACTAACATTTAAAGCACTTCCAGCTCTTTTATATTGAGGGAGTCATATTACCCTCTCTCATATGATTTATTTGAGTTAGAAATGTTCTAATCCAAATGAGAGAATATTCAAGTATTCACCAATATTGTTTTTCGAGCAAGTCATGTGATCCTCTCTCATATTTGAATTGGAAATATTATGAATATTCTCAAAACCAAAATAAGAACCAAATGAATAATTGGTAGAGTCCTTTTATTCCCTCTTAACTTAATATTCATTTAAACTCAGTTTCAAATCCTAATCAAATTTTACTAACAACAAGCAACACAAGCAAGTTTTAAATTAATTCCATTTAAATAATTAACATTCCAAAATTTAGAATTTTGGGATGTTACAGGTTGCATGTTATGTATGATGTCTAGCTTGTATTGCTTCTAATTTTGTTGAATTCCATCTGCTTACTTTACACATTATACTTGTGAATAAGACACGTGTTCCTGTTTCTAGAACATACAATATCTGTCTATCACACCATGTTCTTACATCAAAGTACTAGTGTTGTGTAACCTGCAACAATCACTTATCATAAGACACATTTGACTTGGGAGTGTGATATAGATTGCATCTCGCATTCTTTTCTAGCTTGTACTACTTCTAATTTGTTGAAATGGCACTAATGACGAGACAATTTTAACTTGGTAGAGTGATATTTATTGCATCTTTCATATGGTGTCTAGCTTTCATTGCTTCTAATTTGTTTTTTACGAAAGACAGTAGGGGGAAAACCCCTACTGCAATATCATATATCTATATAAATGGGAGGTTTACATAGACATATCAACTTATAACACATCACACAAGGAGTCAGCTCAACCTGATGTGTGGCTGCTCCATCAAAAAGGAAAAATATGCTATACAATAGAAGTACAAAAGGTGAATATGCTTCTAATTTGTTGAAATGTCTTCTCCTTAGTTTACACATCATAAGCTGTGAATATGCAATGTTGTGAATATGCAATGACACTAATGACGAGAGACCTTTAACTTGGTAGTGTGATGTTGTTTATGTCTTGCATATGATTTATTTCTTGTACTGCTTCACATTTGTTTAAATGCCATTTATGATGAGACATTGTTAACTTGGCAGAGCGATATTTGTAGCATCTTTCATATGGTGTCTACCTTCCATTGCATTGCTTCTAATTTAGTGAAATGTCTTTCTCTCGGCTTGACTTAACATGGCACAGAGAAAGAGGAAGGAACACAGAATGACAAGGAAAGGGAAGTGGAAGAATCCTACAGATTTTGTTGGTACTGATGGTGCAATAGAAGGTCAAAGTCCAGCGAAAAATTGTACAAACAGGGTATCCCGTGCTACAAGAGCTGCAGAACAAGCCAAACAGAAATAAATAGCTGCCACCAAACAAGCAGAGACGTCCCTAGTTGTTGCAACACCTTCCACAGTACCACCAGCAGCATGATTTACTCGTTGGGCAACTCAGTTAGCAGCACGTTCCCAAGATCCCTTGCCACCTGACACTACTTCCGAAGCACTCTTGACACAAGATGAGTTGGCAAGATCAGATGAACTTTGTGAGCTTCAACAGCAAGAAGGTAGTTGTTGGAGTTAAGTCACAGTTGCGTGCTTATTTATATGTAGTCTCACAGTTTGATGTACACTAACACTTCCTATGTTCGTGGTTGGACTAGCACCTAGGTGCAAGAGGAAACAAACATCAAGGATAATGCTCGATAGGTTAACTAAATCTAGAGGAGGAAGAATGGAGATCCGTTTTGAGGCAGGTTTAAAAAGACCACGTGATGCTACAGAGTCAGCCAAGTTAGTATCAGATGCAGGGGTTGCCGTTAGGTGTCATGTACGTATCCTCCCAACATGGATTTAGTACAGGAATGACAAAGACGAAACCTAGTTCAACACCTTCCTCGACCATTTATCTGTAAGTATGGTTATGTATGGAAACTAGTAATATCGTCTTGCTCTGTCCCATACTTTCTAGGTTGCTGATAAAGAGACTCCCATAATTTTCAATAGATGAGGTTCAAGTTGGATAGCCAAGATGATGCAACCAGACAAGCTTGCACCCATGTTTTCAAGTTTGCTCTGTGACAGTATTGGTATAACTTGAGGAAAACTCACTTTGAAGGCAAGGCTAACAGTGAACTTGCCCAAACATCTCCAATGGAAAATATATCGGATGAAGACTGGAGAGGCCTCGTTAAACATGGTCTGATTTGAAGTATCAGGTACATTATATATATGTGATCAGATCACATGCTGAAGTCCTATTTACGCATGTGCCACACAAATCTATCTTCTTGTAGGTGAACTATTCAAAGAACAAGGCCAACTGTATGAAAGTGAAATTCCAATAGACGACAGGATCTCGTAGCTATATTGCACACTGCGAGGCTCTTGTATTAGTTGTTGTTTGACTCTTTTCGCTGTACCATATTATCAGATCTATATTGACTTGTTCCAAATGCAGAGGAAAGCCCACAAGGACCAAAAAGTACCTGAACCAAATGTTGTGGAAATCTTCAAGGATTGTCACACCATCAAGACGAAGGGCGGGACTACACCAGTCAAAGCCGCTGTTGTAAGTCCTTAATCCTCATGTCTTTTAACTACTACTTACTCTGACTCGTGCTTTGAACTGCATGGTTTGCAGCCAATGTCTATTACTCTTTTCAATTTTATACACAATTGTCTTAGAGTATCATTGCACCTTACAAGGTTTAAAAGAGAGGAGTGATGTTCCTTTGATCTTGACCTGTAATCTAGTTCCGTGCTGGACTTGCCCACACAACGTTACAATTGCCTATTTGTCTGTTCTCAGTTGTTTTGTGATATGAATGATGTCATACTATGCTTACCGTATTATAAACTTTGTCTCTTTATCCTTAGCTGTCAATACAATGTGAAGAAATAGACAATACAGTAGCCATTGTACATGGTCATATGTTTGGAACCTGATTTTATTATGTACTTTGCAGTAAAATACAAGTAATATTTTACATGGGTTCACCAGAATAAGTTTTGTATATAGACCAAAGCTATTTTGTTTGGTTTTGCTGCCTCCTTAATATCTTTTGTTCTGGTACTACTAATGTAAAAACTCAACTTTTCAGCAAGCTATGGAAAAATGGTGGAACCGCCACCTTCTGAAGGTGGTGAGGCAACTATAACCGCAATGTCAGCTCTTGCTGCGGTGGGTCGATAGACTCCACTAACAAAGTGCTGTAAGCACGTTCTTGCGTAATACGGAGTTGGTTGTTAAGGTAATCTCTTCCAAACTGTCTCATGATCAAGATATGCAAGCTCAAAACAATGTTATATCTGCGCTCCAGACACAAGTCCATTCCCTAACAGAGACCCTTTGTGAAACAAGGACAAACATTGTTCGATGGCGTCAAGATATGCATGGTTTTGAAACCAAACTATCAGACATTTTCTATGTTGTTCAGGAGCCTAAGTGAAATGAAGGCGAAGGTTATGGTGCTCCATCGGACAATACAGATGAAAACGTAATGCATGTGTCAAATGAATCGAGCTTCGAACTTCGTGGTGCATTTATCTCGCCAGATCGTTAACGCTTATGCCAACCTTCCTTTTGTTTTATAGTTGTAATGTGTTTTGTTGCGATACAAAATTTGTTCTTAACGCAGCAGCCACCGGTGAAGAAAACAAAGCAAGCCATTTTTGTATAGTGTAGGGTGTTCCCTATATTTGCACTGGTGGCGATCTTTGATGCCCAGTGGATGTAATCTGTGCACTCGCCTTAATAGCCTAGCATTAGTTTCGGGCTTATTTATTTCCTAGTCTTCTTTTTCCCTGGTTTGCTAGTGGCCGCAACAACCATGAGCCATATACGGACCGTGGTAACCTTGACCCTGCTACGGGCCGTAGGATCCATGGGCCTCCTACGGGCCATCAATAAATGGGCCTCCAACAGGGCCTTAGCATCGGTGGGCCTCGGGTCGTCAGATAAATGGGTCTACATGGGCCGTAAACAGGCGTAACTGTAATCGGCCCAACACGGTAACGGGCCGTTAACAGGCCGGTGGACAGCAAAGGCATAATTCTGTCACAGGCATAACGGGTCGTTAATGGGCCAAAATATAGGACGGGCTGGAAACGGCGCAACGGGTTAACAGGCCAGAAATGGGTCGACTCTTGCCACGGGCCAAATTTGGCCCATTAGGGCAACAGGCCAGTAACAGGCCGGAAGTAATCGAGGGATGGAAAGGAGCCCAAGAACGTATGGGCCGTCAGTAGGCCGAAAGCTAACACGGGCTGGAAACGTCCCATGTGAATCCTGGGCCGTTAACGGGTACAAAGAAATTTACTGTTCATTATGGGCTAGAGTCAGCGTGGGCCTCTGAAGGGCCTAAAGATACTAAGGCCTCATATGGCCCGAAAGACGTCGTGGGCCATACATGGGCCGAAAGTGAAATGGGCTGGTGTTATATTCGACGGCCCACATGAAGTTGTTGGGCCGATTTTGTGTAGGACCTAACGGGTCGTGGGTTACCGGGCCGTAAAATGGGCTATTTGCAAAGAGATCGTTAATAGGCTTTTCATGGGCCAGCCCGCTAACTTATGACCAAGTCAAACGGGCCGGCCTTTGTAAGCTAAATGGGCCAGTGGTGGGCCAACGCACGTGTTGAAATATCATAGGCGCCTATCTGACCCACTAACGAGCTGACACGTATTTCCTCCGGCCAATCAGAATTTTACATGTGGAAAATTCCCATTGGTCCGGGCTGTTAACGGGTTATCGGATCCAAAACCGGACCCGATAGCTTAACGGCAACCCGTTACGGTGGATGCCACGTGTTGGTCACCCTTGACGAAAGCACTTCTATGACGCGCGATTTATCGTCATGGAAGTGGACAATTCCGTGATGATAATTTTGGTAATGTCATGGAACACTTCTCTGACAAAGATGTATGACTATCTTGATTCTGTCATAAAATCGTCATGGATGTACATGCATGACAAAAAAATGTGACCTACTGTGACAAACACGTATCATCACAGAAGTGTATTTTTTTGTAGTGAAAGTGGGAGCAATTATCTAGAGTAGCTCCATACAGAGCATTATAGACATAGAAATTTGTGAAATACATACGGATCTGAATGTGGCAGACCCGTTGACTAAACTTCTCTCACAAGCAAAACATGATCACACCTTAGTACTCTTTGGGTGTTAATCACATAGCGATGTGAACTAAATTATTGACTCTAGTAAACCCTTTGGGTGTTGGTCACATGGCGATGTGAACTATGGGTGTTAATCACATACATATGTGAACTATTAGTGTTAAATCACATGGCAATGTGAACTAGATTATTGACTCTAGTGCAAGTGGGAGACTGAAGGAAATATGCCCTAGAGGCAATAATAAAGTTGTTATTTTATATTTCCTTATGTCATGATAAATGTTTATTATTCATGCTAGAATTGTATTAACCGGAAACTTGATACATGCGTGGATACATAGACAAAACATAGTGCCCCTAGTAAGCCTCTACTAGACTAGCTCGTTAATCAAAGATGGTTAGGTTTCCTAACCATAGACATGTGTTGTCATTTGATGAACGGGATCACATAATTAGGAGAATGATGTGATGGACAAGACCCATCTGTTAACTTAGCATATTGACCATCCAGTTTTATTAATATTGCTTTCTTCATGTCAAATACATATTCCTTCGACTATGAGATTATGAAACTCCCGGATACCGGAGGAATACCTTGTGTGCTATCAAATGTCACAACGTAACTGGGTTATTATAAATATGCTCTACAGGTATCTCCGAAGGTGTTTGTTGGGTTGGCATAGATCGAGATTAGGATTTGTCACTCTGATTATCGGAGAGGTATCTCTGGGCCCTCTCGGTAATGCACATCATAATAAGCCTTGCAAGCAAATGACTAATGAGTTAGTCACGGGATGATGTATTACGGAACGAGTAAAGAGACCTGCCGGTAACGAGATTGAACTAGGTATAGAGATACCGACGATCGAATCTCGAGCGAGTAACATACCGATGGACAAAGGGAATAATGTATGTTGTCATTATGGTTCGACCGATAAAGATCTTCCTAGAATATGTAGGAACCAATATGAGAATCTAGGTTCCGCTATTGGTTACTAACCAGAGAGGTGTCTCCATCATGTCTACATAGTTCTCGAACCCGTAGGGTTCGCACGCTTAACGTTCGATGACGGTTTCTATGAGTTATGTGATTTGGTGACGGAATGTTGTTTGGAGTCCCGGATGAGATCACGGATATGACGAGGAGTCTCGAAATGGTCGAGAGGTGAAGATTGATATATATAGTACGATAGTATTCAGACACCGGAAGTGTTCCGGAGGATACCGGCTACATATCGGGTCACCGGAAGGGGTTCCGGGCACCCCCCGACAAAGATATGGGCCTAATGGGCCAAGTGGGGAAACGCAACAACCAGCAGGGGCTGCTGCGCCACCCATTATGGCCGCACCAGAGGAGAAAGGAAAGAGGGTAAGAGAGAAGGAAGGGGAGGGATTCGGCCTCCCCCTTCCTTCCCTCCTCCCTCCTCTTTCCTTCCTCCTCCGGTGAAAAAGGAAAGGGGGCGAATTGGGGAGGAACCCCAATTAGGATTCACCTACTAGGGGCGCCCCCTTTGCTGCTCCCTCTCCCTCCCACCTATATATATGAGGGGGGAGGCGCCTAGAACACACAACAACGTCTGTTAGCGTGTGCGGCGCCTCCCTTCACAGATTACACCCTCGGTCATATTCTCGTGGTGCTTAGGCGAAGACCTACGCGGATCACTTCACCATCACCGTCACCACACCGTCGTGCTGACGGAACTCATCTACTTCCTCGACGCCTTTGCTGGATCAAGACTTTGAGGGACGTCATCGAGCTGAACGTGTGCAGAACTCGGAGTGTCGTATGTTCGGTGCTTGATCGGTCGGAACAAGAAGAAGTTCGACTACATCAACTGCGTTGCCAAACGCTTCCGCTTTCGGTCTATGAGGGTACGTAGACACACTCTCCCCCTCTTGTTGCTATGCATCTCCTAGATAGATCTTGCGTGAGCGTAGGAATTTTTTTGAAATTGCATGCTACGTTCCCCAACACAAAGAACGCACCATATCCAATAAAGTACGATTACGACGTTCGGACACACCATTTCGCTGTGGTGTTCCAGGTGGCATGAGTTGTCAAACTATTTCACAATGTTTTTAAATGAAGGCCAAACTCGTAACTCAAATATTCGCCTCCGCGATCAGATCATAGAAACTTTATTTTCTTGTTATGATGATTCTCCACTTCACTCTAAAATTCTTTGAAGTTTTTGAAATGTTTCAAACTTGTGTTTCATTAAGTATATATATCCATATCTAGTCAAATCATCTGTGAAGGTCAGAAAATAACGATACCCCTGCATGCCTCGACACTCATCGGACCGCATACATTGGTATGTATTATTTCCAGTAAGTCATTGGCTCGCTCCAGTGTTCTGATGACTACTACACAACCTTCTTCTTGTAGACGTTGTTGGGCCTCCAAGTGTAGAGGTTTGTAGGACAGTAGCAAATTTCCCTCAAGTGGATGACCTAAGGTTTATCAATCCGTGGGAGCCGTAGGATGAAGATGGTCTCTCTCAAACAACCCTGCAACCAAATAACAAAGAGTCTCTTGTGTTCCCAACACACCCAATACAATGGTAAATTGTATAGGTGCACTAGTTCGGCGGAGAGATGGTGATACAAGTGCAATATGGATGGTAGATATGAGTATTTGTAATCTGAAAATATAAAAACAGCAAGGTAGCAAGCGATAAAAGTGAGCGTAAACGGTATTGCAATGCTTGGAAACAAGGCCTAGGGTTCATACTTTCACTAGTGCAAGTTCTCTCAACAATAATAACATAATTGGATCATATAACTATCCCTCAACATGCAACAAAGAGTCACTCCAAAGTCACTAATAGTGGAGAACAAACGAAGAGATTATGGTAGGGTACGAAACCACCTCAAAGTTATTCTTTCCAATCAATCCATTGGGCTATTCCTATAAGTGTCACAAACAGCCCTAGAGTTCGTACTAGAATAACACCTTAAGACACAAATCAACCAAAACACTAATGTCACCTAGATACTCCAATGTCACCTCAAGTATCCGTGGGTATGATTATACGATATGCATCACACAATCTCAGATTCATCTATTCAACCAACACATAGAACCTCAAAGAGTGCCCCAAAGTTTCTACCGGAGAATCAAGACGAAAACGTGTGCCAACCCCTATGCATAGGTTCATGGGTGGAACCCGCAAGTTGATCACCAAAACATGCATCAAGTGAATCACATGATATCCCATTGTCACCACAGATACGCACGGCAAGACATACATCAAGTGTTCTCAAATCATTAAAGACTCAATCCGATAAGATTACTTCAAAGGGAAAACTCAATCCATTACAAGAGAGTAGAGGGGGAGAAGCAACATAAGATCCAACTATAATAGCAAAGCTCGTGGTACATCAAGATCGAATCACCTCAAGAACACAAGAGAGAGAGATCAAACACATAGCTACTGGTACATACCCTCATCCCCGAGGGTGAACTACTCCCTCCTCATCATGGAGAGCGCCGGGATGATGAAGATGGCCACCGGTGAGGGTTCCCCCCTCCGGCAGTGCTTAACAGGTCCCGATTGGTTTTTCGTGGCTACAGAGGCTTGCAGCAGTGGAACTCCTGATCTATTTTGTTCCCCGAAGTTTTTAGGGTATATGGGTATATATAGGAGGAAGAAGTACGTCAGGGGAGCCACGAGGGGCCCACGAGGGTGGAGGACGCGCCCGGGGGGGTGGGCGCGCCCCCGTGCCTTGTGCCTTCCTCGTTTCTTTCTTGACGTGGACTCCAAGTCTCCCGGGTTGCTTTCCTTCCAAAAATAACTTCTCCAGAAGATTTCATTCTGTTTCGACTCCGTTTGATATTCTTTTTCTTCGAAACACTGAAACAAGGGGAAAAAACAGGAACTGGCACTGGGCTCTGGGTCAATAGGTTAGTCCCAAAATTAATATAGAAGTGCTTAATAAGGCCCATAAGCATCCAAAACAGATAATATAATAGCATGGAACAATCAAAAATTATAGATACATTGGAAACGTATCAGCATCCCCAAGCTTAATTTCTGCTCGTCCTCGAGTAGGTAAATGATAAAAACAGAATTTTTGATGTGGAATGCTACTTGGCATAATTTTTAATGTAACCCTCTTAATTGTGGTATGAATATTCAGATCCGAAAGATTCAAGATAAAAGTTTAATATTGACATAAAAGTAATAATACTTCAAGCATACTAACTAAGCAATTATGTCTTCTCAAAATAACATGGCCAAAGAAAGTTCATCCCTACAAAATCATATAGTTTAGTCACGCTCCATTTTCGTCACACAAAAATGCTCTCATCATGCACAACCCCGATGACAAGCCAAGCAATTGTTTCATACTTTAGTAATCTCAAACTTATAAACCTTCACGCAATATATGAGCACGAGCCATGGACATAGCACTATGGGTGGAATAGAATATGTTGATGGGGGTTATAAGGTGAAGACAAAAAAGGAGAAAGTCTCACATCAACGAGGCTAATCAATGAGCTATGGAGATGCCCATCGATTGATGTTAATGCAAGGAGTAGGGATTGCCATGCAACGGGTGCGCTAGAGCTATAAATGTATGGAAGCTCAACAAAATAAACTAAGTGGGTGTGCATCCAACTTGCTTGCTCACAAAGACCTAGGGCACTTGAGGAGGCCCATTGTTGGAATATACAAGCCAAGTTCTATAATGAAAAATTCCCACTAGTATATGAAAGTGACAAAACAAGAGACTCTCTATCATGAAGATTATGGTGCTACTTGAAGCACAAGTGTGGCAAAGGATAGTAACATTATCCCTTCTCTCTTTTTCTCTCATTTTTTGTGGGCTTCTTTGGCCTCTTTTTTTATTTGGGATTCTTTGGCCTCTTTTATTTTTGATAACCTCACATGGGACAATGCTCTAGAAAATGATGATCATCACACTTCTATTTATTTACAACTCAATGATTACAAATCGATACTAGAACAAAGTATGACTCTATATGAATGCCTCTGGCGGTGTACCGGGATATGCAATGAATCAAGAGTGACATGTATGAAAGAATTATGAATGGTGGCTTTGCCACAAATACTATGTCAACAACATGATCATGCTAAGCAATATGACAATGATGAATGTGTCATGATAAACGGAATGGTGGAAAGTTGCATGGCAATATATATCGGAATGGCTATGGAAATGCCATAATAGGTAGGTATGGTGGATGTTTTGAGGAAGATATAAGGAGGTTTATGTGTGAAAGAGCGTATCATATCACGGGGTTTGGATGCACCGGCGAAGTTTGCACCAACTCTCAATGTGAGAAAGGGCAATGCACGGCATCAAGAGGCTAGCAATGATGGAAGGGTGAGAGTGCGTATAATCCATGGACTCAACATTAGTCATAAAGAACTCACATACTTATTGCAAAAATCTACAAGCCATCAAAAACCAAGCACTACGCCAGCATGCTCCTAGGGGATAGATTGGTAGGAAAAGACCATCGCTCGTCCCCGATCGCCACTCATAAGGAGGACAAACAAAGAACAACTCATGTTTCAAATTTGTTACATAAAGATTACCATACGTGCATGCTACGGGACTTGCAAACTTCAACACAATCATTTCTCAAATTCACAACTACTCAACTAGCACGACTTTGATATTATTACCTCCATATCTCAAAATAATCATCAAGCATCAAACTTTTCTTAGTATTCAACACACTCATAAGAAAGTTTTTACTAGTCTTGAATACCTAGCATATTAGGATTAAGCACATTACCATGCTGTTTAAGACTCTCAAAATAATCTAAGTGAAGCATGAGAGACCAAAAGTTTCTATAAAACAAATCCACCAAGGTGCTCTAAAAGATATAAGTGAAGCACTAGAGCAAACGACAAACTACTCCGAAAGATATAAGTGAAGATCAATGAGTAGTCGAATAATTATGCAACTATATTAAGACTCTCCCATTTAATAATTTCAGATCTTGGCATTTTATTCAAACAGCAAGCAAAGCTAAAGAAAATAAAACGACGCTCCAAGCAAAACACATATCATGTGGTGAATAAAAATATAGCTCCAAGTAAAGTTGCCGATGAACGAAGACGAAAGAGGGGATGCCTTCCGGGGCATCCCTAAGCTTAGGATCTTGGTTGTCCTTGAATATTACCTTGGGGTGCCTTGGGCATCCCCAAGCTTAGGCCCTTGCCACTCCTTATTCCATAGTCCATCAAATCTTTACCCAAAAACTTGAAAACTTCACAACACAAAACTTAACAGAAAACTCGTGAGCTCCGTTAGCGAAAGAAAACAAAACACCACTTCAAGGTACTGTAATGAAATCATTCTTTATTTATATTGGTGTTAAACCTACTGTATTCCAACTTCTCTATGGTTTATAAACTCTTTTACTAGCCATACATTCATTAAAATAAGCAAACAACACGTGAAAAACAGAATCTGTCAAAACAGAACAGTCTGTAGTAATCTGTAACTAACGCAAACTTCTGGAACTCCAAAAATTCTAAAATAAATTGGTGGACCTGAGGAATTTGTCTAGTAATCATCTGCAAAAAGAATCAACTAAATAGCACTCTCCAGTAAAAAGTTTTAGCTAATCTCGTGAGCGCTAAAGTTTCTGTTTTTTACAGCATGATCATAAAGACTTCACCCAAGTCTTCCCAAAGGTTCTAGGTGGAAACGGATCGGATGCGGATCGGATAGTGCTCTTACCACTTTCATTTTCATATTTTCGAAACGAATACGAATCCGAATACGGATGTTATCGGATACGGATGCGGCTCGGATATTATTCGAATACGGATACGTATCGGATATTTTCTTGATTCGAACGGATACGAATAATATCAACATATTGCTTAAGTAAATTAGTCGATAGCTATGTGACCTGAAATAATCAAATTGTGACATACAATAAGTCAATGATAAATAGGTTTATGAATAAATACTATTGTAATGCATAATAATTTATAAGTTCAATCATATAAAGAGTAAAATTTGACCCCTTATTTGGCTTTTTATGTTGGATAATTGGAATCTGGGTCTAGAATTTTGAAAATTACCTCCCATAATCTTATTCGGATACGGATATATCCACTTCCATATCCATATTTTTGTCAAAATCTCCTACCATATTTTATTTATTATTTGTTTAATAAATTCGGATACGGATAATTTCCATATCCATTTTGGTTCGGATGCGGATGTTTCGGATACGAATAGGCATTTTCTCGAATACGGATATCGGATATTTCGGATTATCCGCTACCACTTTCCACCCCTACTTGGCACAAACACTACTTAAAACATGAAACCACATCTAAACAGAAGATAGATGGATTATTTATTACTAAACAGAACCAAAAAGCAAGAAACTAAAATAAAATTGGGTTGCCTCCCAACAAGCGCTAACGTTTAACACCCCTAGCTAGGCATGATGATTTCAATGATGCTCACATAAAAGATAGGAATTGAAACATAAAGATAGCATCATGAAGAATATGACTATCACATTTAAGTCTAACCCACTTCCTATGCATAGGGATTTTGTGAGCAAACAATTTATGGGAACAAGAATCAACTTGCATAGGAAGGTAAAACAAGCATAAGTTTAAAACTTTAAGCACATAGAGAGGAAACTTGATATTATTGCAATTCCTACAAGCATATGTTCCTCCCTCATAATAATTTTCAGTAGCATCATGAATGAATTCAACAATATAACCAGCCCCTAAAGCATTCTTTTCATGATCTACTTGCATAGAAAATTTACTACTCTCCACATAAGCAAAATTCTTCTCATTCGGAATAGTAGTGGGAGGAAGCTCAACAAAACAACTATCATGTGATTGAAAATTAAGATCAAGATGACAAGTTTCATGGTTATAATTATTATTTAAAGCATACATGTCATCACAATAATCATCATAGATAGGAGGCATGCTTTCATCATAGTAAATTTTCTCATCAAAACTTGGGGACAAAAAATATCATCTTCATCAAACATAGCTTCCCCAAGCTTGTGGCTTTGCATATCATTAACATCATGGATATTCAAAGAATTCATACTAACAACATTGCAATCATGCTCATAATTCACATATTTTATGCCAAGCATTCTATGTAATTCTTCTTCTTGTACTTTGGCACAATTTTCCTTTCCATCATACTCACGAAAGATATTAAAAAGATGAAGCGTATGAGACAAACTCAATTCCATTTTTTTGTAGTTTTCTTTTATAACTAAACTAGTGCTAAAACAAGAAACAAAAAGATTCGATTGCAAGATCTAAAGATATACCTTCAAGCACTCACCTCCCCGGCAACGGCGCCAGAAAAGAGCTTAGTTGACGGGGTGTGAGTGCCGCTTACCTAGCCTCCCCGGCAACGGCGCCAGAAAAGAGCTTGATGTCTACTACACAACCTTCTTCTTGTAGACGTTGTTGGGACTCCAAGTGCAGAGGTTCGTAGGACAGTAGCAAATTTCCCTCAAGTGGATGACCTAAGGTTTATCAATCCGTGGGAGCCGTAGGATGAAGATGGTCTCTCTCAAACAAACCTGCAACCAAATAACAAAGAGTCTCTTGTGTCCCAAACATACCCAATACAATGGTAAATTGTATAGGTGCACTAGTTCGGCGAAGAGATGGTGATACAGGTGCAATATGGATGGTAGATATGAGTATTTGTAATCTGAAAATATAAAAACAGCAAGGTAGCAAGCGATAAAAGTGAGCGTAAACGGTATTGCAATGCTTGGAAACAAGGCCTAGGGTTCATACTTTCACTAGTGCAAGTTCTCTCAGCAATAATAACATAATTGGATCATATAACTATCCCTCAACATGCAACAAAGAGTCACTCCAAAGTCACTAATAGTGGAGAACAAATGAAGAGATTATGGTAGGGTGCGAAACCACCTCAAAGTTATTCTTTCCAATCAATCCATTGGGCTATTCCTATAAGTGTCACAAGCAGTCCTAGAGTTCGTACTAGAATAACACCTTAAGACACAAATCAACCAAAACACTAATGTCACCTAGATACTCCAATGTCACCTCAAGTATCCGTGGGTATGATTATACGATATGCATCACACAATCTCAGATTCATCTATTCAACCAACACACGTAACCTCAAAGAGTGCCCCAAAGTTTCTACCGGAGAATCAAGACGAAAACGTGTGCCAACCCCTATGCATAGGTTCATGGGTGGAACCCGCAAGTTGATCACCAAAACATGCATCAAGTGAATCACATGATATCCCATTGTCACCACAGATACGCACGGCAAGACATACATCAAGTGTTCTCAAATCATTAAAGACTCAATCCGATAAGATTACTTCAAAGGGAAAACTCAATCCATTACAAGAGAGTAGAGGGGGAGAAGCAACATAAGATCCAACTATAATAGCAAAGCTCGTGGTACATCAAGATCGAATCACCTCAAGAACACAAGAGAGAGAGAGATCAAACACATAGCTACTGGTACATACCCTCATCCCCGAGGGTGAACTACTCCCTCCTCGTCATGGAGAGCGCCGGGATGATGAATATGGCCACTGGTGAGGGTTCCCCCCTCCGTGAGTGCCTAACAGGTCCCGGTTGGTTTTTGGTGGCTACAGAGGCTTGCGGCGCGTAACTCCCGATCTATTCTGTTCCCGAAGTTTTTAGGGTATATGGGTATATATAGGAGGAAGAAATGCGTCAGGGAGCCACAAGGGGCCCACGAGGGTGGAGGGAGCGCTCGGGGGGGGGGGGGGGGTGGGTGCGCCCCCTGCCTTGTGCCTTCCTCGTTGCTTTCTTGACGTGGACTCCAAGTCTCCCGGGTTGCTTTCCTTCCAAAAATAACTTCTCCAGAAGATTTCATTCCATTTCGACTCCGTTTGATATTCTTTTTCTTCGAAACACTGAAACAAGGGGAAAAAACAGGAACTAGCATTGGGCTCTGGGTTAATAGGTTAGTCCCAAAATTAATATAAAAGTGCTTAATAAGGCCCATAAGCATCCAAAACAGATAATATAATAGCATGGAACAATCAAAAATTATAGATACGTTGGTCACGTATCATGTTCCAGAGAATGGAGTTTTAGTCATCTTTCCCATGAGGCATGGTTCGCAAGCATCAAATGATTCATAATCAAGTGATTCCAAAAGTCCATCTTCATGGAGTTTCTTCATGCGCTTTACACCAATATGACCTAAACGGCAGTGCCACAAGTATGTTGCACTACCATTATCAACTTTGCATCTTTTGGCATCAATATTATGAATATGTGTATCACTACGATCGAGATTCAATAAACCATTTACATTTGGTGTATGACCATAGAAGGTTTTATTCATGTAAACAGAACAACAATTATTCTCTGACTTAAATGAATAACCGTATTGCAATAAACATGATCAACTCATATGCATGCTCAACACAAATACCAAATAACATTTATTTAGGTTCCACACTAATCCTGAAGGTAGAGGGAGTATGCGATGGTGATCATATCAACCTTGGAATCATTTCCAACACACATCGTCACCTCGCCATTAACTAGTCTCTGTTTATTCTGCAACTCCTGTTTTGAGTTACTAATCTTAGCAACTGAACCGGTATGAAATACCCAGGGGTTACTATGAACACTGGTAAGGTACACATCAATAGCATGTATATCAAAATATAATTTTGTTCACTTTGCCATCCTTCTTATCCGCCAAGTGTTTGGGGCACTTCCGCTTCCAGTGACCATTTCCTTTGTAGTAGAAGCACTCAGTTTCAGGCTTGGGGTCTAGCTTTGGGCTTCTTCATGGGAGCGGCAACTTTCTTGCCATTCTTCTTGAAGTTCCCTTTCTTTCCCTTGCCCTTTTTCTTGAAACTAGTGGTCTTGTTGACAATCAACACTTGATGATCTTTCTTGATTTCTACCTTCGCCGATTTCAGCATCACGAAGAGCTCGGGGATCATTTTTGTCATCCCTCGCATATTATAGTTCATCATGAAGTTCTAGTAGCTTGATGATAGTGAATAGAGAAGTTTGTCAATCACTATCTTATCTGGAAGATTAACTCCCACTTGATTCAAGCAATTGTAGTACCCAAACATTCTGAGCACATGCTCACTAGTTGAGCTATTCTCCTCCATCTTGTAGGCAAAGTTCTTGTCAGAGGTCTCATACTTCTTGACACGGGCATGAATCTGAAATACCAATTTCAGCTCTTGGAACATCTCATATGCTCCGTGGCTTTCAAAACATTTTTGAAGTCCCGGTTCTAAGCCGTAAAGCATGGTGCACTAAATCTATTAAGTAGTCATCATATCGAGCTTGCCAAATGTTCATAACGTCTGCATCTGCTCCTGCAATAGGTCTGTCACCTAGCGGTGCATCAAGGACATAATTCTTCTGTACAACAATGAGGATAATCCTCAGATCACGGACCCAGTCCGCATCATTGCTACTATCATCTTTCAACTTATTTTTCTCTAGGAACATATAAAAATAAGGAAGCTACAACTCGAGCTATTGATCTACAACATAATTTGCAAATACTATCAGGACTAAGTTCATGATAAATTTAAGTTCAATTAATAAAATTACTAATGAACTCCCACTTAAATAAACATCCCTCAAGTTGTCTAAGTGATACATGATCCAAATCAACTAACCCATGTCCGATCGTCACGTGAGATGGGGTAGTCATCAATGGTGAACATCTCTATGTTGATCATATCTACTATATGACTCATGTTCAACCTTTCGGTCTTAAGTGTTCCGAGGCCATGTTTGTACATGCTAGGCTCGTCAAGTTTAACCCAAGTATTCCGCGTGTGTAAAACTGTCTTACACCCGTTGTATGTGAACGTAGAATCTATCACACCCAATCATCATGTGGTGTCTCAACACGACAAACTGTAGAAATGGTGCATGCTCAGGGAGAACACTTTTACCTTGAAATTTAGTGAAGGGATCATCTTATAATGCTACCACCGTACTTAGCAAAATAAGATGCATAAAAGATAAACATCACATGCAATCAAAATATGTGACATGATATGGCCATCATCATCTCGTGCTTTTGATCTCCATCTCCAAAGCATCGTCATGATCTCCATCGTCACCGGCTCGACGCCTTGATCTCCATCGTAGCATCGTGGTCGTCTCGCCAACTATTGCTTCTACAACTATTGCTAACTCATAGCGATAAAGTATAGCAATTACATGGCGTATGCATTTCATACAATAAAGAGACAACCATAAGGCTCCTACCGGTTGTCAGATATCTTACAAAACATGATCATCTCATACAATAACATTTATCACATCATGTCTTGACCACATCACATCACAACATGCCCTGCAAAAACAAGTTAAACGTCCTCTACTTTGTTGTTGCAAGTTTTACATGGCTGCTACGGGTTTCTAGCAAAAACCGTTCTTACCTATGGCAAAAACCACAACGGTGATTCATCAAGTTTGTTGTTTTAACCTTCTTCAAGGACCGGCCGTAGTCAAATTCGATTCAACTAAAGTAGGAGAAACAGACACCCGCCAGCCACCTTTATGCAAAACTAGTTGCATGTCAGTCCGGGCCGCTTCATCCCACAATACCGTCGAATCAAAATAAGATGTTGGTGGTAAGCAGTATGACTCTCACCGCCCACAACTCTTTATGTTCTACTATTGCATATCATCTACCCATAGACCTGGCTCATGATGCCACTGTTGGGAATTGTTGCATGGAAAACAAAAAAATTCTACGCACACGCAATGATCTATCAATGGTGATGCATAGCAACGAGGGGGAGAGTGTGTCTACGTACCCTCGTAGACTATAAGCGGAAGCGTTTCACAACGCGGTTGATGTAGTCGAACTTCTTCTCATGTCAACCGATCAAGTACCAAACGCATGGCACCTCCACGTTCTGCACACGTTCAGTTCGGTGACGTCCCTCGCCTACTTGATCCAGCAAGTCGTCGAGGTAGTAGATGAGTTCCGTCAGCATGATGATGTGGTGACGGTGATGGTGAAGTGATCTTCGCAGGGCTTCGCCTAAGCACTATGAAATTATGAACGAGGGTGTAAACGGTGGAGGGGGGCGCCGCACACGGCTAACAATTGATCTGGTGTGTGCTAGCCCCCCCCCCCACACACACACACACACACATATATATATATATATATATATATATATAGTTGGGAGGGGGAGGGGAGATGCTAGGAGGCGCCCCAAGTAGGACCGAATCCTTCTTGGGCTCCTCCCAAGCCGCGCGCCCCCCTGCCATATTTGTCAGAGGGGGAGGAAAGAGGGTGGAGAGGGAAGGAAGTGGGAATCCTAGTCCACACTTTCCTTTCCCTTCTCCCTTTTCCTTCCCCTCCTTAGGCCAGCCCATATGGGGGCGCACCAGCCCCTTGTGGCTGGTGTGTTTCCCGTCTTGGCCCAAAAGGCCCATATCTTTTGCCGGGGGTGCCCGGAACCCCCCGCCCCCCGAAACACTTCCGATGTCCGCATACCATCGTCCTATATATAAATCTTTACCTCTCGACCATTTAGAGACTCCTTGTCATGTCCGTGATCTCATCTAGGACTCAAAACAACATTCGGTCACCAAATCACATAACTCATATAATACTATATCGTCATTGAATGTTAAGCGTACGGACCCTACGGGTTCGAGAACTATGTAGACATGACCGAGACACCTCTCCGGTCAATAACCAATAGTGGAACCTGGATGCCCATATTGACTCCTACATATTCTATGAAGATCTTTATCGGTCGAACCATCATGACAACATACGTAATTCCCTTTGTCCATCGGTATGTTACTTGCCCGAGATTCGATTGTCGGTATCTTCATACCTAGTTCAATCTCGTTACCAGCAAGTCTCTTTACTCGTTCTGTAATTCATCACTTCGTGACTAACTCCTTAGTCATTTGCTTGCAAGCTTATGATGTGTATTACCAAGAGGGCCCAGAGGTACCTCTCCGATACTCGGAGTGACAAATCCTAATCTCGATCTATGCCAACTCAACAAACACCTTCGAAGATACCTGTAGAGCATCTTTATAATCACCCAGTTATGTTGTGACGTTTGATAGCACATAAGGCATTCCTCCGGTATCTGGGAGTTGCATAATCTCATAGTCGAAAGAATACGTATTCGACATGAAGAAAGCAATAGCAATATAACTGGACGATCATTATGCTAAGCTAACGGATGGGTCTTGTCCATCACATCATTCTCCTAATGATGTGATCCGGTTATCAAATTACAACTCATGTCAATAGTTAGGAAACCTCAACCATCTTTGATCAATGAGCTAGTCTAGTAGAGGCTCACTAGGGACACAGTGTTTGTTTATGTATTCACACATGTACTAAGGTTTTCGATCAATACAATTCTAGCATGAATAATAAACCTTTATCATGAATAAGGAAATATAAAATAACAACTTTATTATTGCCTCTAGGGCATATTTCCTTCAGAAAGTGCCTCCTGCAACTTTCTTTTCAAAGTTCCACCTCGTCCGTTTCAAACCAAGATCGGCCAATCCACATATATCCACTGCATCACTAAAGCCTTGAATCTGAGCTTGACTTTTGGTGCCAATTCCATCATGCTCATCATGCCTTAAGACTTCATTGAAATCTCCCATACATACCCATGGCAAATTGTGTAGCATGGATAGATTCTTCATAGTATCCCAAGTGTTTTGACGAACGTGGGTTTGCGCATCACAGTAGAAAAAAGATAGCCTCGACGGATCAACCCCTAAGTCACTAACTTTAGCACCTATATGATAATTGGAGTAACCCAAAATCTCAATCTTTATTTCATTATTCCAGAAAATAGCTAAACCTCCACTTTTGCCGTAGGAATTGATAACCCACAAGTTTAGGGGATCGCAACAGTTTTCGAGGGTAGAGTATTCAACCCAAATTTATTGATTCGACACAAGGGGAGCCAAAGAATATTGTCAAGTATTAGCAGCTGAGTTATCAATTCAACCAAACCTGAAAGACTTAATATCTGCAGCAAAGTATTTAGTAGCAAAGTAGTAAGGAAGTGACGGTAACAGTGGCAAAAGTAACAGTAGCAGTTTTGTAGCAATCGGAACAGTGGCAACAGAAAAGTAACTTAGCAAAGATCAATATGAAATGAACTCGTAGGCAATGGATCAATGATGGATAATTATGTCGGATGGCATTCATCATGCATTGGAAACTAAGGGATATTAAGGCCTCCTTTTAATAGAGTACCGGACCAAAGCATTAGCACTTAGTGAATACATGAACTCCTCAAACTACGGTCATCACTGGGAAGTGTCCCGACTATTGTCAATCGGGGGTTGCCGGATCATAACATGTAGTAGGTGACTATAACTTGCAAGATCGAATCAAGAACACACATATATTCATGAATACATAAAGGGTTCAGATATGAATTCATGGCACTCGGGCCCTAGTGACAAGCATTAAGCATAGCGAAAGTCATAGCAACATCAATCTCAGAACATAGTGGATACTAGCGATCAAACCCTAACAAAACTAACTCGATTGGATGGTAAATCTCATCCAACCCATCACCGTCCAGCAAGCCTACGATGGGATTACTCGTGCACGACAGTGAGCATCATGAAATTGGTGATGGAGGATGATTGATGATGACAACGGCGACGATTTCCCCTCTCCGGAGCCCAAAGCAGACTCCAGATCTGTCCTCCCGAGGAAGAACAGGAGGCAGAGGCGGCTCTGTAACGTAAAACACGATGAATCCTTCTCTCTGATTTTTTTCTCCCCGAACATGAATATATGGAGTTGGAGTTGAGGTCGGTGGAGGTCTGTGGGACCCACAAGACCGGAGGGCGCGCCCTAGGGGGTGGGGGCGCTCTCCACCCTTGTGGAGAGGGTGTGGGTCCCCTTCAGTTGATTCTTTCACCAATATTTTTTATATATTCCAAAAATATTCTCCATGAAGTTTCAGGTCATTCAGAGAACTTTTATTTTTGCACAAAAATAACACCATGACAATTTTGCTGAAAACAGCGTCAATCCGGGTTAGTTACATTCAAATCATGCAAATTAGAGTCCAAAACAAGGGCAAAAGAGTTTGGAAAAGTAGATACGTTGGAGACGTATCAACTCCCCCAAGCTTAACCCATTGCTTGTCCTCAAGCAATTCAGTTAATAAACTGAAAGTGATAAAGAAAAACTTTTACAAACTCTGTTTGATCTTGTTGTTGCAAATATGTAAAGCCAGCATTCAAGTTTTCAGCAAAGATTATGAACTAACCATATTCACAAAAACATTTAGGTCTCACATTTACTCATATCAATGGCATGATCAACTAGCAAGCAATAATAATAAATCTCGGATGACAACACTTTTTCAAAACAATCATGATATGATATAACAAGATGGTATCTCACTAGCCCTTTCTGAGACCGCAAAACATAAATGCAGAGCACCCCTAAAGATCAAGGACTGACTAGACATTGTAATTCATGGTAAAAGAGATCCAGTCACAGTCATACTCAATATCGATTAATAACAATGCATACAAATGACAGTGGTGCTCTCTAACTGGTGCTTTTTATAAGAGGATGATGACTCGGCAATAAAACTAAATAGATAGGCCCTTCACAGAGGGAAACAGGGATTTGCAGAGGTGCCAGAGCTCGAGTTTTTAAAGCAGAGATAAATAATATTTTGAGCAGTATGCTTTCATTATCAACATAACAACCAAGAAATCTCGGTATCTTCCATACTAGATACATTATAGGCGGTTCCCAAACATAATGGTAAAGTTTATACTCCCCCACCATCAACAAGCACACTCCATGGTTGGTCGGAAACAACGGGTACCGTCCAACTAACAACAATCCTGGGGGAGTTTTGTTTGCAATTATTTTGATTTGATTTGAGCATGGGACTGGGCATCCCGGTTACCAGCCATTCTCTCGTGAATGATGAGCGGAGTCCACTCATAATGAGAATAACCCACCTAGCATGGAAGATATAGACAGCCCTAGTTGCTACATGAGTGATTCGGGCATACAAAACAGATTATCATTTGAAGGTTTAGAGTTTGGCACATGCAAATTTACTTGGAACGGCAGGTAAATACCGCATGTAGGAAGGTATGGTGGACTCATATGGAACAACTTTGGGTTTATGGAAGTGGATGCACAAGCAGTATTCCCGCTTAGTACAAGTGAAGGCTAGAAAAATACTGGGAAGTGACCAACTAGAGAGCGACAACAGTCATAAACATGCATTGAGATTAACCAACATTGAATGCAAGCATGAGTAGGATATAAATCACCATGAACATAAATATCGTGGAGGCTATGTTGATTTTGTTTCGACTACATGCGTGAACATGTGCCAAGTCAAGTCACTCGAATCATTCAAAGGAGGATACCATCCTATCATACTACATCACAACCATTTTAATAGCATGTTGGCACGCAAGGTAAACCATTATAAACTCCTAGCTAATTAAGCATGGCATGAATAATTATAATCTCTAATTGTCATTGCAAACATGTTTCATTCATAATAAGCTGAATCAGGAACGATGAACTAATCATATTTACAAAAACAAGATAGGTCGAGTTCATACCAGCTTTTCCTCATCTCAATCATTTCATCATATATCGTCATTATTGCCTTTCACTTGCACGACTGAACAGTGTGGATAATAATAATAGTGCACGTGCATTGGACTAAGCTGGAATCTGCAAACATTTATTCAAAGGAGAAGACAGGGTGATATGGGCTCTTTGCTAGATCAACAATAATGCATATGAGAGCCACACAACATTTTCATCATGGTCTTCTCCTCTCGACCCCCAAAGAAAAGAAAAGAATTTCAAAGAAAGACACTGAAATGTTTTTGGAGTTTTTGTTTTTCTGAAGAAACTAAAACAATAACGAGAAAAACTATTTACACGGGAAAACTCCCAACAAGCAAAAGAAGAACGAAAAATCTTTTTGGATTTTCTTTTAATATTACTACTAAGTGAACATGGAAAGTAAACTAAAAGGAAGATACAACTAATATTTTTGGGTTTTTCTCAAAGTCTTTCAAACACACAAGAAGAAAGCGAGAAAAAGAAATAAACTAGCATGGATATTACAGTGAAAAAGTATTAACACAGACAACTGGAATGAGTGTGCGAACATGAATGTAATGTTGATGAGAAATACGTACTCCCCCAAGCTTAGGCTTTTGGCCTAAGTTAGTCTAGGGCCACCACTAACCTGGATGATATCCGAAATCATAGTTGGGGTCGTATTGTGCTGCGGTAGCTACCGCTTGGCGAGCTGCCTCCTGGAGGCGAGCAGCCTCTGCTGTTCTCTCATACTCGTTTGCCTCCTCTCTAGTTATAAAGTATCTCCCATTTACCCGAGAGTTAAAGAAGGCAGGAGCAGGAAGGGTAATATGGACGGCACGCCATCTGTCAAAGATTAATCGGTACTGGAGGGACTGTTCATTCCTCTCAAGAAACTGGTAGCGTACCATAGCATTATAATCTAGAAAAGCAGGTGGCAACTCAATGTCATTCCCTCTTATGGGTACACCAAGATAATTAGCTAAACAAGTTGCAAAAATCTCACCAAATAAATCTCCATCTTTAGCATTAAGATGTAACCTCCTCGCAATAATAGCCCCAAAGTTATATCGCTTATCACCTAACACCGCACACTTGAGGACACTAAGATCTGGAGCGCAAAGGTGGCAATGCTCATGTTCACCGTTAATGCATCTACCTATAAAGAGAGCAAAATATTGTACGGCTGGAAAGTGAATTCTCCCTATGGTATCTTGTGTGATATTTCTAGTTTCTCCCACAGTGATGCTAGCAAGGAATCATTGTATTCAGATTTGTGAGGCTCGTTAAGAAGGCCCCACTGTGGGATTTTGCAAACAGTATTAAAATCTTCAAGGTCCATGGTATATGATTCATCATAAAGATCAAATAAAACAGTATGGGTATTGCGCTTAGATCAAAATTCAAACCTCCGCACAAATGAATCGGTGAGGTAATAGTATTGTTGGCACTTATCTGATACGAAGTCCTCAAGATCAGCATTCCGTACATATGCATCAAATTCATCCTTGAAGCCTGCATGAACCATAAATTCATCTGACAACCATTCACAAGGCCGCACTTGAGCTTCCCTTGGTGGTTCAAGGTCCGGCTCACGTATCACGAACCTTGGTGCTTGCTTCCTCGAAGAACCACCTTGGTACATTCTCCTAGACATTTTCCTTCCTCTGAAAAATTTCTGAAATTTTTAGTAACTCAAAACAAAAGTGAACCAAACTCAACAAGATTGATAGCAACTACTCCCACAAGTGTCTAGAGGCTATATCATGCATCAAAACTACTTTGGACCATATAAATTTGACATGCAAGCTCAAGAACAAGGTCACCACAATAGCAAAAATTTGCAATAAATAAAGCACTAGAACAAAAACTAATTGGACCATTGGAGGAGTCAAATACCAAAGAACAATCCCCTAAAGCAGTTTTGTGAATAGAGCTTTGAGCAAGGAGATCGAAAATGGCAGCAAAATGAGCAAGAACACGGGTTTGAGTTACGGGATGATTTTTCTGGAGGAAGACAAAGTGGATGGGTGCTGGAATAAGTGGAGGGGACCCACATGGGACCCACAAGACAGGGGGCGCGCCCAGGGGGGTAGGGCACGCCCTCCACCCTTGTGGCCCACTAGTGAAGCCCCCTGGTGTGTTCTCAGTGCCAGAAATTCTCAAATATTCTATAAAAATCATACTAAATTTCCAGGGCATTTGGAGAACTTTTATTTTTAGGACATTTTTTTGAATGGGTAATTCAGAAAATAGACAGAAAATACTATTTTTTCTTTATTTATTCTAAATAACAGAAAGTAAAAGATGGGTACAGAGAGTTGTGCCTTCTAAATTCATCCATCTCATGCCCATCAAAAGGAATCCATTAACAAGGTTGATCAAGTCTTATTAACAAACTTCTTCCGAATGACATGAAACCGGAGAACTTTCAAATAAAATCATTAGTTTCAATAATATCATTAGTTTCAGTAATTTCATTCTCTCTAACCCTAGCAAGTTGTTCATCAAGAAATTCACCAAGTGGCACAATATTATCACGCAGAGAAGTAGTTTCATCATAAGCATCATGCATAGCAGAAGTGGCATCATCAATAACATGCGACATATCGGAATCAATAGCAGGTGTAGGCGTCGCAAGTTTAGTCAAAACAGAAGGAGAATCAAGTGCAGAGCTAGACGGCAGTTCCTTACCTCCCCTCGTAGTTGAGGGAAAAATCCTGGTTCTTTGATCTTTCAAATTCCTCTTAGTGATCAACAGATATAAATCTCAAGTGACTCAGAGAATAGAGCTATGCTCCCCAGCAACGGCGCCAGAAAAAGGTCTTGATAACCTACAAGTATAGGGGATCGCAACAGTTTTTGAGGGTAGAGTATTCAACCCAAATTTATTGATTCGACACAAGGGGAGCCAAAGAATATTCTCAAGTATTAGCAGTTGTCAATTCAACCACACCTGAAAGACTTAATATCTGCAGCAAAGTATTTAGTAGCAAAGTAGTATGGAAGTGACGGTAACGGTGGCAAAAGTAACAGTAGCAGTTTTGTAGCAATCGGAACAGTGGCAACGGAAAAGTAACTTAGCAAAGATCAATATGAAACAAACTCGTAGGCAATAGATCAATGATGGATAATTATGTCGGATGGCATTCATCATGCAATAGTTATAACATAGGGTGACACGGAACTAGCTCCAATTCATCAATATAATGTAGGCATGTATTCCGAATATAGTCATACGTGCTTATGGAAAAGAACTTGGATGACATCTTTTGTCCTACCCTCCCGTGGCAGCGGGGTCCTATTGGAAACTAAGGGATATTAAGGCCTCCTTTTAATAGAGTACCGGACCAAAGCATTAGCACTTAGTGAATACATGAACTCCTCAAACTATGGTCATCACCGGGAAGTGTCCCGACTATTGTCACTCCGGGGTTGCCGGATCATAACACGTAGTAGGTGACTATAACTTGCAAGATCGGATCAAGAACACACAGATATTCATGAAAACATAAAGGGTTCAGATCTAAATTCATGGCACTCGGGCCCTAGTGACAAGCATTAAGCATAGCAAAAGTCATAGCAACATCATTCTCAAAACATAGTGGATACTAGGGATCAAACCCTAACAAAACTAACTCGATTACATGGTAAATCTCATCCAACCCATCACCGTCCAGCAAGCCTACGATGGGATTACTCACGCACGGCGGTGAGCATCATGAAATTGGTGATGGAGGATGGTTGATGATGAAGACGGCGACGATTTCCCCTCTCCGGAGCCCAAAACGGACTCCAGATCTACCCTCCCGAGGAAGAACAGGAGGCGGCGGCTCCGTATCGTAAAATGCGATGAATCCTTCTCTCTGTTTTTTTCTCCCCAGACGTGAATATATGGAGTTGGAGTTGAGGTCGGTGGAGGACTGTGGGACCCACAAGACCGGAGGGCGCGCCCTATGGGGGTGGGGGCGCCCTCCACCCTTGTGGATGGGTGTGGGTCCCCTTCGGTTGATAATTTTGTCAATATTTTTTATATATTCCAAAAATATTCTCTGTGAAGTTTCAGGTCATTCCGAGAACTTTTATTTATGCACAAAAATAACACCATGGCAATTCTGCTGAAAACAGCGTCAGTCCGGGTTAGTTCCATTCAAATCATGCAAACTAGAGTCCAAAACAAGGGCAGAAGAGTTTGGAAAAGTAGATGCGATGGAGACGTTTCAGGAATCAACTGCAAAAGAATTATGAAAACCTAAAGTACTCTTTAAATTTGCAGGTCTTTGTCCAATAATCTGAGTTTCAACAATTCCGAGTACTCTAGGGGCAAGATTTCTCGCGAGTTCGCGTAGCTCTTGATTTGTCAGGGTGTTGCCAATCCCACACAATTCCAGCACAAGAGATTCATTGTGCCCTACGGTCCTCCGCCGAGGAGGCCGTCAATCTTGCTCAATGTTTTTACCCACTGATGGGGTCTTCTTGGCTCCACCGTTGTTACTCTTCTTGTTCCGCATAGCAGTTTTAGACCTCTTGGGGTCTTGTTTCGGTGGTGGACTTGGAGGTACAGCACCACCACCAGTCTTGGGCACAAGAGCGAGCTCCCGCCCAGTAGTAGACAACTGTTCTAGCACATCGACCATTTGATCCGAAGACCATTTGCGGTTAGTGTCATATGCTTCCATATAAACATCATCCATCTTGTGGCTTGCATATTCATTAGAGTCCACGTCCTTCTCCAGTCCTACGTCTCCAGCCTACCCTTCCTGCTTCTTGGCCTTCTGGTTACTGCTGCGGCGTCGAGTACCCCAAGTTGTAGTCACCGGCATGCGTAGGTTTTTAAAAGTTACAGCATAAGGGGGGTGAACCCCGTCCCCGTGCTATTTGAACTCGTGGCCCATCATACCACAGACTTGGCACCAGTCCGGCAAGCGCCAGATTTTATCAAGAAAATTCCCTCTCTCCTCCACAGATCAGCGAGGTAGCTTTTTTCAGGGGATTGCGCACATCCAAGCGCACCCCAACTCTGTAGAAATTGCCTTCGAAATCAAAGGAGGATGACTTAGAGTCCACGAACTCTCCCACCTTTAAGGCCAAAGCTTTAACCTTGCCATGGTAGGCTATGGGAAGATCGATGATGCGTGCCCATATCTCAAATTTGTAGAGCTCAATAGATGACGGCTTCGAGTATCCATCGTAGGGCGCAATGATCACCGTATTGCCGCTGAAGTGCCATGGGCCTCCCTGGGTAACCCTCTCCCAATCTCCAAGGCAGTTGAATTGAATCATGAACAGATTTCCTCCAGAGTTTTGATCTTGACCTTCCTGGCCAAATCCCAGGCTGTTCGCATATTGCGAAAGAACCAGTAAGTATTGGAAACTTTGTCCATATGAACACGCACAAGAATCATCCACCGGATGTCCTCTTCCGCGTGGCATCTGTTTCCTCGAAGACCACGTCGTCGAGGTCGTCTTCCTGTAGAGCGAGCTCCTTCATGAGATCCTCCCCCTTGCTCTTCCCTGTGTAAGTAATCTGGGTCGGCCACACGGGCGACCCATTAAAGTTAGTTTTTTTGGTTTTATTTTCTTTCTGTTTTTGTTTTGCCTATTTTGGGTGGCTTCTTCTGTTTTTGTTTTATTCTCCTAGTTTTTTCTTGTTTCTTCTTTGAAGGAGTTTACATATTAATCAAAATTTAGGTAGATTTAGAAAATTCAAGGCATTTAAACATTTTTCAAATACATGAACATTTACAATTTATTTTTGGCAAAACGTGTGAACAGTTTTTAAAAAATAGTTTGATTGGACTTCTTATCAACGTCTGAAAATAATACCGGCAATACTAATTATCAGGCCACACTCTAAGTGCCGAATAGGTACTTCATCACTTTATGGGCCAGACCAAAAGAGCACTCGAGCGCTAAACCTCCTCGCTCGCTAGAAAACCAGATACTTTGCCCTAGTAGAAAACTACTAGATGTACACACCCTAGATAAGAAAATCTCACTATAGTATGTTCCTATATTATTTTTCTTTCCATTAAGGATTCATTGCTCAAGAATTGTCTTCAATTGTTTATTTTAGTTGATTGAAAGTAATTGGATGCAATGCTTATGAAAGTTAAAAAATGACCGTGAAATTGTAAAAATTTGTTCACTGGTTTAAAAGTGGTCAATTCTTAGAAAATGTTCATGCATTTTTAAAAAGCTCTCACAAGTTATATAACATGTTCGCAAATTTTGAGATAACATAATTTCAGAATTTTAATAAATTTTCAAAACAAAAAATAAATAATAGTAAAAATATCTTGAAAAAATAGAAGGAAAAATGGAACATAAAGTAAAAATAAAAAAACTGTAAATAAAATAGAAAAAGGAAATCATGACAAAAAGGAAAAAAAAGAGAAATAGGAACCGAAGAGAAAATACATTAAAAAAACTGTAATGAATCACCGGCAAAAAAACCATTAAAAAAGGAGCTAGGCTCATTCCATAGAAAACAGTGCCACATACATGAAACATTTTTTCATACAAAGATTTGTCAACAAAAAAGATTATGAACAGTAAACATTTATGTTAATACGTGTGAAATTTTCTTGCAATACATGAACATTTTCAAAAACAATGTTCCATATCTTTTTAATATATTTCAAATAATAAAAAAAGTTCCATATTTTGAAACGTTAAAATAATGAGCATATATTGAAATTATTGACGTATTTAACAAAAATAATGTGCTACCATATGAAGTGTTCAACTCAGTTTTAGGAAAATGTTAGTTTAACTAAAAAAAGTTCAAACATTTTTTATAACTTATATTATGTTTGAAGAGTGTTTATGCCTTTTGATGGAACCTTCAACTGATACTTAACAAAGTTGTTTCATAGATTTATGAAAACAAATGTGTTTTAAAATATTTTAAAAACATGGAAAGGAAAATGAAATTGAAAACTGAGAAGGGAATGGAAAAAATATAACAAATACAGAAATAGTAAAGGGAAAAGGGGGGAAATGAAGAAGATGGCTGTTGCCTATGCCAGGTGCGACTGAGGCGGACTGCTCGCTATATCTCGAGCTAGGTGAGATATACAATTTTGGGGGTGACTCACACTTGTGCCGGTAATTTGGACCGGCCACATGTGCGACTCTTTTGGTTTTATTTTCCTTTCTGTTTTTATGCCTTATTTGGGTGGGTTTTTCATGTTTTGTTTTATTCTTCTAGTTTTTCTTGTTTCTTTTTTTAAAATACGTGTTTTTAAATCTGCGTGGATATTAAATATTCAGGATACTTTAAATGTTCATAATCATTTTTAATAAACTTTTGAACATATTTTTGTAATTTGATTGGACTTCTTATCAGCATCAGAAAGTAATAAAAGCAACTCTAAGTATTGGACCACATACTTTTGGATCTTCTAGTCGACTCTTTGAGCGCCGAATACACGCTATATCACGCTATGGGCAAACCCAAAATAGAGCTCGAGCGCGAAACCTTTTAGCTCGCTAGAAAACCAGATACTTTACCCAGAAAAATAAACTAGTTGCTCGCACCCTTGATAATAAAACCACTTGCTACTTGGCCATAATAAAAAAAATGGCGTCATGTTGCTTTTAATTCAAAAGGTATATTGTTGGGAAAAATGTACATATGTTTAGTAAAACTTCCACAGATTTAAAAATATTCAAGATTTTTTAAAATATTCACTAATTTGGAAATGTTGAAGAATTTTAAAAAATTCATAGGTTTTGAAAATATTAACATCTTAGAAAATGTTAATGATTTGTTTTGAAAATTTCTTGAGTTATAATAAATATTAAAATTTATTTATTTGGATTAGTTTAATAAAGTGGAAAATAGAAAAAAATAGCTTGAAAACTAGAAGAAAAAAATCAAACTTAAATAAAACTGAGAAAGGAAAAGCATAACAAAACTGGAGATGAGGAACAAAAAGAATAGAAGCAAAAAGGGGAAATTTAAAAATTAACTAGAAGAAAACCTGGCAAGTATCAATAGGAAAACGGAGCTATGCTCATCCCATAAAAAACAGGACTGCAACGAAGAAAATCGGTCTAGTTGGGCCGGCCAAACAGTGCTTTCCCATGTGTGTTAGAACAGGAAATTCCGCAATCTTTTGCTTAGTGATTACAATCTTATTCCCTTACTAATAACATCGTTGAAATATATTGCACCATGTCGCATAGCAACCACGAACCGATTGGCAAGTTTATGGAAAAGATGTGCACAGTTGCATGAATATCATGCATATCGAGAGCAACAGACACGTTTTATGAAGAGAGCACCTTAAGATAAATGAAGATGAGCTAGCGCATCACCGACGTACACGACATGCCCCACCATGAAAGGCACATTGACGATTCTTAAAAAAATATGGTACATTTTTGACGTATTCTCGAAAAAAAACAATTTAAAAAAAAGGCACATTGACATAGACAAATATCGGCATGACTGAACAGATCTGGAAGACACCACTTCCACCGCGACCCATACAAGAACTTTGGACGTTTGGAGGTTACAATCCTAGAAGGAAATTTATCACTCTAGCTAGCTTGTTAACTTCAGATTCATGAGACGCAGCCTGCAAATAGAGCAAACACAAAAATAGAGATGTCAGTACTTTTTTTCCGAACCATGTCTTCTCATACTATGTACTTCCTCCATTCGAAAATAATTATCGCTCAAACAGATTTATCTAAACGTATTTTAATATTAGATACATACGTTTGAGCGACAGTTGTTCTACCGCTAGATACGTCCGTTTGAGCGGCAGTTATTTCCGGATGGAAGAAGTACATGTGTATCATCTTGATGTAACGATATGAGTAAATGGAAACACTGTTTGTTGACATTATTTTGGATGGAGAAACAAATCTACATGTAACTTGTAAGAGACACATCATGTTATGGTACTATGCAGAAGCATTCATGATATCGATTCTTTTTTATTGTTCCAAAAAGCATGTTATACATTCGTAGAGCTTGAATAAGGAAATGAACCTACCGTGACACCCCTATTTGTGAAGTTTCGCCCATGACCATACTTTTTTTGAGGGAGCCCATGACTATACTACGGTGGAAAAGGTAAACGGAACAAGTCATGCGCGAGCAGACGCTCAACATTGTACTGAAAGTTACGTGCAACGACTACAGCTGTGTGGATGAGAGACGTGTCGATGTTCATTGTGGTGGAGTTGTATAACCGGCGTGCTTGCTGCGGAAGGAAAGAATGATCGTAGCCACAGATCGACCAACCTGCGTCATTTGGCGTCGCGGGCTGCAGGCCGGGAGGGTTCCCGGCGGTTGGACTCCACGGCGCTGTCAGGGAGGGGCGATCCAGCGGGAGCTGGCCGCGGCCGCCGGCGGGTGGCGGCCCCCGGTGGCAGAGCCTGCGCGACGCCCGCCGCTCCTCGCTGATGCCGGCGGCGCCCACAAGGACCTCCTGCACGAAGGAGCGCTCCACGCCGTTGAGGAACGCCGCGTGCCGCTCCTCCGTCCACCCCTCGCCGCGCGCCAGCACCGCCAGGTGATCGTCCATCCGATCCACGGCCACGTACGGGTGGGCGCGCCGGACGGCCCGAGGGTAGCGGAGGACGTACGCAGGCCCGCTCTCCTCGACGACGGCAAAGGGCGAACGTTATATGGGGCCGCACACGCCACCCGGACGAAATAAATATCTAGCCAGCCGACAAGGCCGTATGTAAACGCGCGGCGTGCGTATACTCGTTACAAACCTTTCTTTTTTTTGAGCAACTACTCGTTACAAACTTACCAGTACTGATCCTACCTAGAGAATGTTACTAGTAGTACGTACTATTCGCTAGCTATATCTAATGGCCATGTCAAGGCGTATCATTTTCAAGCGTATCATATCAGCATGGCGAGGCTGGGCTGGCGGGCCAGGAGGAATGCGACGTGCGGCGTGTCGTCGCATGTACCGTTGAGGGCTTGAGGCCTTATCTCCTGCAGATATTTTGTCTGCGTGACGCGAGTGAGTGTTACGGGCGGGCGGCTACGCAGCAAGTCCATGGGGACAAAAGTGTGCCGCGCTTTAAACAAAAGTTCTGCGCTTTTCCTGATCCACTCCACTGCATATGCCGTGTTCAAAAGGGCGCGAGAAATATCTTGAGCGAACTATATGGAACACCCCCAAAAAACCGATATGGAACCCCAACTTTAAAAATAATTATGTCGAAATTTATAAGTTTTCTTTGGTTGCAGAATCGCAACTTTTGCGCTAATAATTGTCACCCCATCCAGATTATCCATATGCTGCAAAAACTGACCGACTACCATGGATGCAGGAGGAATAAGGCGTCAGTATTCATAGAGACTAGGATGCATTTTTAGTTTATGTGTGATGAAGGCATGTGCTACTTAATACTTCCTCCGTTCCCAATATTCTCCATAATTCACAAACAATTGTCTTTCTGTAGATTTCAATGAGTATTACATACGAAAGCAAAATAAATGAAACTACACTTTAAAACATGTCTACATAAATCCGTATGTTGTAGTCTATTTGAGATGGCTAGAAAGACAAATATTTAGGAACGGGGGAAGTATAAATCTTTCTAAAGATTCCAACAAGTGAACTACATACGAAGCAAAATGAGTAAATCTACACTCTAAAATATGTCTACATACATCCGTATGTCGTAGTCTATTTGAAATGTCTAAAAAGACTTATAGTTAGGAACGGAGGGAGTATATGGCCTTTGAACTTTTCACAAATTTTTTGTATGAAAATTCAAAGTTTTGGCCACATTTTGACCAAATTTGACTGTAATCCAAAGTTTCCAAAATTATTTAAATCAATTCTAGAAAATAATGAATTTTAGAAAAAAAAAATTAAACAATGAATATTGTGGAAACATTTCGGCTGAACTGGATAAGGAGTTTGAGAGAATAATTATTCTAAAGTTTGGGGTTGGCCAAATTATGGAAAAGTTGAAACTTTCCAAATAAATGAGAAAATATAGAAAATCATAAATAGTTCATGGACCCCAATAACGCCCGAACGTTTGGGATTTGGCTATGGCAAATTGAATGTTTTCGATGACAATTTTAGTGACTCGAGGATGACAATTTTAGTTGGCAAACATGACAACACCATGCTCAGTGTTTCTTTTCTTTGCCAGAAAATTGCCCTACGTGTTAACTAAACTTGTCATTCTCGCGTCACAAAAATTGCCATCCAAATTTTTGATTTGCCATGGTCAAATCCCAAACGTTCTACCAAGGGACCGGGTGAGATAAATCAAGGAGATCTACGCCAAAACTCTCAAACACAACACTATACAAAGCAAATAGGCAAACACTATACATGGTTTCACTAATGGGCATTTACAAGATTACAACGCTATGGTATTGTGTAACAAACAGTTTTAGCTGATATACACCACAATGTGTAACTTCAATACACAATGACTACCATGACCATATATAAATACACAAATTAACATGAATCGTACTTCCTTTGTTATATTAGCTAGGGCGCTCAAATTCACAATCAGGAGTTTATCATGGATAAGTACCGTTGTCGTGACATGAGTCGCCCATCGAATACTTGGATTTTGGAGATTTATACTTCTTCACTACCACTGCTGCTGCTGTTTTTCCGCACATTCAACTTGCACAAAGGGCAAGTTGCATTGATGTGAAGCCACTTGTCAATGCAAGCGCAGTGGAAATGGTGGCCACAAGGGAGTTCACGCAGCTCCGCGCCATCATCATACACTGAAAGGCAGATGCAGCACTCCTGCATCGACCAAGCAGATGATGAATCATTTCAAAATAAAGTTAGTATATGAGCTCATAGAAAAGCAGAAGCAATGCACAGATAAAGCACTTAAGCTGAAACAGGACCAACAGGCTCAGGATGATGGTGCTAAAAGAAATGCGCTTGAGCTAAAGAGCTGATAATTCATTAATCTGGTTTCTAGTACAACACAAAAACCATTCGGAACAAAGTAATTTTGACGCTAAAACCTATGTGTATGTGCAAGGATTTGTTATGTGCACAAAGAAAAGCAATCGCTACAAAGACTATAAACATGTTTTGTCAAAATGTACAAGTCAATTAATAGTAAGCATAGGTTCATTTGTTTATAACTAGATAATTGCCCGTGCGTTGCAATTGGACCACAAATATTTTGTACACAGTCATCGTGATTTACCTTAACTCCGCCTATGTCTTCTAGCTGCTTCTAGGCATAGCCGGTCCCAAGCCCGGGTAAAGGAGGAGGGTTGTGATAGGCTTGGCGAGCCAATATAAAACTAGACAGTCCCATAGGTATGAAACCCATTTGAGCGAGAGTAGTACTAGGATGTGTGACCTCCTGTGAAGTCCTCGTGAAAGGGTTTCATATCTAAGGGTTGTGATAGGCTTGGCGAGCCAACGTAAAAACTAGCCAGTCTTTTGGGTATGAAACCCATTTGGACGAGAGTAGTACTAGGATGGGTGACCTCCTGGGAAGTCCTCGTGAAAGGGTTTCATATCTAGCCTACCCCAACTTGTTTGGGATAAAAGGCTTCGTAAGTAAGTAAATAAGTAGTCACCGTGATTTACCTTCCATTTCAATGTGACTTCGTACCAAAAAAGTATTTTGGCTGCCAACTGAATCAGTACTTATTGACTCACCAAAGATAACATGATTTTATTTGGTGAGCCAATAAGACGTGTAGAAGTTGAGGCGGTTTTCAAGAAAAAACAGCAAAACCGAAAACGGAGGTGGTGCGGGAAGGGAGGGCAAAGAAAACAACGTAAGACAGAACCTTGCATATTTTTAAGTAGGAAGAGAATCAGTACTTATTGGCTTGCCAAAGAAAACACGGGTTTATTTGGTAAGCCAATAAGACGTGGGGCAGTTGAGGTGGTTTTACTTCGGCAAAACCCAAAACGGAAGTGTGGTGTGGAAGCAGTACGAAAGAAAAAAATGTAAGACAAGACCTTGCGTATTTTTTAATTTCTTTATGATTTACAATATCAAATTTAGACTCAGATACCATGTTAATGGGATAAATGAGTTCCACAGTTCATGTAAGTGGGCCCACCACACTACAGCTTGAAATTCCTCTCCATCTGGATATTTGCAGCGAGGATTCACAGCATAACACCTTTTTGCATTTCCCAATATTTACAGGGAAATATTTCGTAGTTTTGTAGCTAAGCTGGCCTCCATGAAAAACTGTGATATACACCCTCCTTTTGGTCTTGTCTTAAGTCAAACTTTTCTAAGTTTGACCAACTTTATAGAAAAAAGTATCAACATATACAATACTAAATAAACTTTACAGAAAAAAATTCCTGATAGATCTCGTGATACTGATTTGGTAGTGTAGATGTGAATATTTTTTCTACAAACTTGGTCAAACTTTAAAAAAAATTGACTTGAGACAAGACTAAGTAGCCTTGTATAGACGAAAGGAGGGAGTAGCAAATATTTTTTCTCCCAAGTTTCATACATGTAAATATATCATATAAAATCACGGAGTAAGTCGGTATAATAAAGTAGGTTCCACAAATTGTTCACATAAGCAGGAACCAGTTTGGCAAATAAATTTATACATTTCAAGGACAAAAGGTGGCAAACTTACTGCATCTTCAGCTGCAAGTACTTTCTCAATAGGTTGGTTAGTACCACACTCTATCATTATTCCACCAGAAGATTCAGTCATGCTGACAGATTGCTTTTCAGGCTCGTCCATCCTCCGAAATTTGTATTTCGGAATTTGGCGAATGTCATCTTCAGAAGCTCCCTCCTAGTATAAACAGATTGTGAAAAAAAGTGTATCTGTCTACTCAATGAAAAAGGTTTATGCTTTAATTTTGTGTAGGCAAACTACACAAATGTAATGCAAGCCCAAAAAGTATTAAAAGAAGCTAGGAAACAGAACTATAAGCCTGCAATTAAACACTATCAATATAAGTTCAGAAGACATTTATCAGGGAAGTAGTACCCATATGCCAACCAGACTCAGTTGAGACAGGTGGCACACCTGCACTTCCACTTGTCATTGGGATTCATCAACAGGATTCGGAAGTGGGCAACAGTTGGACAACAATAACAAAAACTATTCATAAGACATATACCAACACAACAGAAACCACTTTAATATTTCAATTTCCTGATTCAAAAGACATCTCTGGTTTTAACAATTTGCCAACATCTATAACTTGTAAAGTGGCTGAGTAAGACTTGGTCAGCTAAATCAGACCATAAATTTAGCTTACGCTATTTAATCTAATTACATGGCACTGTTGAAATGCTAGACCACATGTTCCTTGTATATGGCCAATAACAATTAACAATGCCTAACCAGTTGACTTTTAGAACAAATTGTGCATTGGCTGGTTACTGGTATAGTCATGACTAGGTATAGTGTTATGAGCTCTGTTGGAAAAGGCAGTGCCTAGGAGGCGCTTAGGCACGCCTAGGCACTAGGCAATGGCCAAACGCCTCGCTTAGGGCATAAGCTGTAGTCTAGGCAGAGCAAGTAAGAAATTCTCTACCTAAGCGAGAAATCATGCCATATTGCACTGATATGCCAAAAGGGCCATATTCCAATCGTAGTAGCTCGTAGTTAACATACTTATATGCCCTAAATTAATAAAATACACATATAATAACCACATATACACCCTGATAGTAAAAGTTATATAACCGCCTAGGCTGCGCCTAGGGCGCTTAAGCACTGCCTAAGCACTAGGCGAAGGCTAACCGCCTCGCTTACGCCTACCGCTTTTTCCAACCTAACACTTAAACTCGATGGTCGTCTGCTACTTTTTCTGCTACCTTGTGATGCGATGATAAATTCTGCATGAAGCCATTCCGCAGACGTCCATTTTTCATTATGCATGTCATTATCTTCGTTATCTCCTTATATGCATGATGAATTGTCTTCATAAGTCAAGAGGATCTCCGTGTAAAACCTGCCATGTGCATTTGCATTCAAAAGCAAACTACTTATATGCACATCTTCAGGGGGAGCCTTTGCTACTTATGAAGACAAAGTCTTAATCCTTAAAGTTTCACATACTTTTATCCCCGTTGAAAACTTCAACCGGTTTGTCATCAATCACCAAAAAGGGGGAGATTGTAAGTGCATCTAGTTCCACCCTTGGTTGGTTTTGGAGTATTGACAACAAACTTGGTTGAGGGACTAATGTGTTTGTGAGAATTGCAGGATAACACAGGTAGCAGTCCCATATTGATTCAGTTTACCTACCAGAGATGACCCCTAAAAATGTGTGAAGACATTAAAGACAATGGTGGTCTGTGAAGATATTCACAGTGAAGATTATGACATGAGAAGACATTCACATGAAGACTATGGAGTCACGAAGACAGAGTTGTTTCAGTAGTTTCCTTTTATTCTTTGTTGAGTCATAGGAACCACCGTCTTTGTTAAGTGGGGTCCAAGTGAACAAAGTCGAGTGGTGATGTGATGCTCAACCAAATCCTATGTCTTCGAGCGAAGACAATGAGAGCAAATCTTATCCAGAGCTGGATGAGTCGGCTTTACTTGTAGCCCAAGTCAAGCTGTCGCGTGTGTTTGAAATCTGACCGTTGGACACATGTCAGTTCCTTAGTGACCCATGGTCATTTTGGACAAATCAGGTCGGGTTGCCTCCTGGCTATAAATAGTCCACCCCCTACACCATAAATTGGTGGTTGCTTAGAGTTAGTGCACGGCTTTTGTCGTTTGAGAGTGACCCACCTACGAAGCATTTGAGAGAGAGATCCTTTCGAGGACAAAGCCCAAAACACCCAGAGCCAAAGAGTGTTAGGCATCACTTAAGTCTTTCTATCCGCGTGATCTGAAGACTTGTTACACTTGAGGACTATGAATCCTCCAGCCGGTTAGGCGTCTCGTACTGAGCATCCAAGAGCCATTGTGGATTGCCAGTGAACGAAGTATGTGAAGGTTTGGAAGTCTACCTTGAAGACTTACCAGAGTGATTGGGCGAGGACTGTGTGTTCTTAGCTCAAGGGGAATAAGGTGAAGATGCGGTCTTCTGAGTTAGATCTCAGCCTCCCTAACCAGACGTACAATTGTCACAGCAACTGGAACTGGTCTACCAAATCCTTGTCCTCACCAAGCAACTGGTTCTATCCTTCCCATCTCTTTACTTTACAGTTTGTCTTCGCGAGGTCATTGCCTGCATGCATGAACTGATTGGCTTCACTGTGTGAAGACTGTTTGTTGTTTGGCTTCATACTATCTTCCATCTTGATCCATACTACCTAGCTGCTGATAGTCTTAGTACTTTCACTTCATTGCTTACTTGACTATGGCTTGTCTAGTGTATTCTACCTTCCATTGCATATCAATAGGTTCATTTCTCTTGTTTGTCTTCAAAGCCCACATGTTTTTGACGACTTTCATAAAAATCGCCTATTCACCCCCCTCTAGTCAATAACTAGCACTTTCACCTACAGAGGAAGATCTAGCTATTCCTGACCCGGAGGCACAATTGGTGGCAGCTCTTCATGTTATTCCTGATTAGACAATTCCATATATGGCTTATATGACCCGAGGCGAGTTACCTGAGGATGAAATTTTGGCCAGGCAAATAACCCGGCGGTCTAAGTCAATGACTATTGTCAATGGAGAGTTGCATCCTCGCAGTGTCACAGGGGCATTTCAAGGTTGCGGTTCTCCTGAGGAGGGCTATGAGATTTTACGAGAGATTCATGAAGGAGATTGAGGTCATCATGCTGGCTCTAAGTCTCTTGTAGCTAAGGCTTTCCGTCACGGATTTTATTGGTGACGACTCATCTTGATCTGCGTAAGATTTGGTCAGTATATGTGATGGTTGTCAGAAATTTTCACGACGAGCTCATGTGTCAACTCAGGAATTGAGGATGATTCCAATTTCTTGGCCGTTTGCAGTCTGGGGGCTTGATATGGTTGGGCCTTTCAAAAGGTCCAAGGTTAAAAAGACCCACCTTTTGGTGATGATTGACAAATTTACAAAGTGGGTTGAAGCGGAGCCGGTTAGTAAGTGTGACGCAGCGACGGTGGTTCAATTCGTCAAAAAGGTGATTTTCTGTTTTGGCTTTCCCACGGCATTATAACTAATAATGGCACTAATCTGTCCAAAGGTGCTATGAAAGAATTTTGTCAATGAGAGCATATTCGACTTGATGTATCCTCAGTAGCTCACCCCCAGTCCAATGGTCAAGCTGAGCGAGCCAATCAAGATATTTTTCGAGGCATCAATCCCCGGCTTATGGTCCCTATACAAAGGACGTCGGGTTGTTGGATGGAGGAGTTACCCTCAATGTTATGGAGTACCAATACCTCTGTTGGAAAAGGCAGTGCCTAGGAGGCGCTTAGGCATGCCTAGGCGCTAGGCAATGGCCAAACGCCTCGCCTAGGGCATAAATGGAGGTCTAGGCAGGGCAAGCAAGGAATTGCCTACCCAAGTAAGAAATCATGCCACATACTACCTTTGATATGCCAAGCAGGTTATATTCCAATGGTAGTAGACGGTAATTAACTTATTTATATGCCCTAAACTAATATCAACACCCATATAATAATCACAAATGCACTACGAGTAAAAACTATATCATTGTCTAGGCCGCGCCTAGGGCGCTTAGGCACTGCCTAGGCACTAGGCGAAGGCCAACCGCCTCGCTTACGCCTACCGCTTTTTCCAACCTTGGTTATGAGGACCAACAGCATAAGAATACACGAGAACAAATAGTGAAACTAGCATACGTTGGCACCAGATAAACTATATAACTTAACGGGCATTTATATAACACACACTTGAGAAGCCATACCTGATCTGATACTGCATATAAAATTGCTATGATACAAGGGAGGCAGCAACAAACAGCAATACCAATGATGCAAGCCAGAGCAACACAAAAGACGACAAAGAAAACATCAAATGCCAGAAAGACGATGCAAAGCCTGCAGGAAGTTGTAAGGAAATATGTTCATAATGTCAAACAAATAAAATGAAAATCCATACAAAAAGGTCCAAGCATATCTTATCAAACTATATGTACCAGTAGAGCTGAGGTGCATCATGGGTAAGAACTTGTCCACCAGCAGATACCCAGTAAAATCCAATTATCCACCATATAAAGGAGAACATTGTATTAGCAGATTCCAGATGTTTTGCTACACTGCAATAGTACATATAACTCCAATCAGGAAATAAGACATGGTGGAAATTAACATATTGCGAAGAATACACAAAACTCTAATGTAAGGGCAGCAAAACAAGAACAAAAGTGTGAAATGAATTCAACACCAAACTACAGTTGATTGAAATGAAGAAAGTGAAAACTGGTAAAATATAATTGCAAGGAAACTTGCATACAAGCATATGAGGTAAAAGCACAAATTCATATTGTCAACGAAAATAGAAAGGCCTAACCACCAGGCTGGTGCTTATATAATCAGAGATGCAGAATAGAACAATTACAGACATATTTCTCAAAGAAGTCGTATACAGCCTTACATCATAATACAAATCAACGTGTTAGTTGTCTCTCCAAGCCACATATATGGATAAAATTGTTCAAGATTTAGGATGGTATGGGGAACTTCTAATAACACTAGTATTCGATATTCACAAGAAAATGCATGTGTTTAAATTTTGTGTTTCGTAATAGGCTCATACCCAGATAAACCGGCATAACTCAGCATGCATTAGCAAAAGCAAGGTGGATGAAGATTGCCAAAAATGAAGGGAACACGGGAAACAACTGCAGTTGTCTAATCCAATTAGCTTCACAGCTAAAGTAACTCGATTTCAACAATAAGCTCGTTATCATGCCCATTCTAATATCCATTCTGGATAATTTGGAAGGTACTCAGCCTGCCATTACTGAGAGATCACTTCAAATACTCAGTTTGTCAGGATAACTGAGTAACGACAAATAAATATACCACATAATTAAAAGTTAAACAGATAATTCTACCTCCATAATATTCCTATATGGTACTCCCTATTATGGTCCACTCAGAATGAAATTACACCCACACAGGGAACAAGTCAAGCAAAGAACATTAGGATACAGCTAATCATGAACTCCTAGTACAAATTTATAGGGAACAGAGGAACATAATTGTGCTTAAGTTAAAGGATAGCAATGGTATTCACAAAATTACCTGACGAAGTCGTCAATGCGTCCATGGGGACCGCTCTCTCCGGCATCGTCTATGGACGAGGATGATCCATCAGTGCCCCTCTCCTCGTCGGCGGCCGTAGAGGACCCGCCACGCTGGCCGTGACGCACACGATACTCCATGGCAACACAGACCATGTGCAGGACGCACTGAACAGCATACCCGGCTACCCAAATACGGAGCGGCACAGATGGGCTTTCGTCGCCGCTGAGCACGAGCACGACGGCGGTGGTGAGGATGAAGGCGAGGTTCCAGAGGAGGTCGAGTGCCACAACAGGGCGGGAGTACGCCCAGTCGGCCTGGCGCTCCTCTAGCTGCTCCGCCGCAGTCTCCCGCACGAGCAGGGACGGCTCCCGCATCGCCCGCCGACCGCCCTGCCGCAGCAGCCGCGCCGTCCCACGGAGCGACGGCCGGCGCAGCGCGCCACGACGCCGCCCACCGCCGCCGAGCAGCGGCGCTGAGTCAAGGAGCTCGTCGCCGCGAGGACCCGGGGATCGTGGGGTCGCCATCGCAGGAACCCTAGCGAAATGGGGAGGAGGTGTGTGCGTCTTTCTTACCTTCTCCCCTGCGGAAATGGGAGAAGACTCCTCAGGTTTTCCTTCCAAGGGGACTACGGCGCGTGATTCTTTTCTTTTTCTCATTTCTTTCTTTCTTTCTTTCTTGAGCACCAAGTACTGGTAGTTTTTTTGGGAAGCATTGATAGTTTTTTTTAAGCACTAAAACTTTTTTTTGAACATAACTCTCATATCCTTGTCAAATTAGCAAAGATTTTGGTTCGAAATCCTTTCATTTAATTAGCCTCTGTAATGTGGTCTATAAAGTGATAGCTAAAATGCTAGCAGCAAGACTCAAAGTTTTCCTGCCTGAGATTATTAGTGAAACGCAAAGTGCGTTTGTTCCGGGCCGTATAATAACTGACAATGTAATTGTAGCCTATGAGTGTTTGGGCCAGTTCTTTTGGTCAATTCTCCCAGAATTGACCCCCTCCCTAACTTCTCCCAAAATTGCCACTCCATTTTTTTTACAATTCCTAGCTAGTTAATGTCTAATTAGCTTGGAATTGTAAAAAAAGTGAAGTGGCAATTCTGGGAGAATCTGGGGAGGGGGTCAATTCTGGAAGAATTGCCCAAAAGAACTGGCCCTTTGCATGCAATGAAGAAAAAGAAGAAGGGCAAACCGGCTCTTGTGCTGTTAAACTTGACATGCACAAAGCTTACGACCGCGTTGAGTGGGTATTCTTGGAAGCCATCCTGAAGAAGATCGGGTTTGACATTCGATGGGTTCAATTAATTATGGCATGCGTAACTTCAGTCCACTATAAAGTAAGATTCAATTCAAGCAAGACTGAGCCGTTCTCCCCTTAAGGGGTCTAAGGCAAGGGGACCCCTTGTCCCCTTACCTGTTTTTATTGTGTGCTGAAGGTTTATCTGCTTTAATTGCTCATGAGGAGGAAGTTGGAAATCTTAAAGGAGTCCAGGTCTGTCGTGGCTCTCCTTTTATATCCCACTTAATTTTTGTCGATGATTCGCTGATTCTAATGAAAGCAGATAATGCGAATGCTACTGCCCTGAAAAGAGTTTTAGATGAGTATTGTGCTGCTTCAGGACGGTTAGTGCACCAAAATCTTCTATATACTTCAGTCCTAGTATTAAAGTGGATGACAAAGTGGATGTTTGCCAAATATTGGATATTATGACTGAATCTTTGTCTGATAAATATCTGGGGCTACCATCTATGATTGGTGTTGACAGGGTGGACTGCTTTAAGCACCTCATTGAAAGAATTCAGAAGATCATAAATGGATGGAAAGAAAGAACGTTGACCTATGGTGGGAAAGAGGCATTGATAAAGGTGGTGGCTCAAGCCATCCCAACCTATGTGATGGGGGTATTCAAATTCGAAGAAATTTTGCAAGGGGGTCACTAATGCTATTTCGCATTATTGGTGGGGAGATGGTGAGAACCAACGGAAAATGCATTGGTTTGCATGATGGAAGGTGTGTATTCCGAAGGAGAGAGGAGGGATGGGTTTCAGAGACATTCAAAGCTTCAACTTGGCTAACAATGTTGGCGGCTTATTGATAATTATGATTCGCTTTGTGCTAAAATCTTGAGATCAAAATATTATCCATCAGGTGATTTGTTGAATTGCGAGCTGAAAAAGGGCTCATCTTATGTTTGGCAAAGTATTTGGGCAGGGATCCAAACTTTCAAGAAGGGCTGCATATGGAGAGTTGGAGATGGATCAAGAATTAATATTTGGGAAGATTGTTGGATACCAAATAGCTCATCTAGGAAGATAGTTACTGCGTGTGGTAATCGTGTGTTGTCGAAGGTGAATGAACTCATTGATCCTACTACAGGAGAGTGGGATGAAACACTTATCAGAGACAATTTTTGGCACATCGACGCTGATAGGATCTTGCAAATTCCCTTATATCAGCAGGAGACTGATGACTTTGTAGCATGGCATCTGACAAAATCTGGAATTTTCATTGTCCGGTCTGCTTATTACAGGCAATGGGAGGAGTACCACGCTGGTGGTAATGGTAACCCCTCGGGTATTAGTGGATCATCAACACACCCGGTATGGAAGCGTCTTTGGAACCTGAAAGTACCAGGAAAGGTCAAGATTTTCATATGGCGTTGTCTTCACAACGCAATCCCATGCTGTTGTGTTTTAGAGAACAGACATATTTCAACTTCTGGACAATGCCCACTCTGTTCCATGCATGCAGAGGATGTGGATCATCTGTTGTTCCATTGCGGACGCGCACTGGAGGTATGGCGCTCTCTGGACATATACCACATGATAGCTACTGTAGCGATTCCAGGGAAGTCAGGAGCAGAGATCCTGGAGTGTATATTATGTGACCCAGTGCATAACACGAAGTACATGGATGTGATTGACACACCTGAACTAGTGGCCATTACGTGTTGGTTTTTATGGTGGCAAAGGAGATTGATCTCCCGTGGAGAAGAGGTCCTGACACCACAACACTCTGGTCCTGCAATTCAAGCATTGGCTCTGAACTTTGTTAGAGCGGCATGCACTCCACTGGCCGTGCCTCGAATGAATCGCTGGCGGAAACCCTTGACGGGACAATTTGCACTGAACGTGGATGCTTCTTTCTTGGACTCAGACCACTCGGGTGCATGTGGAGCAATTGTCAGGGATAGTAATGGTGCTTTTATAGGTGCATCCATCGCCAAATTGGAGCATGTTGCGGATGTTGTTTCTGCCGAGGCGGCGGCTCTTGCTGAAGGCTACAAACTAGCACGTTCTATTGGATGCAATTCTATCATAGTTCAGATGGATAACTTGGTCATAGTTGAAGCATTGAACTACAATACTGGGCATATGATGATAGCAGCCCCTCTATGATAACCCATAAGTATAGGGGATCAATTGTAGCCTCTTTCGATAAGTAAGAGTGTCGAACCCAACGAGGAGCTAAAGGTAGAACGAATATTCCCTCAAGTTCTATCGACAACCGACACAACTCTACACACGCTTAATGTTCGCTTTACCTAGAACAAGTATGAAACTAGAAGTACTTTGTAGGTGTTGTAGGATAGGTTTGCAAGATAATAAAGATCACGTAAATAAAAGGTAGGGGCTATTTAGATAAAGACACAATAAAGTTAGTATAGCGAGTGTGGAAAAGTGGTGGTAGGAGTTGCGAAATTATCCCTAAGCAATTGACTACTTTACTACACCGATAGCAAGTTTTATGTGGGAGAGGCCATCGCTAGCATGTCATCCCCGACTTGAAATTCTATGCACTTATGATTGGAACTATTAGCAAGCATCCGCAACCACTAACATTCATTAAGGTAAAACCCAACCATAGCATTAAGATATATTGGTCCCCCTTCAATCCAGTATGCATCAATTTCTATGCTAGGTTGAAGCTTCTGTCACTCTTGCCCTCCAATACATAGTCCTATCAACATACAACTAACCCTATGGTGTGATCCACGCGCGCGCTCATATGATGGGCACCAAAGGACAGCAACATAACCACAAGCAAATTAGACCAATCATAGCAGTTCACCAATTACCGATGGGACAACGAAAATCTACTCCGACATCATAGGATGGCAACACATCATTGGATAATAATATGAAGCATAAAGCACCATGTTCAAGTAGAGGGTACAACGGGTTGCGGGAGAGTGGACCGCTATAGATAGATGGGGGAAGGTGATGAAGATGTTGGTGAAGATGACGGAGGTGTTGGTGTAGATAGCCGTCGCACGATGATGGCCCCGGTGGCATTCCGGCACCACCGGGAGAGAGGGGGAGAGAGCCCCCCTTCTCCTTCTTCTTCCTTGACCTTCTCCCTAGATGGGAGAAGGGTTTACCCTCTGGTCCTTGGCTTCCATGGCATGGGAGGGGTGAGAGACCCTCCGAGATTGGATCTGTCTCTCTGTCTCTCTCTGTTTCCGCGCTCTCAGATTCTGGCCTTTTACCGTTTCTTATATTCCCGGAGATCGGTAACTCCGATTGGGCTGAAATTTGGACACGATTTTTATCCGGATATTAGCTTTTTGCAGCGAAAGAAGGGCACCAACCGCCTTACGGGGTGGCCACGAGGGTCAGGGGCGTGCCCCCTGCCTCGTGGCCCCCTTGGGCATCGTCTCACGTTGATTCTTCTTCCCAAAAATCACATATATTCCAAAAAAAATCTCTGTCAGTTTTTATCCTGTTTGGACTCCGTTTGATATGGATTTTCTACGAAACAAAAAACATGCAACAAAGCAGGAGGCGGCACTAGGCACTGGATCACTATGTTAGTCCCAAAAATAGTATAAAAAGTTGCCAAAAGTATGTAAAACTTGTAGAATATTGGGCATGGAACAATAAAAAATTATAGATACGACGGAGACATATCACTCTACTCGACGAATGTCGAACTCTTAGTCTTGATTTCGGGAAGGTTTTGATCTAGCATTGTAACGGTGAGTCAAATATGGTAGCTCATGTCCTAGCACAAAAAGGTTGTGATGATCCACCAAAATGTGTGTTTGGACTCACCTCCTGGTTTTATTCGGAATTTTTTAATGGATGATGTAAGTGTTATTTAAAATTTTAATAAAGCTAGCCATGAAGGCCTTCCCCTCAAAAAAATAGCCAGCCCCGCCTTTTTCTATGCTCTGATTTCTGAGGCGTTATTTAGCTTCGTTGACCCTTTAAATTAAATTTTTATTTTCAAAAACGGGGTTTAGCATTGATACTTTGATACCAAACCGCGATGGATTTTCCCTTTTTAAGAACACGTTTCAGGTGGACTTTTTTTAATCTGATTCAGGTTTTTTATCTGATTTCAGGTGGACTTTGAAATTGGGCTCTTTGGAGAGGAAAAATAGGCTAGTTTTAGGGGATCACATGTAATTGTAGTGTTCTTGCAAAAAATAACAAGCAACTCAAGTGATGGAATGTCAAAAAAATAGAACCCCACTCTCCATATAGTGGACCCGTGTTGCTTCCTTGAGGGCCATTCGGGAGGCAACCCAAACCAGTGAAGAATGTGCTCGGGAAAAACTCGTGCAATTGATGGTGGTGGGGTCCTTTCTATTAGTAGTGGTGGAGTGTGGCGTTGCATTGCGACAATGGTTGGGTCCTGATGGGTGTCACATACCAGATTTAAAATTTCAAATCTGGTATGTTAAAAAAATTACAGGGAACTAAAATTCTTGTAGAAAACCGTTGCTTGTTTGCCTCTAGATGGAAAATTGCGTAGAAATTGCCTAGGATTTGCTTGTTGATTGATTGTGTTGCCCTGTGTGATGCACCTAGAGAGTCAAAGGCCCTATGCCAACTTTGAAACCCTTGTTTGAAACTTGGGAAAACAGAATGAACCCCAAAATTTTTGGGGAATAATTTTGAAATCCCAAATAGGGCGACCAATTAAAATATTTATTTTGGGCATAAGGCTATCCCTAATAAGTCATTCAATACCTAATGAATTTTTCCTAAATGGTTGAAATGGATTGGTTTGGAATCAATTCAAAAATCAAAGGGAAAGTTAGTAAAAGGGACTTTGCATTCTTTTGGCAAGAAAGTGAATTTCATAAGTCCAACAGGCTGCCCGCCGACGAACCCACCTACTCCGCCACTGACCTAACCACCTTCGGCGAGGCCAGAGCTCCTCTTGACCAGCCGTTGCCACCGCTGCAGTCCACGACACCGTGCACATCCACTATACATCGCCGCCTTGGCTAGAGTATCGATCCTGGCGAAGGTCGAGCCCCGCCGTCGCTTCGCCATTGCTAGCGATGAGGTGAGCACGCGCCAGAGCCACGCACCATGTCCTCGTACATAGGAGCTCTTTTTGTTGCGTGCATCCTCACCCGAGAGCTCGACCGCCACGGTCACCTTCGGCGAGCCTCCCCGATGTTGATGGGGAAAGAAGCATGAAAATCAAAAAAATTCATACGAAACACCCAAGATCTAATCCAGGAGATGCAAAATAACGAGAGGGGAGTGTGTCTACATACCCTTGTAGACCAAAAGCGGAAGAGTATATAACGCGGTTGATGTAGTCGTACTTTTCGCGATCCAATCCGATCTAGCGTCGAACAGACGGCGCCTCCGCGTTCAGCACATGTGCGGCTCGATGATGTTTCCTCCTTCTTGATCCAACAAGAAAGAGAGGGTAAGTAGGTGGGATCTCAGCCAGCACGACGGCGTGATGGAGATGGTGGTGGTGCAATCCCGGTAGGGCTTTGCCAAACGCTGTCGGAACCAATCTGAGGAGAAAACGGAGTGTTGGGAGAGGTAGGGCTGCCGCCGGGGTGTGGGATTTTTTGTGTCCAAACCCTCCCTCTCCTCCACTATTTATAGGAGGCAAGGGGAAGGGCTGGGGCGCAGCCTTGGCCCCTCCTTCAAGGGAGGGGGCGCCGGCCTAGGGAGGAATCCTCCCTCCCCGAGGCACCTAGGGGGTGCCTTCCCCCCTTAGGACTCTTCCCCTTTTCCTTGTTCTAGGCGCATGGGCCTCTTGGGGCTGGTGCCCCTTGCCCATGTAGACTAGGGCGCACCACCTACACCCCATGTGGCCTCCCGGGGCAGGTGGACCCCCAGACCCCTTTCGGCACTCCCGGTACAATACAGATAATGCCCGAAACTTTTCCGGTGACCAAAACAGGACTTCCTTTATATGAATCTTTACCTCCGGACCATTCCAGAGCTCCTTGTGATGTCCGAGATCTCATCCGGGACTCAAAACAACATTCGGTTACCAATGCACATATCCCAATACTACTCCAGCATCATCGAACGTTAAGCGTGCGGACCCTACAGGTTCAAGAATCATGTAGACATGACCGAGACACCTCTCCGGTCAATAACCAATAGTAGTACCTGGATGCCCATATTGGTTCCTACATATTCCACAAAGATATTTGTCGGTTGAACCACGATGTCAAGGATTCAGTCAATCCCATATGCAATTCCCCTTGTCCGGCGATATGTTATTTGCCCGAGATTCGATCGTCGGTATCTCCATACCTAGTTCAATCTCGTTACCGACAAGTCTATTTACTCGTTCTGTAATACAAGATCCTGTGACTAAACTCATTAGTCACATGAAGCTTCTTATGATGTTGTATTACCGAGAGGGCCCAGAGATATCTCTCCGTCACATGGAGTGACAAATTCCAGTCTCGATCCATGCAACCCAACAGACACCTTCGGAGATACCTGTAGAGCACCTTTGTGATCACCCAGTTACAAAGTGATGTTTGATAGCACACAAGGCATTCCTCCGGTATCCGGGAGTGGCATGATCTCATGGTCTAAGGAACTGATACTTGACATGAAGAAAGCTATAGCAAATAAACTAAGCGATATGATCTGTTGCTAAGCTTACGATTGGGTCTTGTCCATCACATCATTCTCCTAATGATGTGATCCCGTTATCAAATGACAACTCATGTCTATGGTTAGGAAACCATAACCATCTTTGATCAACGAGCTAGTCTAGTAGAGGCTTACTAGGGACACGGTGTAGTTTATGTATTCACACATGTATTTAAGTTTTCGATCAATACAATTTTAGCATGAATAATAAACATTTATCATGAATGGGAAATATGGTAATAACCATTTTATTATTGCCTCTAGGGCATATTTCCAATAATCTCCCACTTGCACTAGAGTCAATAATCTAGTTACATAGTAATGAATCTCACACCCATAGAGTTACGGTGATGATCATGTTTTGCTCGTGGAAGAGGTTTAGTCAATGGGTCTGCCACATTCAGATCCGTGTGTACTTTGCAAAGTTCTATGTCTCCCTCCTTGATGTAATCATGAATAGAGTTGAAGCGGCGTTTGATGTGCTTCGTCTTCCTGTGAAACCTGCGCTCCTTGGTTATGGCAATTGCACAAGTGTTATCACAAAAGATCGTCATTGTATCCGATGCACCAATCACAACTCCTAGATCAGATATGAACCCCTTCATCTAGACTCCTTCATTTGCTGCTTCACATGTAGACCCCGCTACACTCTGCTTGGAACTGCACCAACTGACTGCTCCACCATTCAAAATAAATACATATCCAGTTTGTGACTTCGAGTCATCTGGATCAGTGTCAAAGCTAGCATCAACATAACCCTTTACAACGAGCTCTTCGTCACCTCCATAGACGAGAAACATGTCATTAGTCCTCATTAGGTACTTAATGATATTTTTGACCATTGTCCAGTGATCCACTCCTGGATTACTTTGGTACCTCCCTGCCAGACTTATGGCAAGGCACACATCAGGTCTGGTACACAGCATGGCATACATTATAGAGCCTATGGTTGATGCATAGGGGATGACCTTCATCCTTTCTCTTTCTTCTGTCGTGGTCGGGCTTTGAGTCTGACTCAACTTCACACCTTGCAACACAGGCAAGAACCCCTTCTTCGACTTGTCCATTTTGAACTTCTTCAAAATCTTGTCAAGGTATGTGCTTTGTGAAAGTCCTATCAAGCGTCTTTGATCTATATCTATAGATCTTAATGCCCAATGTGTAAGCAGCTTCACCTAGGTCTTTCATTGAAAAACTCTTGTTCAAATAACCTTTTATGCTTTCCAAAAATTCTATATCATTTCCAATCAACAATATGTTATCCACATATAATATTAGAAACGCTACAGAGCTCCCACTCACTTTCTTGTAAATACAAGTTTCTCCATAAGTTTGTACAAAACCATAAGCTTTGATCACCTCATCAAAGCGTATATTCCAACTCCGAGATGCTTGCACCAGTCCATAGATGGATTGCTGGAGCTTGCATACCTTGTTAGCATCCTTAGGATCGACAAAACCTTCCGATTGCATCATATACAACTCTTCCTTAAGGAACCCGTTAAGGAACGATGTTTTGACATCCATCTGTCAGATTTCATAATCATGGTATGCGGCAATTGCTAACATAATTCTAACAGACTTAAGCATCACTACGGGTGAGAAAGTCTCATCATAGTCAACTCCTTGAATTTGTTGAAAACCTTTTGCGACAAGTTGAGCTTTATAGACGGTGACATTACCATCAACGTTTGTCTTCTTCTTAAAGATCCATTTATTCTCAATGGCTTGCCAGTCAATGGGCAAGTCCACCAAAGTCCATACTTTGTTTTCGTACATGGATCCTATCTCGGATTTCATGGCCTCAAGCCATTTGTCAGAATCTAGGCTCATCATTGCTTCTTCATAGTTCGTAGGTTCGCTGTTGTCCAACAACATGACTTCTAGGACAGGATTATCGTACCACTCTGGTGCAGAACGTACCTTGGTCGACCTATCAAGTTCAGTAGTAACTTGATTCGAAGTTTCATGATCATCATCATTAGCTTTCTCTTCGGTTGGTGTAGGCATCACGGGAACTACTTTCTGCGATGTGCTACCTTCCAATTAGAGAGAAGGTACATTTACCTCATCAAGTTCTACTTTCCTCCCACTCACTTCTTTCGAGAGAAACTCCTTCTCTAGAAAGGACCCATTTTTAGCAACAAAAATCTTGCCCTCAGATCTGTGATAGAAGGTATACCCGATGGTCTCTTTAGGGTATCCTATGAAGACGCATTTCTCCACTTTGGTTCGAGCTTATCAGGCTGAAGCCTCTTGACATAAACGTCACATCCCCAAACTTTAAGAAATGACAACTTAGGTTTTTTGCCAAACCATAATTCATATGGTGTTGTCTCAACGGATTTAGATGGTGCCTTATTTAAAGTGAATGAGGTTGTTTCTAATTCATAACCCCAAAACGATAGTGGCAAATCGATAAGAGACATCATAGAACGCACCATATCCAATAAAGTACGGTTATGACATTCGGACACACCATTACGCTGTGATGTTCCAGGTGGCGTGAGTTGTGAAACAGTTCCATTGTCTTAAACTAGATCATATTGGCGCGCGTTTGCTGTGCCCGACCATATTTAATGGGAGTGATCTAATCCTTTAAGCATATAGATATAACAAGGATGGAGTGTGTGATTAAAACATTATGTATGGTGCAAAAATGATTATTAAAACGATGTAATTGATTTGGTAAAAAAATACATGATGAATTAATCATATTTTTGGGGTGAGTCAAATGTTTATTTTTTCGTGAAAGGCGGTAAGTCAAATGTGATGCTAGCATGCAATCTTAATTGATCCGATTACTTGTGTTGGCTGCTCTCATATTAATATACAACATGGAGTTGTATGATAGCTCAATCCTAAACCAAGAGCACGTCCCAATAAATCTGCAAGCGGTGCCATGCTGCAATTTATTTAATTTTGTAAAACAAAAACATTAGTCACATTAGAGTGCAGGCATTCATTGTGTGCTCAGCATCGTCGGAGAGCAAAGTGGGGAGAAAAAGATGGTTATTCAGGGTTTCTTTTTTAACCATGTATGCATGGAATGAATATAGTTGATCATGGATTCATGATAGACGATGACATACTAAATAAATCATTTTTGGGTCCAAAGCGAAACGATGACGCCTTTACTAACTACTGGACGTAACACAAATAGTAGCAGAAGGCTGGACATACAACACATTGACAGAAGAAGACGGGCATGGTTCTTGGTCGGTGACACACACACACAAGGAATACACATCGATTGGTCATCTCATCGAACCAGCTTGAATACTATCGCCGATTGTACGCCTTTATTCTGAAGGCGAATACTTCCTGACGTTGCCCTTCTCGCCCTCATCTCTTTTTGGCCAACTGGTGAAGGCCGGGGGAACCTAGCAACAAACATCTCTGCCAGACAAATGAAGTGCTAAATAGAATTAGAAACGAGGCAAAGGATTAGTATGCTCGCACGAAGTAGAGGAGGAGAGATTTTCCTCAGGGAAAGGGAGATGAAGGTGAATGAGTAGTAATGGACATCAACCACCACGCATGGACCGGAAGTGTAGTGAAAAGGTAGAGCACTGTGGAGGAAGAGTCAAGGTGAGTGGAGGGCACGGACTGAGATAGGCGTCAGATGAAGCTCATGACGGGATGAAGGACGGCAGCGGCGCATCACGGAGGAACAGCGGAACAGCTCGGGAGGGTTAGAAAACACAGACGACCTGGCACATTAACATGGGAACCAAGATGGGAAATCTTTGCAAGTTCTCTTTGGACCTGGCCTTTTGTTCTTCTGGCCCAATCATGGGTAGAAACCGTAGCTCATTCTGCAGAGCAGCGGCCCGCGAAACGTTAGCTCAAGCGTGCGGTACATAATTAGCGCGAACGGCCTGGAAGCTAGTCTTCGAGGAAATCCTACGCGTAGGAACAGTGATCCGACGGCTGGGGATCTAAATTGCCGTGGAGGCTCGTAGATAGCTACATTATACTGTTTAGTAATGAGCGCCAAACTCGTAACTCAAATATTCACCTCCATGATCGGATCGTACACACTTTATTTTCTTGTTACGATGATTCTCCACTTCATTCTGAAATTCCTTGAACTTTTCAAAGGTTTCAGACTTGTGTTTCATTAAGTAAATATACCCATATCTACTCAAATCATCCGTGAAGGTAAGAAAATAGTGATATCCACCGCGTGCTTCAACACTCATCGGACCGCATGCATCAGTATGTATTATTTCCAATAAGTCACTAGCCCGCTCCGTTGTTCCGGAAAATGGGGTTTTAGTCATCTTGCCCACAAGGCATGGTTCACATGTGTCAAATGATTCATAATCAAGTGATTCCAAAAGTCCATCTGCATGGAGTTTCTTCATGCGCTTTACATCATGCGGTGCCATAAATATGTGATACTATCATCATTAACTTTGCATCTTTTGGCATCAATATTATGAATATGTGTATCACTACGATCAGGATTCAACAAGAATAAACCATTCACAAGGGGTGCATGACCATAAAATATATTATCCATATAAATAGAACAACCATTATTCTCTGACTTAAATGAATAACCGTCTCGCAATAAACACGATCCAGATATAATGTGCATGCTTAAAGCAGGCACCAAATAACAATTATTCAGGTTCATAACTCACCCCGAAGGTAAACGTAGAGGGAGCATGCCGACGACGATCACATCAACCTTGGCACGCACATCGTCACCTCGTCCTTAGCTAGTCTCCGTTTATTCGACAACTACTATTTCGAGTTACAAATATTAGCAACCGAACCAGTATCAAATACCCAGGCACTACTACGAGCACCAGTAAGGTACACATCAATAACATGTATATCACACATACCTTTGTTGACATTGCCAGCCTTCTTATCTACCAAGTACTTGGGGTAGTTTCGCTTCCAGTGGCCATTCCCCTTGCAATACAAAACACTCAGTCTCAGGTTTGGGTCCAGCATTGGGTTTCTTCACGGGAGCGACAACTGGCTTGCTATTCTTCTTGAAGTTCCCTTTCTTTCCATTGCATTTCTTCTTAAAACTGGTGGTCTTGTTGACCATCAACACTTGATGCTCTTTCTTGATTTCTACCTCTGCGGCCTTAAGCATTGCGAAGAGCTCGGGGATTTTTTTCTCCTTCCCTTGCATATTATAGTTCATCACGAAGCCCTTGTAGCTTGGTGGTAGTGACTGAAGAACCCTGTCAATCGCTACTTCATCCGAAAGATTAACTCCCAACCGATTCAAGCGGTTGAAGTACCCAGACATTTTGAGTACATGCTCGCTACCGGAGTTGTTCTCTTCCATCTTGTAGCTAAAGAACTTGTCGGAGGCGTTATACCTCTCAACCTGAGCATGAGCCTGAAATACCAATTTCAGCTCCTGGAACATCTCATATGCTCCGTGGTGCTCAAAACATCTTTGGAGCCCCAATTCCAAGCGTGAAGCATGGCACACTGAACTATCGAGTAGTCATCAGAACATGCCTGCTAGACATTCACAACATCCACAGACAACGCCGGAGGGGGTGGCGCACCGAGCGGTGCATCAAGAACATAGGCCTTCTATGCAGCAGTGAGGATAATCCTCTAATTATGGACCCAGTCCGCATAGTTGCTTCCATCATCTTTCAACTTAGCTTTCTCTAGGAACGCATTAAAATTCAGGGGAGCTACAACGCAAGCCATTGATCTACAACACAATTTGCAAATACAATTTAGACTAAGTTCATGATAATGGGTTTAGTTAATCAAATTACTAGTGAACTCCCACTTAAATAAACATCCATCAAGTTGTTTAAGTGTTCACAAGATCCATATCAACCAACTCATGTTCGATCATCACGTGAGATGGTGTGGTCATCAACGGTGAACATCTCCATGTTGATCATATCGACTATATGACTCATGTTCGACCTTTCGGTCCTCCGTGTTAGAGGCCATGTCTGTACATGCTAGGCTCGTCAAGTTTAACCCAAGTATTCCGCATGTGTAAAACTAGCTTACACCTGTTGTATGTGAACGTAGAGTCTATCACACCCGATCATCACGAGGTGCTTCGGAACGACGAACTTTCGCAACGGTGCATACTTAGGGAGAACACATTTATCTTGAAATTAAGTGAAGGGATCATCTTATAATGCTACCGTCGTCCTAAGCAAAATAAGATGCATAAAAAGATAAACATCACATGCAATCAAAATATGTGACATGATATGGCCATTATCATCATGTGCTTTTGATCTCCATCTCCAAAGCACCGACATGGTCTCCATCGTCACCGGCATGACACAATGATCTCCATCATCGTGCCATCACTTGGTTGTCTTGCCAGCTATTTCTTCTACAACTATTGCTAATGCATAGCGATAAAGTAAAGCAATTACATGGCATTTAATGATTGACACGCAGGTCATACAATAAATTAAAGACAACCCTATGGCTCCTGCATGTTGCCGTACTCATCAACATGAAAGTCGTGAACCTATTACAAAACATGATCATCTCATACATCAACATATATTACATCATGTTTTGACCATACCACATCACAACATGCCCTGCAAAAACAAGGTAGACGTCCTCTATTTTGTTGTTGGAATTTTTACGTGGCTGCTAGGGCAAACTATAAGAACCGTTCTTATCTACACAAAACCACAACGGTGATATACAAGTTGACTTTTAACCTTCTACAAGGACCGCCTTTGTCAAATCAGATTCAACTAAAGTAGGAGAGACAGACACCTGCAAAGCCACTTTTATGTAATACAAGTTGCATGTCAGTCGGTGGAACCGGTCTCTTGTGCGTGGACAAGTAAGGTTGGTCCGAGTCGCTTCATCTCAGAATACCGCCGAATCCAAATAAGACAAGGGAAGTAAGAAATTTGAACATCAATGCCCACAACTTCTTTGTGTTCTACTCGTGCATATACATCTACGCATAGACCTAGCTCATGATGTCACTGATGGGGAACAAAGCATGAAAATAAAAAATCTTATGAAACACCCAAGATCTAATCTAGGAGATGCAAAACAATGAGAGGGTAGTGTGTCTACATACCCTCGTAGACCGACAACGGAAGCGTATATAACGCGGTTGATGTAGTCGTACTCTTCGCGATCCAATCACGATCTAGCACCGAACAAACGGCACCTCCGCGTTCAGCACACATGCGTCTCGATGACGTCTCCTCCTTCTTGATCTAACAAGCAACAGAGGATAAGTAGGTGGGATCTCAACCAGCATGACGGTGTGGTGGAGATGGTGGTGGTGCAATCCCGGCAGGGCTTCACCAAACGCTGTCGAACCAATCTGAGGAGAAAACGGAGTGCTGGGAGAGGTCGGGCTGTCGTCAGGGCGTGGGATTTTTTCTGTCCAGCCCCTCCCTCTCCCTGATACGTCTCCTACGTATCCATAATTTTTGATTGTTCCATGCTATTATATTATCTATCTTGGATGTTTTATATGCATTATTATGCTATTTTATATCATTTTTTGGGACTAACCTATTAACCTAGTGCCCAGTGCGAGTTGTTGTTTTTTTCTTGTTTTTGTCTTTTACAGAAAATCAATACCAAATGGAACAAAACTTTTTAACAATTTTTCTTGGACCATAAGAGGAGGCCAGAAGAGCCACGGATCGGCCACAAGCTCACTAGGCGTGCCCTAGTTGGGGGGCGCCCCCGAGCTTGTGGGCCCACCGTGGCACCTCTAAACCTAATTTTAGCTCTATAAATACCCAAATATTCCCGGTATACTAGAGGGCACACCAAAAATACTTTTTCGCCGCCGCAAGTTTCTATCTTCATGAGATCCCATCTTGAGACCTTTTTCGCTACTCTACCAGAGGGGGATTCGATCACGGAGGGCCTCTACATCAACCTTGCTGCCCTTTCGATGATGTGTGAGTAGTTTACCACAGACCTACAGGTCCATAGATATTAGCTAGATGGCTTCTTCTCTCTCTTAGATCTTCGATACAATGTTCCCCTTGGTGTTCCTGGAGATCTATTTGATGTAATCTTCTTTCGTGGTGCGTTTGTTGAGATCCGATGAAGTGGGATTTATGATTAGATTATCTATTAATATTATTTGAGTCTTCTTTGAACTCTTTTATGCATGATTAAGATAGCTTTGTATTTCTCTCTGATCTACTGATTTGGTTTGGCCAACTAAATTGATTTTTCTTGCTATGGAGAGGTGCTTTGTAATGGGTTAAATCTTGTGGTGTCCTCACCCAGTGACAGAAGTCCCATCTGCTATAGCTTGAAGCAGGCCAAGGGGGCCAGCATATTCAGGAGGCTGAAAGTGCGTTATATCGACTAGAGGGGGGGGGGGGTGAATAGGCGATTTTTAGAGAATTTTACAAATTCTTCACTGAGGAATTTGCTGGTGAGGAAATTCCTTAGCGAAGAAATACATGCAGCGGAATAAGTACTCAGAAGTAAGCATAACAGGTTACAAGCAAAGTCATCATGATGAAATGAAGACAATCACAGAGTACGTAAAACGTAATCACAGGATAACACAAGATGAAGACAAAGCGGTGAAGAAATTGAACTGAGGAAATTTAGAAAGTCTTGATCAAAGTCTTCAAACACAGATATGACAAACACTCAACACGCTTATGAGGAAATGAAAGGGTTGAGGAAATAGAACCGTTAGGTTGGTGAAGACAATGATTTGGTAGACCGGTTCCAACTGCATCTCGGTTATGCGTCTGGTTGGAGCGGCCGAGTATTTAAACTCGAGGACACACACAGTCCGGACACCCGATCCTTGAGCACGCAACTCGGGACACCAAGTCCTCACCGTATTCTCCTTGAACTAAGGTCACACAGACCTCGTCCAATCACTCGTGGTAAGTCTTCAGGCGACTTCCAAACCTTCACATACTTGGTCACTCGGCGATCCACAATTCCTCTTGGATGCTCTAGACCGTGACGCCTAACCGTCTGGAAGAAGCACAGTCTTCAAAGGTAAAAGCGTCGGATCCACGGGATCAATTTCTTGATGATGCTCAATCACTTTGGGTTTGTTGGGGTTTGGTTTTTGGGTTTTCCTCACTTTTGGGTTTTCCTCACTTGATGATTTTCGCTCAAAGTCCTCGAGAGGATGGGTTGCTCTCAAATGACAAGTGTCAAGTTCTCTCGGGCAGCCAACCAACTAGTGGTTGTAGGGGCGGCTATTTATAGCCTAGGGAGCAGCCCTACATGATAAGACATAAATGCCCTTCAATGATATGACCGTTAGGTGGATAAGATATTTTGGACAGTGGCCTTGAAGACAAAGAATGATCGGAAATTGGAATATCAAATTCCTCGGGGCTATCATGTTCCTCATTTGTGTAGGCAATTCGCCTTTGGCGAATTCCTAACTCCTCGATCGAGAACAAATTCCTCGGCGACTAGAAGAGCTTCGTCTACATCCTTTGAAGAAATTGACCGAATCAGTATGAGATTTCAAAAAGCTTCACTCGAAGGGATTGGTAGGTGAGGATTTTGAGTTGAGCATCAAATGGAAATTTTTCCTTAGTATTTCCTCGACCCCCTTTAACGATGCGGTGTTTCCTATGACTCAAGAAAGAGAAAATGAAACTACGAAAACAAAAGTCTTCACGCTTCATGTTCCTCAAGCGAATACCAACTCTTCAGGATCACACCAATTTCTTCACTTTCAAAGTCTTCAGAAAGTCTTCAGAATATCAAAGTCTTCAGTTGAAGAAATTAATTTTTAGGGTTCGACTTTCTCTGTAAATATCAAACTCCTCATAGACTTATAGACCTGTGTACACTAACAAAAGCATTAGTTACTTAACCTATAAGTCTTCAATACACCAAAATCACTAAGGGGCACTAGATGCACTTACAATCTCCCCCTTTTTGGTGATTGATGACAACATAGGTTAAGTTTTCAACGGGGATAAATATATGAAGTGTAAACACCGATAATGAGGATTTTGATTGCAAGATATAGAAGAACTCCCCACGAAGATGTGCATAGTGAGGAATTTGCTTTTGAGGCAATGCACATTTGAAGAATTGAATCATGGAGATCTCCCCTATATCTTGTAATTCATACGCATTTAACATATAGTATGAAGAATTTGAAATGCATGATGAAATATGGTGCTTGATGATATGCGAGCATGCAAAATAATGCATAAAGAGTATCGAGCCCAATGCGTATGAGGAATTTGAAACTCTTCATGAGTATCGGATCCCAAATCGATTTGAAGATTTTCACCGAGCTCATGAGGATCGAGTATAACAAGGATCAACGCATATCAATACTCACGTAATCGAGCATAGAGCAAAACATAATGCATCGAAGTATCAAAGCACCATCGGGTTTAAGATTACAACTCGATCCAATAAAAGGTTTTAAGAACGAGAGTTGTAACTTAATAAAATCGTATATAGACAAAAGCGAGACCCGCTTGAAGACTAACTCAAATTTCTCCCCTTTGTCATCGAATGACCAAAAGGATCGAACCGAGGACTAACGCTCTTGAGGAAATTCAAGTTGAAGACGGAGCGCCCGGCATTGTCGGGTTGTTCGTCGAGGTAGGACCAGCAGCGATGTCTTCCAAATCTTCATTTTCATCGATGTCGCGAGATGAAGAATAGGAGCTGGCAACCAAGGAAGGAACTTTGACCTTCTTGAATTTCTTCGGAGGAGGTGCGGACCAGTCAAATTCTTCCTTGAGTCCCATTGATTTCAGTTCTTCTTCATTGTAGACATGTGACGTAACAGCCCAGTGCGCTTGAAGGTTTCATGAAGGTAGTAGTGGTTTTTCTTCACCGCATTGTGAGTAGACGTCATATTGTAAAGAAGAGTACCAAAGCGACGTTTGACCCACTTATGATTGCGATCAACCTTCCGATGAAGACCGAGGAGTAATTCACGATCGATCATCACCACAGGTGCGATTCCTTGAGGATTTTGCTTTGGAGGTATTTCTTCTTTGAGTCATGTGTGGCGAGTCATCATTGGTGGAGTAAGATGTCTTTGCTAAACTGTCCATCCAATGGACGAATACCTTCATCTATCACAGCGATAGCCTTGCCCTTTTCATCACCGAGGCAATTGGCCGTTTGAGGACTTCAATCGAGGCGGTGTAGCTGCAGTGGTTCAAAGTATCGACTTTGTAATTCAAGTGAAGATCTTGACCTGATGAATCTCATAATCCAAGGTGCATAAGGCTTCACTCAAAAGGTGACATGGCAATGTTAGCGAGTCCTCATGAAGAAATCATGGAAATTGGCCAGAACGCCATGGATGATGTTGAAAAGCATATTCTTCATGATGCCAACGACTTCTTCATCGTTCGAGTCGTGGCCTTTGATAGGACTCATAGTCTTCGTCAAGATTCGATAGACGGTCCGAGGCACATATAATAATTCCTTGACGAGAATTTGGTTCTTGGTGCTGCCTTGGCTTCAATGGCTTCATCAAGACTTGCATATAGTGATTTGAAAGTTCCTTTTCTTCATAGATGCGATGAGCTCCATCAATCGGAGGATCGAGAGGAAGGGCACGAAGCAATTCAATTGCGAGGAGCCTTGTAGTGAGTGTTTTCGGTCATCCAATCTAAGACCCATGAATTGATATCTTGACATCTCCGGTGATATGCGTGGTTGCATAGAATCAAGAATTAGCTCTTCGTTCGATCCACAAATATCGGTCTGAAGCTTAGAAGTCCTGCGTCGTGAAGAACACAGAGGACTGGCTCAAAGCTGGCAAAGGTGTCTCCATATCCACATGAGGAATATGAGCATGATCGAAGATTTTATCCTTGTTGAAAAGCACCGAGGAATAGAAGTTGGCTTGACTGGCGGTCGAGCGCCTCTTCCTAATTCGAGCGTAATCATAAGGATTATATTCGATGAAGAACACGTGCTCGGCAAAGAAATCTTCACCTTGAACTTTTGCTTGGTTGAGAACGGATTCTTACGCTTGGGCGGAGGGTGTCTGTGATTTGCATCACCACCTCGGGAATCACAAGTTCAGTTTCTTCAGCCCGAGGAATTACTTGCTCCTCAACTTGTGCGATGCGAGGAATATCAGCGGCAGCAGCTTCTTCAAAGACTAGTGGCTGGAATTTCTTCATGCGTAACCGGTTGGTTGATTTTCTTGAGTCTATTTGGACAGTTTGTGCGGGGAGTGAGGAACTTGTTGGAGCGGAGTGAAGAGAGGAGTATTGGGATGCTGATTTTCCCAAAATCATCATTGAACACCGTGTGGTGCAACCAATATCCACATCTTCATCTTCAATTTCCTCGGCACCGACTGAGGAATTTCATAGTCCGATGAGGGAATAAGCGGGGTTGAAGGGATGGCATCCACTTCAATTTCTTCATCAAGCTGCTCGACGGCAAAGCGGTGATGTTCTTCATCGGATCCGGCGGGATCTCGTATTCTTCTCCAAAGGAACAACTTCCTTTGAAGGAAAGGAGGAAATTGGAACAGCATCAATTGGTTTTTGAATGAGCTGGTCATTGGCTTCATTTTCTTCACGGTAGAAGAATCGCAGCATTGATGCTTTCCTTTTCTTCACAAGAGCTCGATTCTGCGGCCTTGGTTTTCTTCACATCAAAAGCGAGATGGAAGAATTGGAGTTGGAGTTGTTGTAGGAGGAGCTGAGGAATTGGTTCATTTTCTTCAGAGCAACCGATGCAGTTCCCCTGTCTTGAGCAATTTCTTGGTAGCACCACTAATGGGTGCCCGACAATTTCTTCGGCCGGGATGGGATCATCAGCCACGGAATCAAGATTTTCTTCAAGGCTGAGCGAGGCTTCACTGAGGAATTTCAAGTTGCAGGTGTAGCAATACTTGTGAGATTCTTCGTCAGATTAGCCGAATCTGTCCTTGGCTCCTTGCCAATCAGCATTGAACGAATCAAGTTTTTCTTTGAGGTTTTGAATTTCGATCTGGACTTGGAGAAGCTCCTCGGTGTCATCTTGACAATGTTTTCTTCGTGAACTTCTCCTTCCTGTATTGAGCCTTTTGATTTCCCTCGCCTTTTCATACTTCCATTTTTCTTCACTATGAAGTGAGTCAACATATGACTTTGACCGGTGTCAAGTGAAGATCGAGCAGAGGGGTATTGGGATCATCGTGCGAGAGATCAATAAAGTCGAGGACTATCTTCGGTCCAATAGCGATGTACGAGATGTACCTTTGGCTCTAGCGGCCCTTGCTTGTCGGTCTCGATGATTTCTGCGAGTTCTTCATCGGATGCCTCATCCTCGGATGGCACATGGAATGCAACCAATTTCTTCGTCGGGCTAGGCCGAGGACCTCGACCAATTGTTGCTTTGGTCTTCAAATTTGAGTCGGACCATTGAAGAATTGGGAGCTGAGGAACTTGCAGAGATGCTCGAGGCAATTGAAAATCCAGCAATCCGTTGACATGTAGCTAGGTGCACGAGGCTGAAGGTTTTGACGGAGCGATTGAGGACTTTGGTGGGGCAGCAGCGGTTTGAGGAATTTGCTTGGAAGGTGCTGCAGAGGAACTTGGCCGTGAGGCGCGAGATGATGAAGCACTTGGCTTATGAGCAGGCTTCTTTTGCATTGATTTCCTCGGTTTGACCGAGACCTCGATGTGATGGCAATGGCGTAATCCTCATTGAATTTCTTCACTGCTTCCTTTGCTTGCTTAGCCAATTTTGCTTGGCGTTTAGCCCATTCCTTAGGAAAGTCCTCACCGCGTTTGATGCTAGTGGGATCAGCTATTTGGCCAGGTGCCAAAGGACTCTTGGGCATGGAGGGTTAAGAGCGAATTTCTTCATGTACTTAGGAGTTACATATCTATATTCCCTCCATTCCCGTGCCCATCTCCGTTCAATCTTCTGAATACGCACCTTGCGTTGATTTTTACTTTCTTCATCTGGAGTGCAGTAGTCAGCATATATATCCTCAGGGATTTCAAATGCTGTCATAACTTCTGGTTTCTTTCCTCCCTTCTGCGGCTTCTTACCATCTGCCATTTTCTTGATTGAGGAAATTGAACAAATGAGTTTTACGAAGAAGTGTGCAGTTTTCTTCGAGGAACGCTGCAAATGAGTTAAGTTGATGAGAACCTAGGGATTCAAAGAATGACATTTGTACCTGTGAAATGAGTATAGGTGCGAGGAATTTGGAGAGGTCATATGCGTTCTCGGAAGGTTTTTCAAAAGAACAAGTTAGAGGATTTTGACCAGATGAGCCTTGAAGAATTTCAATAAGCGTTCTTTATCTTAGGTTCGAGTTGTATAGATCAAGATCCACACAATTGAGGAATCTTGAAGAAAATCATTGCTTAGAGAAATGAGTCAAGAGATTTGAGGTGTTCATATGTGTGAAGAATTTGAAATAAACACCTTTGAAGATTTTGAAGAGAATTTCAGAATCAAAGCGAGTAATAAAAATACTCTTAATTACCCGAAGTGAAGAACACGACGAACTGAGATGAACAGTTTAGAAGTTCGTCCGTTCAGATCTTCTCCGCCCTAACTTGGCAGAGGAAATCAGCTACGGCGGACGGAGTGAAGAAATTCCACGGTCGGCGCGAAATGCGTCGGCGAAGAGGTCAAGGCGGTGAAGCTTTTCCTCACCGCTGACGATGGAATAAGCGGCGCTTAGGGTTTCGAGGAGCTCGGCGGGAGAGGAGTCGAGCGAAGTAAAAGAGTGAGGAAGGGAGAGAGGGGTATTTATAGCCACGGTGAAAAGCGGATCGTCCGAAGATTTAGGACGAACATGCCCCTGACCACTTCCCTTCTCACGACATGTGTCACCCACGTACTGTGTAGTGGAGATCGTGTACGATCGTGGGTGAATATAATAATGCATCGTGGGATGCGGAACGGTTTGAGCGGTAAAAGCGAAGGTTTGAAAAAGATTCGTTTTAAAGTTCCGTTCGCAATTTCTTCAGCTATCAAGGACACGGTGAAGATTTTGAGCGAGTTTCAAAGTAGAACGCACATGAAGAATTTGTGAATGGATTGGGTTGAGTATAGCATAGAGGGGAAGGGTCCGATCACATTCACTTAGCAGAAAACGCGATTTGAGGAAATAGCCATAAGTGAATGCTGTAGAGGACATAAATCCATATAGCCAATGAAGAAAGACGACGGAAATAGTGAAGAATTTGCAAAGTTGAAGAATTTGAAAAAAAAAAACTGAAGGATTTCAAAATTTGAGGAAAAACTCAAATTGAAGATTTTCAACTTTGGTGGTGGCGTGACCCACCGTATAAGAATGATGATTTCAGACACCGCGTACAATTGTCGTAGGGTTACGAGAATCAAATTCTTCATTAATTTCTTCACACTTAGAGTGTTATTCTTCATTGATTGAAGAAAACGTTTCTTCATGTGTTGCACATCTAAGTCATCAATTTTGCATAAGTGTTAGGATGTGTGTCCTTTTCAAAGAACATTCAAGATTCTAAGATATTTAGCTCACACCGCAACTTGCTAAATCTCTTCTCATCCAAGGGCTTAGTGAAGATATCAGCTAGTCGTTCTTGATCTTCACGTGCTTTCGATGGAGATATCGCCCTTCAACACATGATCACGAAGAAAATGATGGCCGAATTTGAATGTGCTTTGTCTTGAATGCTGAACTGGGTTGTGAGCAATCTTGATGGCACTCTCATTGTCACGATGAGAGGCACATTCTTCACGTTGATGCCATAGTCCTTGAGGGTTTGCTTCATCCATAGTAATTGAGCACAACACGAGCCAGCAAGAATGTATTCAGCTTCCGCGATGGACGGTGATACGCGATTCTGCTTTCTTCGAGGACCAACGGACCAAAGATCGTCCGAGGAAATGACAAGTACCAGATGTTGACTTGCGATCCACACGATCACCAAAGCATAGTCGAGTCGAGAATATCCAATGAGATCAAAAATAGAGCCCTTGGGGTACCATAATCCTAGTGTTGGTGTGTGAGCTAGATATCGAAGAATATGCTTCCACAACCTTATGGTGTGATTCCTTCGGTGTAGCTTGAAATCGGGCACACATGCAAACACTAAGCATTATATCTGGCCTAGATGCACATAAATACAATAAAGAACCAATCATGGAGCGGTATACCTTGTGATCAAGTCAATACCATTTTCATCGATTGCATAGATGGCCATTTGTGGGCATAGGAATTTTGACGCCTTTGCAATCTTGCATGCCGAATTTCTTCAGGACATCTTTGAGGTATTTCTCTGAGATATGAATATGCCATTGTGTTGTTGACGAATTTGAAGACTTAAGAAGAATTTCAACTCTCCCTTCATAGACATTTTATATTCTTCACTCATCATATAGGCAAATTCATCACTATAACGTTGGTCATTACAGCCAAATATAATATCATCAACATATATTTGGCACACAAACAGTTCACCATCATATGATTTAGTAAAGAGAGTAGGGTCGAGTGAACTGGATGTGAAGCCATTCTTCACGAAGAATTCCTTCAATGTATCATACCACGCTTGAGGGGCTTGCTTGAGGCCATAGAGAGCCTTATTTAGTCCTCAAGACTTTGTCGAGATTCTTTGGATCTTCAAAACACGGTGGTTGAGCAACATATACTTCTTCCTCAAGCTTACCATTGAGGAATGCACTTTTCACATCCATTTGATATAAAGTGATATTGTGATGGTTAGCATAGGCGAGTAATATGCTAATAGACTCAAGTCTAGCGGCAGTGCAAAAGTTTCATCGAAATCAATTCCTTCAACTGCGTGTAGCCTTGAGCTACTAGTCGTGCCTTATTCCTCACCACAAGACCATTTTCATCTTGCTTGTTGCGATAGATCCACTTTGTGCCAATGATATTATGCTTGCGAGGATGCGGACGTTTGACCGAGTTCCCGACGTTGTTGAGCTCGAATCGATGTAATTCCTCTTGCATGGCCTGAATCCACTCCGGCTCGAAATGCTTCATCTACCTTAGTGGGCTCTGTGATAGAGACAAAAGCATAGTGCCCACAAAAGTTAGATAGATGTGAAGCTTTTGAGCGAGTGAGAGGACTGGCGCTTCAATGTCATCGATGATCTTGTCAACTTGCACTTCTTTTGCAACGCGAGGATGAGCTGGTTGTCTTCGAGGAATTTGATCATTTTCCTCGGCACCATTTTCTTCAAAGATTATCTTCAGTGCATCATTTCGGCGTTCTTCACAGACAGAATGAATTCTTCAAAGCCTTCCTTGATGAGGGATGACATCCTCGGTTGCCTTGAACCTGATAGAATCCTCGTGTCTGGTTCGTCTAACATAGAAGGTAGGTGCTCTCTTTGCGAGCCATTAGTTTCATCGAACCGCACATCTACGGTGTCAACAATCTTGTGAAGAGTGATGTTGAAGACTCAGAGGTGTGCGAGTCCTTTCCGTAACCAAGCATAAAACCTTCATGTGCTTTCGGTGCAAATTTAGAGGTGTGGTGAGGATCTCTAATCCAGCATTTAGCAATCAAGACTTTGAAATAACTTACATTGGGTTTCTTGTCGTTGAGGAGTTCATAGGCGGTCTTTTGAAGAATTTGTGAAGATATACTCTGTTGATGATATGGCACGCGGTGTCAATTGCTTCAATCCGAAACGACTAGGCGTTTTGTATTCATCAAGCATAGTGCGAGCCATCTCAACAAGAGTTCTACATTCTTGCGCTCCACGACGCCGTTCTCACGAGGAGTATAAGGAGCAGATAACTCATGAGTAATACCAAGATCATCAAGATAGTCATCAAGACCGAATTCTTGAACTTCGGTTCCATTGTCACTCTGATGTGCTTGATCTTCACACCAAAGTTGGTTGAAGCCCTCGAGGAAAATCGTTTGAAGATTTCCTGCACTTGATTTTTGTAAGTAACAATGTGTACCCAAGTGTAACGAGAGTAATCATCAACAATAACAAAGCCATAAAGGGATGCATCATTAGTGACGGCTGAGTAATGATTGGGACCAAAGAGGTCCATGTGAAGCAATTCGAAGGACGAGTAGTGGTCATGATAGTCTTATTTGGATGCTTGGCCTTGGTCATTTTTCCAGCTTCACAGTTCCATACAGTGATCCTTGAGGAATTTGACATTTTCAATGCCAATGACATGCTTCTTCTTCGCAAGCGTGTGCAAATTCCTCATGCCTGCATGACCAAGTAAATGCGATGCCAAAGCCAGCCTTCGAAGCTTTTGCAAGTAGACACCACGGCTGGTTGTGGTCCCGTGGAAAAATCAACAATATACAAGTCTCCTCTCCTAAAGCCTTCAAGACTTTGGATTTGTCGACTTCCATAATCACAACACAACGATACTTGCCAAAGATAACAACCATATCAAGATCACAAAGCATTGAGACCGACATGAGGTTATATCCTAAAGACTCAACAAGCATGACTTTGTCCATGTGCATGTCCTTAGAGATAGCAACCTTACCGAGTCCCAATACGACTTTTGCCTTTGTCAAGAAAGATGATATGCTTCAGATGTGACGGTGTTAAGGAGCATCCATCAATAGATTCTTGTCACCGGTCATGTGATTTGTACATCCACTATCGAGAACCCACTCGGTGGCTTTGGGTTGATCATCCTGCAGATGAATTAGTACAACTTACGATCTCATGTACTTCATCGCTGAAGAATATGATATCAAGTTCATCGGATGAATTTCATCGGTTAGTATACGATAAGCGAGATGAGGGCGTGTGAAATGAAAGTTCATTTCATCATGATTAGCTCAAGGCCCTTTCGTGCAATTTGTCGTGCCCCTTCAAATTCTTCAGACGTTAAGGCACGTCCCGAGACCTGACCTGCAGAAAATGTTAGTTCTTTTTCTTTACCACCCACATCTCAAGGGGTGGCAAAGAGTTCATCATTCTGCGAGCACCATATGAGAATGGTGGCATAGAGGCCAAACCATTTCGTTTCACATAAGAGGGGTTAGGGTAAGCATATGAATAAGCGGAGAAATTCTTCGAGGACTTATGAACATATTGGTTTGAAGAATAATGCACATATTCATAGCCCTTAGCTCTACCCTGCGAAACAGAGTTATTAGCACGATGATAATCATATGAGGACTTTGATCCTTTTGAGGAATTTGATCCATGTGAGGAATTTGGTCCGTATGAGGACTTGGATCCATATGCAGAATTTGGTCCATATGAAGAATTTGATCTGGGGTTCCTTTTCTTCACAGGTGGTGTCATGAGGACATTCACCTGAAGACTTTCAAGGCACTTCTTGGGAACCCAGATTTTCTTCATAGGAGAACCGTTCTGCGATTAGTGCCAACATATCTGGCAAATACTTCACCATTCTGATTTTTGAATAGTTTATAGTTGGAGTCAAATGACTCATTAGCAGAATGAGGAAATTCACACGAAAAACCAGATAAGGTAGATGGATCAACTGGAGGTCCCTTTGCAGCAACCCATGAGGTTTTGGGGTACCGCTTTCGGGCTTCCAAAGATGTTCCATCGGCATTTAATTTCCTCTCAAATGCGATACCCTCTTTCCTAGGGTTTCGTTGAGGATCTGCTTTTAAGCACATCACAAAGAGTCTGATGCCCTTTGAGGCTTTTGTACATGCCTGTCATGTACAATTCCTTCAATCCTGCATCGTCGGTGATACTAGCAATGTCCTCGAGATGAGGAATTAGTGATAGCGAGGCAGGTGAAGAATTTGTAACAGTTGAAGCATTTGAACATTCGGGTGAAGAATTAGCGATTCACGTTCAATGCACTTTAAGCATGGAGGAACAAATTCTTCTTGTGAAGCGCTGATTTGTTGAGCAAGTAATGAATCGCGCTCCTTCGAAGATCTTCATAACTCGCTCTTAGCTTCTCAAGATCTTGCTTTCTTTGAAGAAATTCATAAGAAAGTTTCTCATGATCGAGATAAGAGAGTGTTATGATGACCTTGAAGGTTATCAAGCTTAGATCAAGTCTTTGAAGATTTTCGATCGGGGCTTGAGTGCGATCCATTTCTTCACCTAACATATCATCACTCTTATCTAGCATGTTTTGAACCTTTTCAAAAGCCCTTTGTTGTTTTATAGCAATCTTAGCAAGTTTAGAATAGCTGGGCTTGAGATCCTCATCGATTCATTTTCACTTTGGATTCGTGAGGAGGTGAAATTGAGTACCTTGGCACCTTTTGCCATGAAGCAATAGGTGGGAGCGTAGTCATCATTTTCCTCATCGGGTTTGTCGGTAGTCGGTTTCTTCAGCGTTGAAGATGGACTTGCTAACATAGGCGATAGCAAGAGCCGACTAGCCACACCAGATTCGGATTCTTCTGCACTCCTCCTCTTCCTCATTTTCCTCAGATTCAGCTTGAGTCCATTTCCAAGCCAATGAATGCCCGAGCCTGTTTGGAGCTGCTCTTCTTGTGAGAAGAAGGCTTTGAGGATTTTGATGATGAAGATTTTGATGATTTCTTCTTCTTCTTCACGTCATCAGAACTGTAATCCTTGTGTTTCTTTTTCTTCAATTCCTTTTCCCACTGAGGACAATCTTGGATATAGTGACCAGGTTTCTTGCATTTGTGGCAAAGTCTTCGCTTATAGTCACTAGATGAAGAATCACAGCTTCTTGAGGATTTTCCAAAACGACCACGCCTTGTGAATATCTGGAATTTCTTCACGGCGGTGCTAGCTCTCGCCAAATTCTTGAGGATCTCCAAGGCTACTAGCGTAGTCTTCACTCTCGATTGATTCAGCCTTGGCCTTGAGGCACGTGTTTTCCATAGCCGTAACCATAGAGATCTCTCTTTTGACAAATTTGGAACTCGTGAGTATTTAGCCTTTCGAGGATATCGCCAGGATCAAGAGACTTGTAGTCAGCTCGTTCTTGTATCATCGGTGCCAGAGTGTCAAATGAGGAATCAAGCGATCTTAGCAATTTCTTCACCACCTCATGGTCGGTGATGTCAGTGGCACCCAGTGCTTGAAGCTCATTTGAGATGTCAGTGAGGCGATCGAAGGTTTGTTGAACATTTTCATGATCGAGTCTTTTGAAGCGGTTGAAGAGATTCCGAAGAACATCAACTCGAGAGTCACGCTGAGTTGAAACACCTTCATTTACTTTGGACAGCCTGTCCCGAGATGAGTTTGGCGATTCCAAAGCACTCACTCTTCCATATTGACCTTTGCTCGGATGGCCACATATGATATTCTTCGCTTGAGAATCGAGTTGCTTAAATCTCTTCACATCAAGATCATTCGGAGAAAGTGTGACTCAGAAACACCTTTTGTCACAACATACCGTAGATCGTTGTCAATTGCTTCAAGATGCATTCGCATTTTGTTCTTCCAAGATGGGGTAGTCCGTCCCATCGAAGGTAGGACACCCTGCTGAGACCTTGATCATACTGCGGTCGACATAACTAAAACTCCGGTGGTTAAACCAAAATCACACGTAACAAGGGAGTACCTCGCCTCGATACCAATTGAAAGTGCGTTATATCGACTAGAGGGGGTGAATAGGCGATTTTTAGAGAATTTTACAAATTCTTCAACGAGGAATTTGCGGTGAGGAAATTCCTTAGCGAAGAAATACATGCAGCGGAATAAGTACTCGTAAGTAAGCATAACAGGTTACAAGCAAAGTCATCATGATGAAATGAAGACAATCACAGTACGTAAAACGTAATCACAGGATAACACAAGATGAAGACAAATGATCAAGAAATTGAACTGAGGAAATTTAGAAAGTCTTGATCAAAGTCTTCAAACACAGATATGACAAACACTCAACACGCTTATGAGGAAATGAAAGGGTTGAGGAAATAGAACCGTTAGGTTGGTGAAGACAATGATTTGGTAGACCAGTTCCAACCTTTGTCTCGGTTATGCGTCTGGTTGGAGCGGCTGAGTATTTAAACTCGAGGACACACAGTCCGGACACCCGATCCGAAAGCACGCAACTCGGGACACCAAGTCCTCACCGTATTCTCCTTGAACTAAGGTCACAGACCTCGTCCAATCACTCGTGGTAAGTCTTGAGCGACTTCCAAACCTTCACATACTTGGTCACTCGGCGATCCACAATTCCTCTTGGATGCTCTAGACCGTGACGCCTAACCGTCTGGAAGAAGCACAGTCTTCAAAGGTAAAAGCGTCGGATCCACGCGGGATCAATTTCTTGATGATGCTCAATCACTTTGGGTTTGTTGGGGTTTGGTTTTGGGTTTTCCTCACTTTTGGGTTTTCCTCACTTGATGATTTTCGCTCAAAGTCCTCGGAGGATGGGTTGCTCTCAAATGACAAGTGTCAAGTTCTCTCGAGCAGCCAACCAACTAGTGGTTGTAGGGGCGGCTATTTATAGCCTAGGGAGCAGCCCTACATGATAAGACATAAATGCCCTTCAATGATATGACCGTTAGGTGGATAAGATATTTTGGACAGCTGGCGCGCAGCACAGCAACGGTCGGAAATTGGAATATCAAATTCCTCAGGGCTATCATGTTCCTCCTTTGTGTAGGCAATTCGCCTTTGGCGAATTCCTAACTCCTCGGTCAGAACAAATTCCTCAATGACTAGAAGAGCTTCGTCTCATCCTTTGAAGAAATTGACTGAATCAGTATGAGATTTCAAAAGCTTCACTCGAAGGGATTGGTAGGTGAGGATTTTGAGTTGAGCATCAAATGGAAATTTTTCCTTAGTATTTCCTCGACCCCTTTAACAAAGACGGTGTTTCCTATGACTCAAGAAAGAGAAAATGAAACTACGAAAAAAAAAAGTCTTCACGCTTCATGTTCCTCAAGCGAATACCAAGTCTTCGGATCACACCAATTTCTTCACTTTCAAAGTCTTGAGAAAGTCTTCGAATATCAAATTCTTGATTGAAGAAATTCATTTTTAGGGTCGACTTTCTCTGTAAATATCAAACTCCTCATAGACTTATAGACCTGTGTACACTAACAAAAGCATTAGTTACTTAACCTATAAGTCTTCAATACACCAAAATCACTAAGGGGCACTAGATGCACTTACAGAGGCACGTATTTGTATTGTTCCATTAAGTATACAAAGGTGGGGTTTATTCATATTGATTGGATCTATCCCTCTACATAATTTCATCTTGCTTAAGGCGTTACTCCGTTCTTGTTAACTTAATACACTAGATGCATGCTGGATAGCGGTCGATGTGTGGAATAATAGTAGTAGATGCTGTCAGGAGTCGGTCTACTTGTCACAGACGTGATGCCTATATTCATGATCATTGCCTTAGATATCGTCATAACTTTGCGCTTTTCTATCAATTTCTCAACAGTAATTTGTTTACCCACCATATGCGTTCTTTCAAGAGAGAAGCGTCTAGTGAAAACTATGGCCCTCGGGTCTATCTTTTACCATATTATTTTCATATCTATAAAACCCAAAACCCAAAAATACCTTGCTGCAATTTATTTACCTTTACTTTATTTTGCACTTTTATTTATCTTTTATACCTATCTCTATGAGATCTCATCGTTGCAAGTAACCATGAAGGGATTGATAACCCCTTTATCGCGTTGGCTGCAAGTATTTGTTCGTTTGTGTAGGTGCTATCATGCGAGACTTGTGTGTTCCTCCTACTAGATTGATAACTTGGTTCTTAACTAAGGGAAATACTTATCTATACTTTGCTGCATCACCCTTTCCTCTTCAAGGGAAAAACCAACACAAGCTCAAGAGGTAGTAGGAAGAATTTCTAGCGCAGTTGCAGGGGAGGATCTACATCAAGCCTACCAAGTACCCATCATAAACTCTCACCTCTTGCATTTACATTATTCGCCATTTGCCTCTCGTTTTCCTCTCCCCCACTTCTAAAATGTTCTCAGAAAAAACACAAAAATATTTGCCTTCTTTCCGTTTGCCTTTTTGTTTGTCTTTTATGTCTTACTTGGTTTGTTTGCTTGTTCGCTTGGCATAATTGCATGTTTATTCCAAATCATAAGTAAAAGGTTTATGGATCTTCATCCACTTGCTAATCTTTTTGAAAATATCCAACTATGATGAACCAATTGCTAGTGAGTTGAGTGCACTAGATTATCTTCATGAAGTTTTGCTTCAATTTCATGAATCCGAAAATTGTGATGAAGTGCTAAAAGGAGAAATTTATGAAGTGATTCATGGTAGCTCCTTGAATGAAAAGCATGATTGCAATGGTGTTATTATAAATTCTATTAATGTCAATTGTGCTAATAATATGCAAAACCCCAAGCTTGGGGATGCTAATTTTGATATGTCCACTACTTATTGCAATGATCATGATTGGGGTGATTCTTCTTATGATCTTGAATATTTATTTAAGCCTCATAATGAATGTGTTTGCAATAATATTGAAAGTGGGTTTTGAAGAGTGTCAACTCTAGGTAATAATAATCCCACATATTCGGAGAGTGTTCATTCTTATGAAATTTTAGATAAAAGTGGGTTTGAAGAGGCCATGACTTTAGTTGATGTTAATCCCACTATATTGGAAGATTATAAAACTTTTATGCATGTGGATCATGAAGAGAAAATTTCATATGATAGCTATATTGTTGACTTTCATTATGATCCTACATGTAATTATCATGAGAGAGGAAAATATGGTTTTAGAAATTTTCATGTTACTAAATTACCTCTCGTTATATTGAGATTGGTAGGGTTTTTTTCTTCTTCGTTGCATATGCTAGTTTTTGCTTGTCTTGATAAATCTTTTCCCTATAAAATTCCTATGCATAGGAAGTATGTTAGACTTAAACTTGTTTTTCACATGCTATAGGATGCTCTCTTTGTGCTTCAATTTTTTGTCTTTCATGTGAGCATCATTAGAATTATCAAGGCATAGCTAAAATGCTTTAAAGAAAAGCGCTTGTTCGGAGGCAACCCAATATTTTTACTTTCTATTTTGATGAGTTTATGCAATTATACTTCTGTTATGACTGTGTTTTAGAATTTTAATTAGTGTTTGTACCAACTAAGACCTTTGGGATGATTTGGGTGATAGTTGATTTGATTTTGCTGAAAAATTGAAACTTTCGCGTCTAGTAGCAAAATTGTCAAAATTCACTAGAGCGTGATAAAACTCTGAAGTTTTTACACAAGATTGATATACAAATTGCCTACGTTGTCCTAATTTTTCAGAATTTTTGGACTTAAAGAAGTTTGGCTAAAGTCCAGATTACTACATACTGTTGTGTTTTTGACATATTCTGTTTTCATTGTGTTGTTTGCTTATTTTGATGAATCTATGGGTTGTATCTGGGGGTATGACCATGGAGAAGTTAAATATAGTATATATATATATAATACAAGTATAAAGTTGGAATGAGTTTACAAAAGTACCTAAAGGTGGTGATTTGCTTTACATTACTAACGGATCTCACGAGCTTTCTGTTGAGTTTTGTGTTGTGAAGTTTTCAAGTTTTGGCTGAAGTTTCGATGGACTATGGAATAAGGAGTGGCAAGAGCCTAAGCTTGTGGATGCCCATGGCACCCCAAGGTAATATTCAATGACAACCAAGCATCTAAGCTTGGGGATGCCCCGGATGGCATCCCCTCTTTTGTCTACGATCCATCGATAAATCACTTGAGGCTATATTTTTATTCACCACATGATATTGCTTGGACGTCTTGTATTATATGAGTTTCTTTCTTTGCTTTTTAGTTTGCCACAATCATCCTTGCTGTACACACCTTTTGAGAGGGACACACATTAATTGTGAATTTATTAGAATACTCTATGTGCTTCACTTATATCTTTTTAGAGCACGACGGTGGTTTTATTTTGAAGAAATTGATGAACTCTCATGCTGCACTTATATTATTTTGAGAGTCTTATAAATAGTATGGCAACTTGCTTGGGTTATGAATTTAGTCCTAATATGATGGGTATTCAAGAGGGATATAATAAAAACTTTCATGAGATCATTGAATATATGAGAAGTTTGATTCCTTGCATTTGTTTTGAGATATAAAGATGGTGATATTAGAGTCATGGTAGTGAGTAATTGTGTTTTAGTACGGATATTTGTGTCAAGGTTTGTGATTCCCCAAGCATGCACGTATGGTCTCTCGTTATGCGATGAAGTTGGAGCATGATTTATTTTTGATTGTCTTCCTTATGAGTGGCGGTCGGGGACGAGCGATGGTCTTTTCCTACCTATCTATCCCCCTAGGAGCATGCATAGTAGTACTTTGCTTTGAGGGCTAACAAACTTTTGCAATAAGTATGTGAGTTCTTTATGACTAATGTTGAGTCCATGGATTATACGCACTCTCACCCTTCCATCATTGCTAGCCTCTTCGGTACCGTGCATTACCCTTTCTCACCTTGAGAGTTGGTGCAAACTTCGCAGGTGCATCCAAATCCCGTGATATGATACACTCTTTCACACATAAGCCATCTTATATCTTCCTCAAAACAGCCACCATACCTACATATTATGGCATTTCCACAACCATTCCGAGATATATTGCCATGCAACTTCCACCATTCCATTTTATTCTGACGCATACTGACACGTCTCCAATGTATCTACTTTTCCAAACACTTTTGCCCTTGTTTTGGACTCTAACTTGCATGATTTGAATGGAACTAACCCGGACTGACGCTGTTTTCAGCAGAATTGCCATGGTGTTATTTTTGTGCATAAACAAAAGTTCTCGGAATGACCTGAAACTTCACGGAGATTATTTTTGGAAATAATAAAAAATACTGATGAAAGAATCAAGGCCAGGGGGCCCACACCCTGTCCACGAGGGTGGGAGGCGCGCCCCCTGCCTCGTGGGCCCCTAGTGCTCCACCGACCTCAACTCCAACTCTATATATTCACGTCCGGGGATAAAAAAATCAGAGAGAAGGATTCATCACGTTTTACGATACGGAGCCGCCGCCAAGCCCTAATCTCTCTCGAGAGGGCTGATCTGGAGTCCGTTCGGGGCTCCGGAGAGGGGAATCCGTCGCCGTCGTCATCATCAACCATCCTCCATCACCAATTTCATGATGCTCACCGCCGTGCGTGAGTAATTCCATCATAGGCTTGCTGGACGGTGATGGGTTGGATGAGATTTATCATGTAATCGAGTTAGTTTTGTTAGGGTTTGATCCCTAGTATCCACTATGTTCGAGATTGATGTTGCTATGACTTTGCTATGCTTAATGCTTGTCACTAGGGCCCGAGTGCCATGATTTCAGATCTGAACCTATTATGTTTTCGTGAATATATGTGAGTTCTTGATCCTATCTTGCAAGTCTATAGTCACCTACTATGTGTTATGATCCGGCAACCCTGAAGTGACAATAATCGGGACCACTCCCGGTGATGACCGTAGTTTGAGGAGTTCATGTATTCACTAAGTGTTAATGCTTTGGTTCAGTACTATATTAAAAGGAGGCCTTAATATGCCTTAGTTTCCATTAGGACCCCGCTGCCACGGGAGGGTGTCGGTGTCAAAACCGGCGGATCTCGGGTAGGGAGTCTCGAACTGTGCGTCTAGGATCGATGGTAACAGGAGACGGGGGACACGATGTTTACAAAGGTTCGGGCCCTCTCTATGGAGGTAATACCCTACTTCCTGCTTGATTGATCTTGATGAATATGAGTGTTACAAGAGTTGATCTACCACGAGATCGTAATGCTAAACCCTAAAAGTCTACCCTATGTGTATATGGTAATGAATGTCTCCTTTCCGGACTAACCCCACCGGTTTATATAGACACCCGGGGGGGGGGGATCTAGGGTTTACATGGAGTCGATTACATAAGAAGGAATCTTCATAGTCGGTCGCCAAGCTTGCCCTCTACGCCAAGTAGAGTCCAATCCGGACACGGTGCAGTCTTCGGCCTTCATGTCTTCACATCCCATCAGTCCGGCCCATGGATAACAGGCCGGACGCCTGAGGACCCCTTAGTCCAGGACTCCCTCAGTAGCCCCCGAACCAGTCTTCAATAGCGAGGTGCTCGGCACTCATATTGTCTTCGGCATTGCAAGGCAGGTTCCTTCTCCAAGTAGTATATTTGGCCATTGATCCAATATCACTCCCCTCGGCTTCTGTGCGCTAATAACTTTGTCTTCACGTGTCGAGCGAATGCGGGGAGTCAGGGTATTTTTGCAAATTACACCCCGTCCACGCAAGGCAGAACGCCTATTTAAAGATACCGGATCTTAGATCTAGGCTACACTGCCCCGAGAAAATCCCCAGAGACTGCCAGGAGAAACCATTCCATCATGGCTAGCATTCCCAACTCCTCCTCCCGCTCCAATCCTAAGAGAAGCGAGTGGGAGAAGTGCTCTGTGACTCATAGTCAACTAGCAAAGTTGCAAACGCAGGGATTTCTTCCTCCCGCGGATCTGGTCCTTGTTCGAGCAGGGTCAGCCTCCTTCAATGGCGTGACTCAGGCGGAGGACTTCCCCAATCCCTCCGGGGGGGAGCGAGTGTGCTTCGTCCCCTATCTGCTAAGAGGCGTCGGATTTCCAGTCCATCCATTCCTCCGAGGGCTTATGGAATATTATGGCCTCCAGCTGCACAACCTGACTTCTGCCTCTGTCCTGCACATCGCAGGTTACGTCGCTCTATGCGAGTTATTTCTGCGTGTTGAAGCCCACTTTGAACTATGGAGAAAATTCTTCTGTCTCGTCCTGCGCAATCACGAAGGGTCAATATTTGAAGTGGGAGGAGCCGAAGTATGGCGCTTCACCGATACCGGATATCCATCTGGCACACCAAGGAAGGCACCTGATGAATGGCCCTCCGAATGGTTTTATATAGAGGATGTCGCGCTTCCCGACCCAGTTTGAAAGGTTCTTTCTGAATTTGCGCACGTCCCGCTGAAGAAACGCCACAGTTGGCGTCCCCGGAGTCTTGAAGAGGAAGATGGTGCGGAGGTTCGTCAGCTGATGAGCAAGATAAAAGAGCCCACTCAGTTCGGACTCACAGTAATCGAGGTTATGGCGATCTCCATAGTGCGAGGGGTTCAGCCGCTCCAATACAGAGGGCTTCCAATGTGGCACTACAATGGGGAGGACGAGCCTCTCGCTGCGGCAGGATACCCCTGCCTCTTTGGCTAAGATATTAGCCGAACTGTTCAAAGGGGAGGAAAAGGAATTTCTTCGCATCAAACTCAGAGACGGGTACTCCATGTATAACCCTCCCAGTTGGGTAAGGCCTGACCCCTCTGTTTCTACTCCTTCCATTTCTGAATTGCCTTTGATAAATATCTAGTTTGTTTGCTTATGACAACACCGGCGAAGGGGTTTTGTAGTCCCACCCCACAGCCGGAGGACCACAACCGGGAGCTTGATCCCGGGTTTGAAGAGGATCCGGATATATTTGTGGTGCTCGCGGAGGGGGTGTTTTACCAGACGAGCTATGATGGCACATAAGTGGCCATTATCGCCGACTACCCCGGTCTTCTTCCCGCTTCACAGGTAAGTAATCAAGAAACACCTCCTTTGAAAGGGTGCTCATACTTTGCCTCACCCACCGCATTGTCGCGCATTCTACAGGGGAGGCGTTTGACAATACCGAGGAAATCGGTTCCTGCGCCGGGTAGGCCTTCGAAGAGGAGGGCCGGTGAAGGCACCGCCGGGCCCTCGTTGAGGAGGTACGGATAAATATATTTTTCAGTGGCCGTGTCCAACTGTGACTTATGCCCCTGTTTGATTACAGGAAAAAGGTTCACCGAACTGTGTCCGGGGGTCCGGCCGGCCGCGCTCCCAACGACCAAGATTTAGATCCAGTCAGGGAGACGGGAGCCGATGTAGGAACAAAGCCGGACTGCCCTTCGGCCGAGGGTTCGGACAATATGTCTGTTACCAACTCGGAAGTAGAGAGCGCCATGAATCATCGACGCTGCAGAGCTGTTTTACGAGACCCGAAGTTCTCGGACGAGGCATTTAATGCCTTTAGCTCGGGCGACGCATACATCCGAGCTGCTCGAGACGGGCTTAGAAAAGCCACGAGGTAATATCTGGCAGATGTGTAGGTAAGTTTTCTTTGTCAAAAAAGGATAGCCGTATACCCGTAGCCCCCGGGGCTGAAAGTAGTTGGTGCAACTGATTTAAGGACCATTGTATGACCAGGTTCTTACGGAGAAGAACAACCTGCTGACCCAAGGGCTAGAACAATGTCGGGCGCAGCTAAATGCTGCTACCGCCGAACTGGAAAAGTCCAAAAAGGCGTCGCCTGGTAATTTTCCCCTCCATCGAGAAAATATAATAATATGCCATTAATGCTAACAGTCCTGCCTATATCATGACATGATTGTCAGAGGAACTCAAAGAGGCGCTGGAAGTCGCATGGCGAATGAACAAGAAGCCAAGAGGCTACATGCTGCGGGCGAACGTGTGCTGAAGTAGGCCATTGTTGAGAAAAACCAGCTCCAGGATTGCAAAACCCAGCTAGGCGAAGAGCTGAAGGATGTGCGGGCCCAGCTTGTTGATTCCGTGAAGGAGAACAAGAAGCTGCGGGGCGGCATATTCAGTATGTGTCTGAACTATTGTTAAAGTAGTTCGGAGATAGATAGAACTGATATAATTATGATTGCAGGTATATTGACGGGCCGTCCTGAAGAGGAGGTGTCCGGATCAACTGGTGATCTGCTGCAAAGGCTGTCGCAGGTGCACGAGCATGCTCGGCTGGCCATGCGGAGTCTTGCCAAGGCCTTATGGCCATTCGCCTCCCCTCTAGGAAGTATGGAGGAGCTTGTAGAGTTGTTCAAAGGAGCGCGGCGGCGTATCCGATTATGGAAGATATCGGCCTGTCGAGAGGGTGCGCGAGAGGCTTGGGCCATGGTGAAAACTCGGTATACCAAGCTTGATCCTAATCACATGGCTCGGGTTGGACCGCTAGGGTCAAATGGGGAAGAAATTCCCGTTAGTTTAGTGTATGACCAAGTAGAGGTGGCCGCCAAATATTCCCAACAAGATTGTAAGTTAGACCGCCTGTTGGACGGTATAGAGAAGGAAGTGTTTGAGTCCCAGTGACTATGTACTTTCCTTACCCTATGTAACTCTAGCTGAATTGTATAATATTTGTCATGGCAGACCTTTTCGCTTCAACCTCCAGACTCGATGGTGCGGAGTGTTTCCGAATACCCTCGTGGTCGAATAGACCGGGGTATGCTTGGAAAACTAGGCGTAGGGGTCATAGTTGCTTGAACAGACAAGTTGTATCCGGCTAGTTATGTTATATTACATTGAGATTGTAAGAAACATCTTCCAGGGAGAATAGTTCCGTTAAGGGTTCCTTTCACTGGGTGTGCATGCATTAGTAGACATGTCCTAATTGTGATGTAAAAATCACAGCGTGTATAGCTTCTGGGGGTTCACAATAGAGTGAGTGCAAAGAGTATTTTTCATCCACCGACCGAATATTCCCTTAAGAACGCTAGCTTTCGGCTTCACCCAGTCTGAGGTACACATCCAGATAACCCGGCAGTAACAATCGCAGTGGTGCTCCCTTTACCACCTAGCCGAACAATCGGGAGCGAGGGGTAAACACAGGAGCCAGGCAACCCAGCTTGGCCAAAACTTAAGTCATATCGATGCATATAATGGTGAAGAAAAGACATACGGGAAGAATGCGTATGTATGGTGAGCTTGATGCTCGGAAAATAGTATTAACAAGCTTCTGTTAAAGAAGCCCCCAGGTATGATGGGCGTACATATGTAAAAATGTGTACGTCAACGATTATTCGGTCAAGCGAATGAGAGCTTTAAAGCGAAAAAAGGAATTGTGTAAAGGGACAAAAGTAATGGAAACTATAGGGAGAAGTAGACTAACAAAGAGTTCGGCGCTAGGCATAGAACCTTGGTCCGGCAGCGTGCAGGAGTTCAGCTCTAGGCGATTATCGATGTGTCCACGAAGATGGTACGCTCCTCCGTAAGAACTTCGTCAATTATGAAGGGACCCTCCCATTTGGGCTTGAGTTTGTCCTTTTTCTTCTCCGGCAAACGTAGAACGAGTTCGCCAATATTGTAAGTCTTGGCCCGTACTTCTCTGCTTTGATATCTTTGAGCCTGCTGCTTATAAAATGCTGAACGGGCTTTGGCGACGTCGCGCTCCTCCTCCAGGGCGTCTAGGCTGTCATGCCGATCCAACTCGGCCTCTTTCTCCTTGTACATACGCACTCGAGGTGAGTCATGTATAATATCGCAGGGCAATACAGCCTCTGCACCGTACACCATGAAGAAAGGTGTGTATCCGGTAGTACGGTTGGGCGTGGTCCGCAACCCCCAGAGTATGGAGTCAAGCTCCTCGACCCAGTGTTTGTCTGATTCTTTCAAAGACCGCACTAGCCTGGGTTTGATGCCGCTCATAATAATACCATTAGCTTTCTCAACTTGACCGTTTGTTTGCGGGTGGTAGACAGAGGCATAATCGAGCTTAATGCCTAGATTAGCACACCAGGTTTTCACCTCATCAGTTGTGAAATTGGAACCGTTATCAGTGATGATGTTGTGCGGTACACCATAACAGTGCACCACATCGGATATAAATGCGATCACCGGTCCGGACTCGGCCGTTTTAACTGGTCTAGCCTCTATCCACTTGGTGAATTTATCCACCATGACCAGCAGATATTTTTCTTATGGCTTCCCCCTTTAAGGGGTCCAACCATGTCCAAGCCCCAGACCGCAAAGGTCCATGTAATGGGGATTGTTTGTAGGGCGGTTGGGGGCATATGGCTTTGGTTGGCGAAGAGTTGTCATTCAACGCAGCGTTGGACGAGGTCCTGTGTGTCTGCCCAGGCCGTAGGCCAATAGAATCCTATCCGGAAGGCCTTGCTGACAAGTGCCCGGGCTGCGGCGTGGTGCCCACCGAGACCGGCGTGGATTTCTACCAAGAGTTGACGCCCCTCCTCCTCGGAGATACACCTTTGAAGGACTCCGGTAGTGCTTTTCTTGTAGAGCTCTCCTTCATGAACTTTATAGGCCTTCGAACGCCGGACAATGTGGAGAGCCTCGTTCTGATCTTCTGGGAGCTCCTTCCTATTAAAGTAGGCCAAGAATGGTTCGGTCCACGGGGCAATTACTGCCATGATGAGGTGGGCCGATGGTGTTATTTCGGTGGCTGAGCCTCCGATGATATCGGCGTGTTCGCTGTCTATGTTTGTGTTGAATGGGAATGTCGTTCTTTGTCTCCCCCTTGCCACACCACGGATGGCTTAAAGAGCCTTTCGAGGAAGATGTTAGGTGGGACGGGGTCGCGCTTAGTGCCGATGCGAGAAAGGACGTCTGCCGCCTGATTACTTTCTTGGGCGACGTGATGAAATTCGAGCCCCTCGAACCGAGCCGACATCTTTAAGACATCATTGCAATAAGCTGCCATGTTTGGATCTTTGGCATTGAAGTCTCCATTAATTTGGGATATTGCGAGGTTTGAGTCCCCGCGCACCTCCAGGCGTTGTATGCCCATTGATATGGCCATCCGAAGGCCATGTAGCAAGGCCTCGTGTTAATTTGCATTGTTGGAGTCGTGTATAATATTTGGAGTACGTCTTTGGATGATATCTCCTGTGGGGGCGTTGTCTGACGCCCGCCCCTAGCCCTGCCAACATTTTGGAGCCATCAAAATGCATAACCCAGTTGGAATACGCGCCGTACTCTTTAGGGAGTTCGGCCTCTGTCCATTCAGCGACGAAGTCAACTAGTACCCGAGATTTGATGGCTCGACGTGGTTTGTATGTGATGTCGAATGGCAGGAGCTCAATGGCCCATTTGGCAATCCGGCCTGTTGCATCCCAGTTGTTAATTATATCATTGAGGGGCACTTCGGAAGCCACCGTGATCGAGCACTCCTGAAAGTAGTGTTGCAATTTTCGAGATGCCATGAAGACTGCATATGCTCTCTTTTGATAGTGAGGGTACCGGGTTTTGCATGGCGTGAGGATGGTGGATACGTAGTACACCGGCTTTGGGAGCGGAAATTTGCGTCCGTCCTGTTCTCGCTCGACGACGAGTACAACGCTCACCACCTGGTGTGTTGCTGATATATATAGGAGCATTGGTTCGCCGACGTTTGGCGCGGCCAGGATTGGGTTGCTTGCCAAAAGGGCTTTTATTTCCTCGATCCGGTACATTGCCGCGTCTGTCCACTCGAAGTTATCGGTGCGCCGTAGGAGGCGATAAAGGGGCAGCGCCTTCTCTCCTAACCTGGAGATAAAGCGGCTTAAAGCTGCCATGCACCCGGCTAGTTTTTGGACCTGTTTGAGTTTGGTTGGCGTGGCCAATTGTGACAGAGCTCGGATTTTGGCTGGATTTGCTTCAATTCCTCTATTGGAAACAATGAAGCCCAGTAGTTTACCGGCGGGGACGCCGAAGACGCACTTTTCCGGGTTAAGTTTGATGTCGTATGTGCGGAGGTTGTCGAATGTGAGACGCAAGTCGTCTATTAGTTTTTCGACGTGTCTAGTTTTGATGACGACGTCGTCCACATAGGCTTCCACTGTCTTGCTGATCTGTTTCTTGAGGCATGTTTGAATCATGCGCTGATAGGTGGCGCCGGCGTTCTTGAGCCCGAAAGGCATGGTGTTGAAGCAAAACGGCACATATGGTGTAATGAATGTTGTTGCGGCTTGATCGGACTCCTTCATTTTGATTTGATGGTACCCGGAATATGCATCAAGGAAGCACAACGAGTCGTGTCCTGCAGTAGCGTCAATGATTTGATCAATGCGAGGAAGGGGGAAGGGATCCTGTCGGATGTGGGGTTCTGGCAAACCCTTAAGGTTCGAACACTGGGGTGCGCACGAAGTCTTTCCCTTCCACCGATCTATGCCCTAGCTTGCTAAGATCTCGCGGACGAACTCGACGAACTCGCAACATAGAAAGACACGGGGTTTATACTGGTTCGGGCCACCGCTGTGGTGTAATACCCTACTCCAGTGTGGTGGTGGTGGATTGTCTCTTGGGCTGATGATGAACAGTACAAGGGAAGAACAGCCTCCTGAGGTTGAGGTGTTCTTGTGCATATGAACTTGTTGCGTGAGGATTCGACCAGCTCAGGCTTGCTTGAGTTGCCTCTACTGTGGTGGCTAGCTCTACTTATATAGGCTCGGGTCCTCTTCCCAAATATCGACCGGGAAGGGAGCCAACAACAGCGGGCAAATTTGAAGGGGGACAACTAGTACAAGCTATCCTGACAAAAGCGGTCTTCGCCTGCGAAAAGCTCTGGGGTGACGCCGTCTTGGGCTCCACGATGACCTCTGCCTTGCCGTCCTCCTGGTCTTGGTCTCGTTGCATCGATATGGCAACCTTTGCCTGATGCCTTGGTACTCTTCGCCTGCGCTGGCCTCCTTAGCACCAAAGAGGAAATAGGGGCCAGCTGACCGGCACCCCTTTGGTACCGTTAAATCATGGCTCACGTCACGAGAGCCTCGTGAGGTTTGCTTGCCTTGATATCTCTGCTCCTCGTGAGCCTACTTGGCTAGGCCACTCCAGATGAGGTCTTGCATCGTCCGCCTCGCGAGGCTTGGACCCTCGCGAGGGTCTTGGGTGCCTTGTCGATGAAGATGGGCCACCACGACTGCTTTGCACAACCCTTGTGGGCATATGCGAGCAAGTCTTGGGACCCCGTTCCCGAACGCCCGGCAAGAGCCCCGGGCCCAAGGTGCGCTCAGGCTTGGCTTCGCGGCGAAGCCAAGGGTCAAGTTCGGAGCTCCGCGGGCCCCAAAAGCCTGCGGCCTTGGTCGACTCGTGGCGGTTGATTGGACGTGGGCGTCTCCGCTTCTCCACGCTGCCTCGACAACTGCTTGACTTGACAAGTCCCTGCGACATGCAGGGAAAACCATCATTACCTACGATCATGGGAGACGCCGGTTGGCCTTCTCTTGCTATAAATGGGGAGGGGGGCGGAGCCCCCGTTGCCCATCTCTTCCTCGCTTGCTTGCTTCGTCCTCCTTGCCCCATCACGACAACAATGGCGCCCATTAGAAGGTTTTCCGCTGAAGAGAAAGGAAAAGCTCCCCGTAATGATCCGGGGCCACTTCCGCCAAAGAAGAGGTCGATCCATCACTGTGACGAGGCGGCGATGCAGGTGGTGACGAGGCCTTGGTGCGAGCGGCCTCCTCCAGGGTACCCGCTACCCTTGTACGCCCGAGCCGAGGGCTCGGGAGGTTGGAGCGATGAGCAGCACCGCCCGCGCCGCGTCCGGGGCTGCCGCGCCATGGCGTCACGTGCCGTCGCCCCTGGGGTCCATGCCGTGGACTCCTTGCGCGAGTTGGTGCTGTGGGCGGACTCCTCCCACGGTTCTTCTCCGACGTGATGCCGCCGAGGGGACCTCTCGAGCTCTGGCTGCAGCACGTCGACTGCAGCGCTCCGGCGACCGGAGCGGAGATCGAAGTGGTCCCTACCGGCAACATCTTCATGACTCGCGGCTAGGGTGAGATCACGCGGGTCTGCGCAGAGGGAGCCCTGCGATCCACTTGAAAGTCTGTGGCGCCTCCACGCTCTTCTTCAAGGTCTTCGACATCGAGGGCCGCCGCCTGGAGTGCTGCCCTGGGGAGGAGCGCCAGGCCGACGCGCGCTCCGCCCATAGCTACTCCAACAGCAGTAGCCCCTGGGAGTCCAGCAGCTCTCCTGAGCTTTACGAGACTCCGGAGACGAGCAACGACAACTACGTGCCCTCGAGCTCTCGCCGCGCTCGGAGCAGGGCTGCGACGTCCGGCCGTCGCCACCGCTGATCTGGATGGGGTTGACGCCGGCCTCCCGTGGCCCACTGTTGATGATGGCGTCTACCACGGAAGGGTGTAGATAGGATTCCCCTTAGTATTAGCTTTTGTTTCCTGCGAAGAATCACGAATCACCCCGTGGGGGCATGTAAGGGTCTGTAATGTCTTTGGAGCTTATCTTCCTTGTTATGAAAACTTGGTGAATGCATGTCCTATTAAGGCTTGGTCCCCCCTTTCTTTCCTCAGGATGGCTTGTTGCTCTACGCTGACAAGTCCCGGTTCCCAGGCAGGCTACAACCGTCATTTGGTATGCCAGTCGCATGCCGTGGTCAAGGCCAGGAGGTGTGCGGCCCGAGGTCGATAAGAGCCCACGAGTAGCGATGCTCAGGAGGTCCCCCTTAGCGCTCAAGCAGCCATGGTAAGGCAAGAAAGGAAAATGACTCGACCACAACGGGGCTGCCGTACGGTGCGAACGACCATTAGGCCCAGATATTTAGCCGATCCTGGGGCGAAACTTATCTTGCTGACTTCACGGTGATTCCTGATGTTGCGCTAGGGCTGCACGCCAATTCGCGTGGAATAGCCAGGTCGGCCCATACGAGGTCCTCTCCCCATGCTCTCCTTAGTGCTCTACGTCCTCAGGTCCCGGCCCTCGAGCGAGCTCAGCCACCGCTGGTATGCCAGGTCGCGATGCCGTGGTCAAGGCCGAGGGTGAGGGCTGAGAAAGCCGATAAAACTCTGAGTCGCGATGCTCGAGGCCCCCTTTAACGCGCAAGTGAATTGCACGAGAGAAAAGAGACTCGCGGTGCCGCCACTATCCTTCCCTCGGGATCCACAGTGAACGAGCACAAGAAGAAACATGGTTTTGCCGTTACGGTGTTAACTGCGGTGGTTGCTCTGGGTGAGGTGAAACCGAGGGCACTGGTGAGGCGGCGTCTTGTGGCGGCGTGCCGCGACGAGCTCGACCACTCAGATTTGTCGGTGTGGCAGGGACGGACCCATGCACCAGCGCCGTTCCTGTGTGAAGGCCCCGAGGGAGGCGATGATCGAGCAGGTGATAGCCGTGGCAGGTTAAGCATGGAGAGTAGATCAACTTGGATAAATGCATGAAGATACATGCCACTTGGGTCCGCCCGGCGGCTTGGGGATGATGCAGCCGGGCGCCCCAACAAGGTAAGCTAAAGACATAAGCAAAAGGGGTACATGCCACAGGGACGGACCCATGTGGCCTGGGAATAATGCAGCCCGAGGGGCGCTCCCAGCTTAAACGAACTTGGAAGGTGTCACCTGGTTCTGTAGACGAAGTAGAGTTGGTGCAGCTGAAGCCGCGCGTTGAAGGAATGGCTCCTCATGAGCCACCGGGACCCTAAGCCCCGGGAGGCTCTGGAGGTTCAGGAGGTTCCCTGAAGACCGTCGTGGAACCTGGCCTCCTGAGCTTCCAGGACTTGTCGCACGTTGCGCCGATAGGCCGACGCCACGCTCGGCAAGCCGAAGGGCATGCGAACGTAGCTGTGTGGTGGGCCCTCGCAGCGGCCCACACGCGATGGCCAGAAGCGCTCCTGAGATGCGGCCCTGTTGAGCCCTGGGACGTCGACGCAGACACGCAGCCCGGCATCCTCGCCTGGATGGGGAGCTGCGCCTTGTGAGCGGCTGTGGCCGCGCATGGATCTTGCTTCTTGCAGTTCCTGGGTGGCCTTGGTGATGAATTCCTGGGTGGTGGGCACTCCTTGCCATGTGCTCTCCTGAGGAAAGTGTGCCGTGAGGCACGCTTCCAAGTGGTGCCCAAGCGCCTCCCTTGTGAGGTTGGCAAGGTCTGAGGCTCTCCGGAAGAGAGCCCCCGGGCCCTACCTGAGGAGGGCGTCGGGCGCGCTTTCCTATGTAGTGGAGGGAGGCGCCCCTGGAGCGGGCGCTGATCCTGATGAGGCTCCTGCCGCGACGCCATCCTCCTGAGGTCCTGTGTGGCGCAGCTTCTTCTTCTTGGGGATGGTCTCCGGAGGGCCTTCACTTCTGCTGTCGGGGTCGTCGATTGCTGCGGCTTGAAAGGCGCGCTCAAGGGAGCACACCGCATCCCTCTCTTCACACGGGACCGTGATGATTCCTCCACTCCCTGGCATCTTGAGAACGTTGTAGCCGTGGTGAGTGACTGCCATGAACTTGGCCAGGGTTGGATACCCGAAGATGGCATTGTACAGCAGGCAGATGTGCACGACGTCGAAGTCGATGAGCTCGGTGTGATAGTTCTTGCGCTCCCCGAAGGTGACAGGCAGGCGGACCTTCCCTATTGGTGTGGTGGAACCGTCGGTCACTCCTGAGAAAAGCTTGGTTGGCTGGAGCTGCTCATATGGCACTTGGAGGTTGTCGAACGTGTCGTGCCAGACGGAGACGTTGAGCCTGCGCGCCGCCGTCGATCACGAGTCTTGGTGATTTGCACATTACTCTTGACGGGGAGCACATCATAGGGAGGCGCCCGGTAGTGGCTCGCACTTGAGCTGATCTGCCGAGTTGAAGGTGATGGCACATTGGGACCACACTGGCGGTAGCGTGGCCTCGAGCTTGGGGAGCACCGCGTTCACCTCGCGAGCGAACTGTTTGAAGATGCGCTGAGAAGCTGGGGCCTAGGCACCGCCCAAGATGCAGGCGATCGCACGCGGCTCCTGGAAGCCCCCAGCCCCCTCATCCTAGTGGTGGTCATCGTTCCTTCTTGGCGGTGATGACCCACAAGTATAGGGGATCTATCGTAGTCCTTTCGATAAGTAAGAGTGTCGAACCCAACGAGGAGCAGAAGGAAATGATAAGCGGTTTTCAGCAAGGTATTCTCTGCAAGTACTGAAATAAGTGGTAACGAGATAGTTTTGTGGTAGGATAATTTGTAACGAGCAACAAGTAACAAAAGTAAATAAAGTGCAGCAAGGTGGCCCAATCCTTTTTGTAGCAAAGGACAAGCCTGGACAAACTCTTATATAAGGAAAAAGCGCTCCCGAGGACACATGGGAATATTGTCATGCTAGTTTTCATCACATTCATATGATTCGCGTTCGGTACTTTGATAATTTGATATGTGGGTAGACCGGTGCTTGGGTGCTATTATTACTTGAACAAGCATCCTACTTATGATTAACCTCTATTGCAAGCATCCACAACTACAACAAAAGTATTAAGGTAAACCTAACCATAGCATGAAACATATGGATCCAAATCAGCCCTTACGAAACAGCGCATAAACTAGGGTTTAAGCTTACATCACTCTAGCAACCCATCATCTACTTATTACTTCCCAATGCCTTCTGTAGGACCAAATAATGGTGAAGTGTTATGTAGTCGACGTTCACATAACACCACTAGAGGCTAGACAACATACATCTCATCAAAATATCGAGCGAATACCAAATTCACATGACTACTAATAGCAAGACTTCTCCCATGTCCTCGGGAACAAAGCGTAACTACTCACAAAGCATATTCATGTTCATAATCGGAAGGATAATAATATGCATATAGGATCTGAACATATGATCTTTCACCAAATAAACCAACTAGCATCAACTACAAGGAGTAATCAACACTACTAGCAACCTACTAGTACCAATCCCGGACTTGGAGACAAGAATTGGATACAAGAGATGAACTAGGGTTTTGAGAGGAGATGGTGCTGGTGAAGATGTTGATGGAGATTGCCCTCTCCCGATGAGAGGAGGCGTTGGTGATGACGATGGCGATGATTTCCCCCTCCGGAGGGAAGTGTCCCGACATAACAGCTCTGCGGAGCCCTAGATTGGTTCCGCCAAGGTTCCGCCTCGTGGCGGCGGAGTTTAAATCCGAAAGGTTGCTTATGATTTTTTCCTCAACGAAAGACCTCATATAGCGAGAAGATGGCCATCGGAGAGCCAGCAGGGCCCACGAGGTAGGGGAGGCGTGCCACAGGGGTAGGGGCGCCCCACCCTCGTGGACGGGTGGCCCCCTCTGGTGAACTTCTTCCATTGGATATTTTTATTATTTCCAAAATGACTTTCATGGAGTTTCAGGACTTTTGGAGTTGTGCAGAATAGGTCTCTAATATTTTCTCCTTTTCGACCTAGAATTCCATTTTGCCGGCATTCTCCGTCCTTATGTAAACCTTGTAAAATAAGAGAGAATAGGCATAAGTATTGTGACATAATGTGTAATAACAGCCCATAATGCAATAAATATCGATATAAAAGCATGATGCAAAATGGACGTATCAACTCCCCCAAGCTTAGACCTCGCTTGTCCTCAAGCGAAAGCCGATAACGATAAATATGTCCCCATGTTTAGAGGTAGAGGTGTCGATAAAAATAAAATACGGACATGAAGGCATCATGATTATTCTCATAACAACAACATATATAGATATTGTCATATGATTTCTTATGCTCAAGTAATAATCTAATCGCAATGTAAAAGCATGAATCAGAAACTTTATTGAGAACCAACAAACTATAATATCAGTCATTGAAGCAATTGCAATTTATCATAACATCAGAAAGAGTCTATGTCAGAGCTCAAAAGCAAGTCCACATACTCAACTATCATTTAGTCTTCCATAATTGCTAACACTCACGCGATACTTGTGGTTACGGAGTTTTAATCGGACACGAGAGAAAGATAGGGGCTTATAGTTTAGCCTCCCAACCTTTTACCTCAATGGTAATGTCAACAATAATAACTCATGCTCCCCTACATCCAATTAGATATATCTATCAGGATCTTTCCAACATACTGTGCTTGCCAAAGGATAAAATGTAAGGAAAAGGTGAAGATCACCATGACTCTTGCATAAGGTAGAAGATAATAATAAAGGATAGGCCCTTCGCAGAGGGAAGCAGAGGTTGCCATGCGCTTTTAGGGTTGGATGCACAAAATCTCAATGCGAAAGAACATCACTTTATATTGCCCCTTGTGATATGAACCTTTATTATGCAGTCCGTCGCTTTTATTTCTTCCACGTCACAAGATGGTATAAAGCTTATTTCCCCCACACCAATCAATCATACATATTCAGAGAGCAATTTTTATTGCTTGCACCGATGACAACTTACTTGAAGGATCTTACTCAATCCATAGGTAGATATGGTGGACTCTCATGGCAAAACTGGTTTAAGGGTTTTGGAAGTACAAGTAGTATCTCTACTTGGTCTTTGAGAATTTGGCCGACATGAGGGGAAAGGCAAGCTCAACATGTTGGAAGATACATGACAACATACTTTATCTTAGATATAAGAAAACATAACCCATTACGTTGTCTTCCTTGTCCAACATCAACTCTTTAGCATGTCATATTTTAATGAGTGCTCCCAATCATAAAAGATGTCAATGATAATATATTTATATGTGAACCCCTCTTTCCTTATTGCTTCCTATTAATTGCAACGATGACCAAAGCTATGTTTGCCAACTCCCAACAACTTTTAATCATCACCTTTGTTTCTATGTGAAGTCATTACTCTCAATAAGATCAATATGAACTCTCTGTTTCTTTTTATTCTTTTTCTTCTTTTCTTTTATTCACTCAAGATCATAGCAGAAACAATCAAGCCCTTGACTCAACACTAATATTTATTATATAGCTCACAGACTCGATTACATAGAGAGATCATAAAGCAAAACTCAAAACTAGATCATGCCATAAACTTTATTCTACTAAATCAAGATACTACTAATGGTGATACGATACCGGGGCACCTCCCCCAAGCTTGGCAGTTGCCAAGGGGAGTGCCCATACCCATGTGATTATGTCTCCTTCTTTGTTGGTGAAGAAGGTGGAGGTGATGGATAGTCGCACATCGAGTGTAAGAGGTCCTCCAACTTGCGAATAATGCCCTTGAGTGCAACGATATGCTCCTTCAACAAAATATTTTCACTTGTGAGATACTTGTTTTGAATACGAGCTAACTCAATCATCTTGAAAGCTTCGATTTTAGTTGGGGTAAGAAGATTGTGATCAAGTTGAAGGATGTCTTCTGCTGCCGAAGCTTGGTTCTCCGTGGCCTTCTTGATCCCTTCATCCTTGTTGATCTCCATGGGTTCTTCCCTCTTCAGCTCTATCTTCATTAGCCAAGCATCTTTGTCACCATTGTTGAAGGAGGGGGACGACATGATGCCTGGCCTTGACAACCCTGACAGAGAATAGCTTGAAACAAGAACAGAGGATATTTGCGTGATACGGGAGTCAAAACCTTCGGGAGAATAAATAATGAATTTTTACCGACCAAAATACGTATCGTGCAAGAAAACGGAGTCCGGAAGGCACACGAGGTGCCCACGAGGTAGGGGGCGCGCCCTCCACCCTCATGGGGCCCTCGTTTCCTTCCCGGACTGCTACTTATTTTTCTATTTTTCCAAATATTCCAAAACGGATAAATATTGCCTTAAAAATTGTTTTGGAGTTGGTTTACTTACCGTACCACATACCTATTCCTTTTGAGTCTCAAAGCGTTACGGAAAGTGTCCCTTATGTATTCCTCACGGGGTTAAGGTATCAATAACATTGGTATCAACATTTATAGGATTACCTGAGATATAATGTTTAATTCATTGACCGTACACCACCTTGGTTGTGCCTTGAAGTTGTTAATTTTACGGCACCGAACGATAGACCTCCTCGATAACGCAGGGCCTTCCCATTTAGAGAGAAGTTTTCTGCAAAAAATCTTAAGCGAGAGTTGCATAGCAATACATAATCACCTACGTTAAACTCACGCTTTTGTATCCTTTTGTCATGCCATCTTTTAACTTTTTCTTTAAACAACTTGGCATTTTCATAAGCTTGGGTTCTCCATTCATCAAGTGAGCTAATATCAAATAACCTCTTCTCACCGCAAGTTTGAAGTCATAGTTGAGCTCTTTAATAGCCCGGTATGCCTTATGTTCTAGTTCGAGAGGTAAGTGACATGCTTTTCCATAAACCATTTTATCTGAGAGAGAGCAGACCCATAGGATTTTTATATGCAGTTCTATAGGCCCATAATGCATCATCAAGTTTCTTGGACCAATTCTTTCTTGACCTATCGGCAGTCTTTTGCAAAATTAATTTGAGCTCTCTCTGCTCAATTCTACTTGACCACTAGGCTGCGGGTGATAAGGAGATGCAATTCTATGATTAACATCATACTTAGCAAGCATTTTACTGAAAGCACCATGAATAAAATGTGAACCACCATCGGTCATTAAATATCTAGGGACTCCAAACCTCGGAAAAAAAACTTCTTTAAGCATTTTAATAGAAGTGTTATGATCAACACTACTAGTTGGAATAGCTTCTACCCACTTAATAACGTAATCAACAGCAACTAAAATATGTGTATATCCATTAGAGGCAGGAAAAGGTCCCATATAATCAAAGCCCCAAACATCAAATGGTTCAATAACGAGTGAATAATTCACAGGCATTTCTTGACGTCTACTAATATTACCAATTCTTTGAAATTCATCACAAGATAAGACAAACTTACGGGCATCCTTGAAGAGAGTAGGCCAATAAAAACTGGATTGCAATACCTTATGTGTAGTTCTATCTCCCGCGTGGTGTCCTCCATAAGCTTTGGAGTGGCACTTGCATAGGATCTGTTCCTGTTCATGCTCAGGTACACAACGTCTAATAACACCATCTACTCCTTCTTTATAAAGATGTGGGTCATCCCAAAAGTAATGTCTCAAATCATAGAAAAACTTTTTCTTTTCTTTGGTATGTGAAACTAGGTGGTATAAATTTGGCAACAATATAATTAGCATAATCAGCATACCAAGGAGTACTCTGAGAAGTACTTATAACATTTAATTGTTCATCGGAAAGCTATCATCAATAGGTAGTGGGTCATCAAGAACATTTTCTAACCTAGACAAGTTATGCATAGCAGGGGTTCTCAACTCCTTTTCTATCAACAATATGCAAATCAAATTCTTGTAGCAAGAGAACCCATCTAATAAGTCTAGGTTTAGCATCTTTCTTTTCCATCAGGTATTTAATAGCAGCATGATCAGTGTGAATAGTTACTTTAGAATCAGCAATATAAGGTTTGAACTTATCACAAGCAAATACAACTGCTAATAATTCCTTTTGAGTAGTAGCATAATTTCTTTGAGCATTGTCTAAAGTTTTACTAGCATAATGGATAACATTTAATTTCTTATCAACTCTTTGCCCTATAACAGCACCTACAACATAATCACTAGCATCACACATAATTTCAAAGGGTAAATTCCAATCAGGTGGCTGAACAATAGGTGCAGAGATCAATGCTTTCTTAAGTATTTCAAATGCTTCTACACAATCATCATCAAAGACAAATGGTATATCTTTTTGTAATAAATTGTTCAGAGGCCGAGAAATTTTTGAGAAGTCCTTAATGAACCTCCTATAAAATCCGGTGTGACCAAGGAAACTTCTTATACCTTTGATGCCCTTGGGACATGGCATCTTTTCAATAGCATCAACCTTGGCTTTGTCAACTTCAATAACTCTTTCAGAAACTTTATGCCCCAAGACAATACCTTCATTAACCATAAAGTGGCACTTTTCCCAATTCAAGAAAAGGTTAGTTTCTTCACATCTCTGCAAAACTCGATCAAGGTTGCTCAAGCAATCATCAAAAGAAGATCCATAGAAGGAAAAGTCGTCCATGAAAACCTCACAAATCTTTTCACAAAAGTCAGAGAATATAGCCATCATGTATCTTTGAAAGGTAGCAGGTGCATTACATAAACCAAAAGGCATACGTCTATAAGCAAAAGTACCAAAAGGGCATGTAAAAGTAGTCTTTGATTGATCTTTAGCTAACACATGTATTTGAAAGAATCCAGAATAACCATCTAGAAAGCAATAATGTGTATGTTTGCATAGTCTTTCTAGCATTTGTTCAGTAAAAGGTAAGGGGTAATGATCTTTCTTAGTTGCCTTATTTAATTTACGAAAATCAATTACCATCCTATAACCTTTAATAATTCTTTGCAGAATCAATTAATCTTTATCATTAGGAACAACAGTAATACCTCCCTTCTTAGGGACACAATGGAAAGGACTTACCCACCGACTATCAGCAACGAGATAAATTATACCTGCCTCCAGAAGCTTTAGTATTTCTTTTCTTAGCACTTCTTTCATCTTAGGATTCAGCCGTCGTTGATGATCACGGACTAGTTTGGCATCTTCTTCCAAATTTATTTTATGTTGACATAGAGTGGGACTAATGCCCTTTAGATCATCAAGAGTATATCTGATAGTGGCACGGTGCTTCTTCAGAGTTTTCAATAATCTCTCTTCTTCATGTTCTGAAAGGTTAGCACTAATAATAACAGGATATATCTTCTTTTCATCAGGATAAGCATATTTAAGATTATCGAACAGCGGTTTAAGCTCAAACACGGGATCACCCTTGGGTGGAGGGGATCCCCTAAGTTTCAACGAGCAAATTGTGTTTCAGAATAGGTTCCTGCTTAAAGAATACTTCATCTATTTCCCTTCTTTCATTCATAAACATATCATTTTCATGGTCTAGCAAATATAGTTCTAAAGGATCACTAGGAGGTACGGCATAAGAAGCAAGACCAATAATTTCATCCTTACTAGGCTATTCTTCTTCATGGTGTTATCTACTAAATTTAGAGAAATTAAACTCATGAGACATATCACCCAAACCAATAGTAACAACATTCTTTTCGTAGTCTATCTTAGCATTAATAGTATTCAAGAAGGGTCTACCAAATATAATGGGACAAAAGCTATCTTGTGGGGAACCAAGAACAAGAAAATCAGCAGGGTATTTAGTTTTCCCACACAAAACTTCAACATCTCTAACAATTCCCATTGCGGATATAGTATCTCTATTGGCAAGTTTAATTGTAACATCAATATCTTCTAATTCAGCGAGGTGCAATTTCATGCTTAATTTCTTCATATAAGGTAATAGGTATAACACTAGCACTAGCACCCATATCACATAAGCCATGATAACAATGATCTCCTATTTTAACGAGAAATAACGAGCACGCCTACCACATGTCTATGTTTATCTTTAGCACAAGGTTTGGCAATTCTAAGCGGTTTCACATGAGAATTGAATAACATGCCCATCAATATTATCAGCCAAGAGATTTTTAACAATAGCAATATTAGGTTCAACTTTAACTTGCTCAGGAGGTGTATACGTTCTAATATTGCTTTTACGAACCACAGTTGAAGCTTTAGCATGATCCTTTATTCTAACAGGGAAAGGTGGTTTCTCAACATAAGAAGTAGGAACAATTGGATCATTATAAGTGACAGTCTTTTCTTGAACTTTAATAGGTGCAGATACTTTTACTTCTATGGGAGGATGATATTTAAACCACTTCTCCTTGGGAGATCAACATAAGTAGAAAAAGATTCACGAGAAAGAAGCTACTATCTCGAGTCAAGTCCATATTTAGTGCTAAATTTCACGGAAAACATCGGTATCCATAAAGGACTTAACACAATCAAACTTAGGTGTCATACGACTCCTTACCTTCGTCGAGATCCCAATCTTGAGTTGCGTTTAATTCTATCCAATAAATTCCATTTGAATTCAATAGTCTTCATCATAAAAGAGCCAACAAAAGAAGTATCGAGCATGATGCGATTGTTTTAGAAAAGCCGAGCATAATTTTTTTGAAGAATTATTTCTCTTGAGAGATCATGATTGGGGCATGAATATAACATTGATTTAAGCCTCCCCAAGCTTGAGCGATGCTTTCTCCTTGTGAGGCCAAAATTATATATATAATCGCGATCATGATGAACAAGATGCATAGGATAATACTTTTGATGAAATTCCAACTTCATTCGTTTATAGTTCCATGATCCCGTATCATCACATAGCCTATACCATGTCGATGCATCTCCCTTCAAAGATAAAGGGAAGACCTTCTTCTTAACAACATCATCGGGTATACCTGCAAGCTTGAATAATCCACAAACTTCATCCACAAAAAGTAGATGTTCATCAGGATGCTTTGTTCCATCTCCTGTACAAGTATTAGCTAGCAGTTTTTCTGACATACCTGAAGGAACTTCAAATGGAATAATTTCATTTTCATTAGGTTCAGTAGGTTGAGGAGGAATTCTTTGCTCTACTGGTCGGGGTGAAGATACCCCAAACAAGCCCTTCAGAGGATTACTTTCCATAGTAACAAGTGACAGTAAATTTCAGCACACTATATAAATTTTGCCTTACCAAATTCCACCTATCAAAGGCGCTTCACTCCCGACAGCGGCGCGGAAAAAGAGTCTTGATGACCCACAAGTATAGGGTATCTATCGTAGTCCTTTCGATAAGTAAGAGTGTCGAACCCAACAAGGAAGCGAAGGAAATGATAAGTGGTTTTCAGCAAGGTATTCTCTTGCAAATCTTGAAATAAGTGGTAATAGATAGTTTTGTGATAGGATAATTTGTCACGAGCAACAAGTAACAAAAGTAAATAAAGTGCAGAGGTGGGCCAATCCTTTTTGTAGCAAAGGAAAAGCCTGGACAAACTCTTATATAAGGAAAAACGCTCCCGAGGACACATGGGAATATCGTCAAGCTAGTTTTCATCACGTTCATATGATTCGCGTTCGGTACTTTGATAATTTGATATGTGGGTAGACCGGTGCTTGGGTGCTATTCTTACTTGAACAAGCATCTCACTTATGATTAACCTCTATTGCAAGCATCCACAACTACAACAAAGGTATTAAGGTAAACCTAACCATATCATGAAACATATGGATCCAAATCAGCCCCTTACGAAGCAACGCATAAACTAGGGTTTAAGATTCTGTCACTCTAGCAACCCATCATCTACTTATTACTTCCCAATGCCTTCCTCTAGGCCCAAATAATGGTGAAGTTTTATGTAGTCGACATTCACATAACACCACTAGAGGCTAGACAACACACATCTCATCAAAATATTGAACGAATACCAAATTCACATGACTACTAATAGCAAGACTTCTCCCATGTCCTCAGGAACAAACGTAACTACTCACAAAGCATATTCATGTTCATAATCAGAAGGATAATAATATGCATATAGGATCTGAACATATGATCTTTCACCAAATAAACCAACTAGCATCAACTACAAGGAGTAATCAACACTACTAGTAACCTACTAGTACCAATCCCGGACTTGGAGACAAGAATTGGATACAAAGAGATGAACTAGGGTTTTGAGAGGAGATGGTGCTGGTGAAGAGGTTGAAGGAGATTGCCCTCTCCCGATGAGAGGAGGCGTTGGTGATAGCGATGGCGATGATTTCCCCCTCCGGAGAAAGTGTCCCCGGCGAGCAGCTCTGCCGGAGCCCTAGATTGGTTCCGCCAAGGTTCCGCCTCATGGCGGCGGAGTTTCGTCGAAAGGTTGCTTATGATTTTTCCTCGACGAAAGACCTCATATAGCGAGAAGATGGCCATCGGAGAGCCAGCGAGGGGCCCACGAGGTGGCGCGCCCCCACCCTCGTGAGCAGTGGCCCCCTCTGGTGAACTTCTTCCGCTCGATATTTTTATTATTTCCAAAATGACTTTCGTGTAGTTTAAGGACTTGGGTTGTGCGAGAATAGGTCTCTAATATTTGCTCCTTTTCCGGCCAGTGCTGGCATTCTCCTCCTTATGTAAACCTTGTAAAATAAGAGAGAATAGGCATAAGTATTGTGACATAATGTGTAATAACAGCCCATAATGCAATAAATATTGATATAAAAGCATGATGCAAAATGGGCGTGTCGAGGCGGCGTGAGGGAAGACGGCGTTGCCACAGGCGATCCTCCTGGCGGGTCCCTCGAGGCGTCCTCGCGAGGTTAGTCCTGCCCGGCCGGTCCTCACGAGGCAGTCGCGCCCACTCTGGCGCGGGCCACGCAAATCGTCGGCGTCCGCCTCCGCATCCTCCTCATGATGTCGTAGCCCGGTCGTTGCGCTTTCCGGGCCGTCGGCCGTAGCATCCTTCCCGTATGGCTCTGAGCTCTTGACATTATTTGGTGTTGTGGGTGTTCGGGTTGTGGAAAGGCGCGAGCGGTCGGCCGTTCTTGGATGACTTCGGGCTGATCTACGCCTCGCTTGGCGTCGGGCTCTGCTGCGAGCACTCACGCCTCTTTGCGGTTCACGTCCTTGGCCTTGGCCTTCTTCTCCTCGCTCCTGCGGTGGCAGCTCAAGGAGAGAGGCGCCCTCCTCGGCTCTTGCGCTTGGTACGCCCGGGTTGAACAGCTCCTAAGATGTGCGAGCTCCTCGTGGATAGCGAGCTCTTCCTTCATCTTGGCGTCACGGGCGCCGTCCGTGAACACGGAGATGATGGCTTCGTCCGTGACCTTGGGGATCTTGAGGCGGGTGTTGTTGAAGCGCTAGATGTACTTCTGGAGGGTCTCTCCTGGTTGCTGCTTGATGCGGCGTAGATCACCCGCGACCGGTGGGCGGTCGCGAGTGCCTTGTAAGTTGGCGACGAAGCGGTCGTGCATCTCGTCCCAGGAGGAGATTGAGCTGTCTTTGCGAGTTCGAGAGCCGAGGCGGGCCCCATCCTTGAGAGCCATGGGAAACCAGTTCGCCATGACTTTTTCATCGCCGTTGGCCGCTTCGATGCTCGGCTCATAGAGCTGCAGGAATTCCGTGGGGTCGGCGATGCCGTCGTAGCAAGGAGGCAGATCTGGCTTGAACTTGCCTGGCAGCGGCGCTATGCAGTTTAGGGGTGAAAGCGCGGCGCCGGCCGTGGTTGCGGGCCGCCGAGGTGGAGCTTGGTCTTGGCGAGGTCCGCGCTGCGCCGCTGTAGGGTGGCATGCGGTCTTGACGAGGTGGCGCGGGGAGCGCCGGTGCACCTTCTAGCGGCCGCGGGATTTCTTGGCAGCTTCTCTCTTCACGCACGGGCGTCGGGCACGGTGGATCACGCCGCGGAGGCGCGCACCTTGGTGCCAAGGCACCGTCTTGGGGTTGAGGTGGTGGAGGCACGCCATGAGCCCCGTCGCCCGCGGCTGGTTGAGGAGGCGAGAGAGTGGGGCGGCTGGAGAGCCCCTGCAGCGCAGACGAGCTTCGGCGGCAGTCGAGCCACTCCTCATAAAGGTAAATCGGCAGGCGGTAGCGCGAGGCTCGTTCGCCCGCGATGGCGACCCGTGCTTCCATGGGGCGTGGTGCGCGTGAGGCGAAGAACCGGCGAGGTAAGTAGCCGAATGGCGGTGCGGCGTCTGCCCGCACCGAAGGATGCAGCGAGGGCGCTGCTGGTGCGTTCCCCGCCCGGGCGGTGGCAGCTGGCGGCGAGGCGGAGAATGACGAGGTGGCCCACCTATGGGAGCCGTCACGAGTGGCCAGCGGGCGGAGAGGGCAGCCCGATGCTCAGCTCGAGCACGGCGAGCGTCCGCCATGGAAACGACGGAACGATGGAGCAATGAACAGATGGAAGGGAAACTACAGAGCACCCCTACTTGGCGCGCCAAATGTCGGATGTGGGGCTCCGGCAAACCCTTAAGGTTCGAACACCGGGGTGCGCGCGAAGTATTTCCCTTCTACCGATCTATGCCCTAGCTCGCTAAGATCTCGCGGACAAACTCGACGAACTTGCAACACAGAAAGACACGAGGTTTATACTGGTTCGGGCCACCGTTGTGGTGTAATACCCTACTCCAGTGTCGTGGTGGTGGATTGCCTCTTGGGCTGATGATGAAGCAGTACAAGGGAAGAACAACCTCTGAGGTTGAGGTGTTCTTGTCGCGTATGAACTTGTGGCGTGAGGATTCGATCAGCTCGGGCTTGCTTGAGTTGCCTCTACAATGATGGCTAGCTCTACTTATATAGGCCGGGTCCTCTTACCAAATATCAAGCGGGAAGGAGCCAACAACAGCGGGAAAATTTGAAGGGGGACATCTATTACAAGCTATCCTAACAAAAGCGGTTTTCGCCTGCGAAAAGGATGCCGGCTCCACGATGACCTCCGCCTTGCGGTCCTCCTGGTCTTGGTCTCGTTGCACCGATATGGCAACTTTTGCCTGATGCCTTGGTACTCTTCGCCTGCGCTGGCCTCCTTAGCAGCAAAGAGGAAATAGGGAGCGGCTGCAGCGTCTTGGTGCCCGCTTTGGCACCCGCTGGTACCGTTCGTCATGGCTCACGTCACGAGAGCCTCGTGAGGTTTGCCTTGCCTTGATATCTCCGCTCCTCGTGAGCCTGCTTGGCTAGGCCACTCCAGAGGAGGTCTTGCATCGTCCGCCTCGCGAGGCTTGGACCCTCGTGAGGGTCTTGGGTGCCTTGTTGACAAAGGTGGGCGCCGCGACTCTTTGCTGGCACACTGTTGTGGGCTGCGGTGAAACAAGTCTGGGGACCCCCGTTCCCAGAATGCCGACGGATCCTTAGGGTAAGCCTTGTTGAGGTCTTTGAAGTCGACGCATAATCGCTAGGATTTATCCTTCTTTGGTACCATTACCAAGTTTGCCAGCCAATCCGGATGTTTAATATCTTTGATGAATCCGGCCTCGATGAGTTTGGCTAGCTCCTCCCCCATAGCTTGTCGTTTGGGTCCGGAAAAGCGCCGTAGTGGTTGTTTGACCGGCATATATCCCGTTAGTATATTGAGGCTGTGTTCAGCCAACTCATGTGAGATTCTGGCATATCGAGGGGTGCGGCGAATATATATATCCTGTTTTTCGCGCAAGAAGTCCCTTGATCTTGGCGTCATTTGTGGGGCTGAGTTGCGCTCGATAAAGTCTGTCTTCTTGGCGTCATTGGATGGACCTGAAATTTGACCGTTTCTTCTGCTGGCTTGAAAGAAGTAGATTTGGGTCGTTTGTCCGGATGACATCGTCTCTATCCTGATGGAGGCGTGGTGCGGTTAGTTCTTCAACCGCAAGGGCCTCGGATAATGCCTCGAGGGCCAAGGATGCTATTTGTTTTCGGCGTGAGTGCTATATCCGGATCGTGATGAGGTGATTATCCGTTAGGCGGGCATTTTAGCTTCATATATCCATAATGGGGTATGGCTTGAAAGCGCATGAAGGCCTCTCGCCCTAACGAGGCGTGGTATCCCATTGTTGAAAGGGGCCACAGAAAGTTATTTCCTCGGACCTATAATTCTCTGGCGTGCGAATACCAAATCAAGTGTAATTTTCACGCACACCGCGCTTCCCGGTAGGAATGATGCCTCGAAAGGTTGTGCAGCTTTTCTCGATCTTGGCTCTGTCTATTTCCATCTTGTGGGCGTGTCCTCGTAAATGAGGTTTAGTCCGCTGCCGCTGTCCATGAGGACTTTTGTGAGTCGAAAATCGTCCATGATGGGGTGAGGACTAATCATTTGGCGCTTCGGACTGTTACGTGTTTAGGTTTGTCCTTTGGCGTTAAAGGTTATGGCCGTGTCATTCCGAGGTCAATTCTTGGCGGCGTGGCAAACTTGGCGAGATCATGTGATGCCCTTTTACGCTTATTGTTTGAAGCGAATGTCTCGAAGGTATCAATACTCTAGTATCATCGTTTGTTGGAGGGTCTTTGTTGCAGGGTGTCCTTGATAAGGATGTCCTCGCAGCTCTTGGCTACTGCGGAGTATCAACATGCTCTAAGGCTGTGGGTTGCCACGGTATCTGGCGTTGTGTGTATTTTGCATGGGCCATTGAGCCATCCCTCCAGAACGGTGCCGTGCAGCGTAATGGGTCTATGTTTTTTGTTGTTAATTTGGGCGCACCTGCAGTGCGTCCTTTTTCGCCCGTAGGATGAGTTGGGTTGGCGCGAAGGTTCCCAATGAGCTGCTGAATTTTCGAGCGCTTTCCATCATCTTTGTACTTTTATGCGATAGTTGTTAAGTCAGCAAACTTTAGTATCTTGACGGCGGCCAGTGGCATTTAGGATACCTTCATCCAGCGCGGTTGTTGCGAGAATCTTTGCTATCAGCGTCTTAAATCACGGCAAGCTTTTACCTTATCTTTGACGGGGAGAATCGGCCCGAAGTGGTGGACCACACAGGCTGTCGTTTGATGCTCATGAGATCGTCTATGTCCGGGTGGGTGGGGCGGAGCGAAATCCGAACCACTGACCCAATTTTGGATCCGGAGTTTGAAGATCTACGGCCTGGCGATTCGGGCTCGAGATATCGGCTGATTTTTAGGCTCATCGTCCAACTCCATGTTCGGGGGACGGAATGTGCCTTTCTGCCGAAGAATATCCGACCCTTCAAGATCGGAGATCCGAACATAGTTCTTCTTCAATATAGTAGAAGAGTTGCTCTGCTCCTCACCTACCGCTATCTGGTGGGTGATCGGTGGAGTTTTAATTTCTCTCTGGTCGGGTTTAAGCCCAACCCGATCATAGTCTGTAGCGACCCCCAAGGCGGCCATGCGATCCAGGAGTTCGTTCAATGATGATAACTCCATTGGATCCATCCGGCCAGAGTGTTTGGGATTAACACAGAGGCGATTTTTGATGACTTGAGAGGTCATCGTCGGCAAGGCCGACCGGCGGTCATAATGAAGCCGCCCGGTAGGAGGAGTTTGTCACAGGGCGAGGTTCCTCCGGAGATGATATTATCCTTGAGGACAAGGCGTGCCATCAATCCTCTTGGCGACGGCACATCGGAACTCTCAATGAAAGCACCAATGTTGGTGTCAAAACCGGCGGATCTCGGGTAGGGGGTCCCGAACTGTGCGTCTAGGATCGATGGTAACAGGAGACGGGGGACACGATGTTTACCCAGGTTAGGGCCCTCTCTATGGAGGTAATACCCTACTTCCTTCTTGATTGATCTTGATGAATATCAGTGTTACAAGAGTTGATCTACCACGAGATCGTAATGGCTAAACCCTAAAAGTGTAGTCTATGTGTATATGGTAATGAATGTCCCCTTTCCGGACTAACCCCTCGGTTTATATAGACACTTGGGGGATTTAGGGTTTACATGGAGTCGGTTACATAAGAAGGAATCTTCATAGTCAGTCGCTAAGCTTGCCCTCCATGCCAAGTAGAGTCCAATCCGGACACGGTGCAGTCTTCGGCCTTCGTGTCTTCTGACATTATCGGTCGGCCCATGGATAACAGTAGGGCCTTTGAACCTTAGTCCGGGACTCCCTCGGAGGGTAGGACAAAAGATGTCATGCAAGTTATTTTCCATAAGCACGTATGACTATATTGGAATACATGCCTACATTATATTGATGAATTGGAGCTAATTACATGTCACCCTATGTTATAAGCTGTTGCATGAATAATAATGCATCGGCATGATTCTCCATCACCGATCCAATGCCTCTGAGCTTTTCACATATTGTTCTTAAGCTTATTTACTTTTCGGTTACTCTTTGTACAATCACTACAAAACCCAAAAATATTACTTTTGCTACCGTTATCACTACTATCATACTACTTTGCTACTAAATACTTTCTTTAGCGATATTAAGTTATCCAGGTGTGGTTGAATTGACAACTCAACTGCTAATACTTGAGAATATTCTTTGGCTCCCCTTGTGTCAAATCAATAAATTTGGGTTGAATACTCTATCCTCGAAAACTGTTGCAATCCACTATACTTGTGGGTTATCACATACCATCATTGTCAGATTGCTTTGCATGATCATATAGTTGACATAGTATTTGTGGTTTGGCCAGCGTTCATATTTATTATACATGTCACATTAGATCGTTGCATGAGGCATTCATATAGAGTCATATCTTTGTTCTAGTATCGAGTTTTAATTCTTGAGTTGTAAGTAAATAAAAGTGTGATGATCATCATTATTAGAGCATTGTCCCATGTGAGGAAAGGATGATGGAGACTATGATTACCCCACAAGTTGGGATGAGACTCCGAACTAAAATAAATAAAAAGAGGCCAAAGAGCCCCCAAAAAAGAGGCCAAAGAGCACAAAAGAAAAAAAGAAAAAAAGAGGGAAAAAGAGAGAAGTGATAATGCTACTATCCTTTTCCACACTTGTGCTTCAAAATAGCACCATGTTCTTCATAATAGAGAGTCTCCTATTTTGTCACTTTCATATATTACTACTGGGAATTTTCATTATAGAACTTGGCTTGTATATTCCAATGATGGGCTTCCTCAAAGTGCCCTAGGTCTTCATGAGCAAGCAAGTTGGATGCACACCCACTTAGTTTTCTTTTTGAGCTTTCATACACTTATAGCTCTAGTGCATCCGTTGCATGGCAATCCCTATTGCTTGCATTGACATTAATTGATGGGCATCTCCATAGCCCATTGATTAACCTCGTCGATGTGAAACTTTCTCCTTTTTGTTTTCTCCACACAACCTCCACCATCATATTCTATTCCACCTATAGTGTTATATCCATGGCTCATGCTCATGTATTGCGTGAGAGTTGAAAAAGCTTAAGAGCCTTAAAAATTATGAACCAATTGCTTGGCTTGTGATCGGGGTTGTGCATGATAAATACTTTTTGTTAAGAAGATAGAGCATGACAAGATTATATGATTTTGCAGGGATAACTTTCTTTAGCCATGATATTTTGAGAAGACATGATTGCTTTATTAGTATGCTTGAAGTATTATTGTTTTTATGTCAATATTAAACTTTTGTTTTGAATCTTATGGATCTGAATATTCATGCCACAATAAGAAAGATTACATGATAAACATGTTAGGTAGCATTCCACATCAAAAATTCTGTTTTAATCATTTACCTACTCGAGGACAAGCAGGAATTAAGCTTGGGGATGCTTGATACGTCTCCAACGTATCTATAATTTTTTTATTGTTCCATGCTATTATATTATCCATCTTGGATGTTTTATATGCATTATTATGCTATTTTATATAATTTTTTGGGACTAACCTATTAACATAGTGCCCAGTGCCAATTGATGTTTTCCCCTTGTTTTTGTCTTTTACAGAAAATCAATACCAAACGGAGTCCAAATGGAATGAAACTTTTTGAAGATTTTTCTTAGACCGGAAGACACCTAAGAAGCTTCGGGAGGAGGCCAAAAGAGCCACAGATGGGCCACAAGCTCACCAGGCGCACCCTAGGGGGGCGCCCCCAAGCTTGTGGGCCCATCGTGGCACCTATAACCCTAATCTCAGCTCTATAACACCCAAATATGCCCCGTATACTAGAGGGCACACCAAAAATACTTTCGCGCTGCCGCAAGTTTCTGTCCTCGTGAGATCCCATCTGGAGACCTGTTCCGGTACTCCGTCTGAGGGGGATTCGATCATGGAGGGCCTCTACATCAACCTTCCTGCCCTTCCAATGATGTGTGAGTACTTTACCATAGATCTACGGGTTCATAGCTAGTAGCTAATTGGTTTATTTTCTCTCTTTGATCATCAATATAATTTTCTCCTCGATGTTCTAGGAGATCTATTCGATGTAATCTTCTTTTGCGGTGCGTTTGTTGAGATCCGGTGAATTGTGGATTTATGATCAGATTATCTATGAAAATTATTTGAGTCTTCTCTGAACTCTTTTATGCATGATTAAGATAGCTTTGTATTTCTCTCCTATCTATTAATTTGGTTTGTCCAACTAGATTGATTTTTCTTGCAATGGGAGAGGTGCTTTGTAATGGGTTCAATCTTCGTGTCCTCATCCAGTGACAGAAGGGGTAGCGAAGCACGTATTTGTATTATTGCCATTAATGAAAAAAGGTGGAGTTTATTCATATTGATTGGATCTATCCCTCTGCATCATGTCATCTAGCTTAAGGCGTTACACCGTTCTTGTTAACTAAATACACAATATGCATGCTTTGGATAGTGGTTGATGTATGGAGTAATAGTATTATATGCGAGGCGAGTCGGTCTACTTGTCACAGACGTGATGCCTATATTCATGATCATTGCCCTAGATATCATCATAACTTTGCATTTTCTATATATTGCTCAAAAATAATTTGTTTACCTAAGCGTCTGGCGTTCTTTCAGAGAAAGCCTCTAGTGAAAACTATGGCACTGGGTCTATCTTTTACCATATTATTTTCAGATTTATAAGTAAAACCCCAAAAGTACCTCGCTGCAATTTATTTACCTTTACTTTATTTTCCACCTTTATTTATCTTTTATACCTATCTCTATTAGATCTCATCCTTGCAAATGTAGTGAAGGGATTGACAACCCCTTTATCGCATTGGGTGCAAGTATTTGTTTGTTTGTGTAGGTGCTATCATTTGAGACTTGTGTGTTCCTCCCTCTTTGGATTGATACCTTGGTTATTAAGCGAGGAAATACTTATCTCTATTTTGCGGCATCACCCTTTCCTCTTCAAGGGAAAGACCAAAGCAAGCTCAAGTAGCACTATCCCAATATTTATTGGAGGCAAGGGGAAGGGCTGGGGCTCGGCCTTGGCCCCTCCTCCAATGGAGGGCGCCGACCTGGGAGAATCCTCCCTCCCCAAGGCACCTAGGGGGGTGCCTTCCCCCCTTAGGACTCTTCCCCTTTTCCTTGTTGTAGGCACATGGGCCTCTTGGGGCTAGTGCCCCTAGCCCATGTAAGCTTGGGCGCACCCCCTACAGACCATGTGGGTCCCCGTGGCAGGTGGAACCCCGGACCCCTTCGGCACTCCAGTGCGATATTGATAATGCAAAACTTTTCCGACAACCAAAACAAGACTTCCTATATATGTTTCTTTACCTCCAGAACATTCCGAGCTCATCATGATGTCAGGGATCTCATCCGGGACTCTGAACAACATTTGGTTACCAATGCACATATCCCAATACTACTCTAGCATCGTCTAACATTAAGCGTGCGGACCCTACGGGTTCGAGAATCATGTAGGCATGACCGCGACACCTCTCCGGACTATAACCAATAGTGGGACTTGGATGCCCATATTGGTTCCTACATATTCCACAAAGATCTTTATCGGTTGAACCACAATGTCAAGGATCCAGTCAATCTCGTATGCAACTCCCTTTGTCCGGCGATATGTTACTTGCCTGAGATTCGATCGCCGGTATCTCGATACCTAGTTCAATCTCGTTACCGACAAGTCTCTTTACTCATTCCGTAATACAAGATCCCGTGACTAAACTCATTAGTCACATGAAGCTTCTTATGATGTTGTATTACCGAGAGGGCCCAAAGATATCTTTCCATCACACGGAGCGACAAATTCTAGTCTCGATCCATGCAACCCAACAGACACCTTCGGAGATACCTATAGAGCACCTTTATGATCACCCAGTTATGAAGTGGCCTTTGATAGCACACAAAGTATTCCTCCGGTGTCCGGGAGTGGCATGATCTCATGGTCTAAGGAACTGATACTTGACATGAAGAAAGCTATAGCAAATAAGCTAAGTGATACGATCCGTTGCTAAGCTTACGGTTGCGTCTTGTCCATCACATCATTCTCCTAATGATGTGATCCCATTATCAAACGACAACTCATGTCTATGGTTAGGAAACCATAACCATATTTGATCAACGAGCTAGTCTAGTAGAGGCTTACTAGGGACACAATGTAGTTTATGTATTCACACATCTATTTAAGTTTCCGATCAATACAATTCTAGCATGAATAATAAACATTTATCATGAGCAGGAAATATGATAACAACCATTTTATTATTTCCTCTAGGGAATATTTCCATTAGATGTCGTCTCCATCATCCCCGGCCTTGCTAGCACCACCCTCGTCGACGCGTACACCCATGCCCTTCATTCTTTGCCGTCGACCACGGGAATGACCGGGCGTCCACTCACGAAGCATCGCGCTGTACTCACATTTTCTCTCGAGATCCGGTGAAATTCTGGTGACCTAGTGTCACCCTCGGTGAGATCTAATCTCGTCCATTGATCTCAATCCAACGGTATGCGTGCACACTTAAATCCAAACAATGCCGACCAATCACACGCTGCCACTGTTGTCGGATTTGAGTTCAGCCAGACCCTCTAGGTTCGAACTACAGGGGTGCATGCGGAGATCTCACCCCCTACCTACCTGCGCCTCGTCGCCTCGCAAGAGATCTAAACTACACAAAGAGCAACACAAAGGGACACAAGGTTTATACCGGTTCGGGCCACCATTGTGGTGTAATACCCTACTCCGGTGTGTGGTGTGGTGGATTGCCTCGGGGCTGATGATGAACAATACAAGGAAGAAACAGCCTCGCAGTACATTCTTGGCGTTACAGCGAACTGCTAGGGGAGTTCGGTCGCTCTCTCTCTCTCTAGATTGCTTGGCCTCTAGCTCATTACGGATTCGGATCTCTCTACCCGTGGGAGGCTAGTCCTATTTATAGGTAGAGGCCACTGGGCCTCTTCCCAAATATTGAGCGGGAAGGGCGCCAACAATTGGCCATTTGAAGGGAACATCTAGTACACTTATCTGACTAAAGTTGGTCCTCGCTTTGTCAAAGGCTCACGGCAGTGGCCTTGGCTTGGGCTCCACGATGACCTCCTTCCTGCCGTTGTGATGGTCTTGGTCTTGTTGCACAAGCGGATGCCTTTGCTTGATGCTCTCGCTTGCGCTTGCCTCCTTTGCACCAAAGAGGAAATGAGGACAACTTCTTGGCGGTGGCGCCCTTGGCACCCTTAGTGCGTCATGGCTTGCGTCATGGGCACCTCGTGAGTTACCCGCCTTGATCTCTCCGCCTCCTCGCGAGCTAGCTTTGTGAGGCCGTGCACGAGGAAGCTTCACTGTCGTCCGCCCGTGAGGCTTGGACCCTCGCGAGGTCTTGAGCTTGTGCTAATGAAGATGGGCGTCTTTGGGCCACCCCTTGAAACCACGCCCGCAGCAGCGAGCAAGTCTGGTACCCCATTCCCGGAACGCCCGGCAGTAGCCCCGGGCCCAAAGGCGTGCCTAGACTTGGCTGAAGCGAGAAGCGAAGGGGCAAGTAAGAAGCGCCCACGGGCCCTAACAACTGCGGCCTTGGGCGCCGCATGGCGGTTGACTGGACGTGGGCGTCCCCACTTCACCATGACGCCTCGGCGACTGCACGAATTGACAAGTCCCTACATGCAAAGCGGGTCATGATTACCTGTGATCGTGGAGGTCGACGGTTGGCCTTCCCCGGCTATAAAATGCGGAGCGGCGCGTGCCCTTCGGTCCATCTCTTCTTGCTTCCCCTTCTTCTCCATCCCTTGCTCCACTTTGCGGCAATGGCTCCGATCCGCCCGGTTCTCCGCGGAAGAAAGAAAAAGGCTCCCGAGAGGTCCCGACCCGTTCGCCGAAGAAACACCTAGCCCTCTACCGTTGAGATGAGGCGCCCGGCGAAGTGTCGAGGCCACAATGCAACGGCCGCCGAGTTCCCGCTGCCCTTATGCGCCCGCATTGAGGGCCACTGAAGGAAGTTGTCACCGCGCCATGGGCGCCGCGCCCGTCGGCGCCGGCGAATCCTGGCGGCGTTGTTCCCCGAGTCCATGCGAGGCTCCTCCCGACAGTTTGTGCTCCACGCCGCCATGCCTACTCAGTCTTGGATTCGCCTTCCTCCCTCCTTTGCCTTGGCGATTCTGCGAGAGGGATCTCTGGAGCTCTGGTTGTATACGCCGGCTGCAGCACCCTTGCGGCCGGCGGAGGTCATGATCGTCGCTCGGGCAAGGTTTTCATGACTCGAGGCTGGGCGAGATCGCCCGGTCTGCGGGGCGAGGCGCCCTCACGATCCACACAGGTCAGCCAGGCGCCTCCGTGATGTTCTTCAAGGTCTTGACACGGAAGGGCGCCCGGTGAGTGCTGCCTTGAGAGAGGTGGTCGGGGCCCGGCCGCGGCAAGAGACTAGGCTCGCCGACCGCTCCACCTGTAGCTCCTCGGGCGGCGGGCGTCGGAGGATCAGCGACTCCGCCGAGCTCTTGGCGACTCCGGGAGGCGGCGGCAGCCTCTGAGCCCTCGAGCTTGCGTTGCTCTCGGGCGAAGCGGGCTCGTCGGGCCGCCGCCGCCTCGATCTGGATGGGGTTGGCGCCCGGTGCACGGCCTTGTTGATGATGGCGTCTCTTGTTGGTAGCGTGTAGTTAGTGTTCTTTAGGACCTGCTCCCTTTGTTCCCTGCGAGGAATCGGCAGCGCCCGTGGGTGCTTGTAAGGTTCAAGTGGTTACATTTGTTAATATGATCCTTGTCGTGAAGTAGTGCGAGATGCTCATTCCGTCTTAGCTCGGTTCCTCCTTTCAAACCTCACGAGGGCTTGATGCTCTGCGCCCGACAGGTCCGGTCCCAAAGGCAGGCTTGATCGTCGCTAGTATGCCGGTCGCGATGCCGTGGTCAAGGCGGGAGGTGGCGGCCGGGGTCGATAAGAGCCCACTGGTCGCGATGCTCGGGAGGTCCCCTTTAAGCGCTCAAGCAGCCATCGTTCGGTGAGAAAGGAGTGCGGTGTTGCTAACAGGATTGCCTTAGAGTGCGAGTCGGTGCTGCGATAGCTAGTGTTTCGGAGGATGACTTATCTCGGGAGTCGAGGAACCGCTTCTGGTGCGGTGCTAGGTCCGCTTTGTCGGCGAACGAGTTACTGGCGAGGTCCCAGCGTGCCTCTTCCCTCTCGCCTTTACTCCCTTTCTGCTCTATGTCCTCGGGTCCGGCCCTCGGCGGGTCTCGGCCGTCGCTGGTATGCCGGTCGCGATGCCGTGGACAAGGCGGAGGGTGAGGGCTAGAGATCGATGGGAGCCCATGAGTCGCGATGCTCGGTACCCCCCTTTAGCGTGCAAGCGGTTCGCACAGGCGAGTGAAGAAAGGCGCCCGTGAGGGCCTCGCTTGGCGCTGCTCCTTGAAGAGATCCTGCAGGCTCATCACAAGAAGAACAAGAGTTCGCCATGACAAGCGACGGTCAGCCATTGGTTGCTCTGGAGGGGTGACGAGGCACTGAAGGCTTGGCGAGGTGGCACAATGTGGGGCTGCCGCGGCCAGAGCTCGGCCATTCAGGTTTGTCAGCGTTACAGGGACGGACCCATGCACAAGCGTCGTGCCGTTAGGGAGCAGCTCCATCCGGTGGTGTCAATCGAGCGGGCGACTAGGTCAAACACGTTAATCACGAAGGAGCAAGTTCATTTAGATAGGTGCGGGGAAGGCGGACATCAGAGTGCGGCCCGGCGACTTAGGGATGATGCAGCCCGTGGGCGCCCCAATAAAGTAAGCTAGGAACACGAAGCGAAAGGGATACATGCCACGAGGGGCGGACCCACAGCGGCACAGGAATGATGCAACCACAGGCGCTCCCGGCTGAAAATGAAACTTCGAAGGATGTCACACGATAGCGTTGAAGATGAAGGGATGCTTTGAAGTAGCGAGCGTGTCGTGGGCTGCAGGCGATCTTCCACGAGCCCCGAGCCAGGGAGCCTCGGGAGGCTCAGGCGCGTGGCTCCTCGCGGACCATCTCCATCTCCGCCCGGGACTGGAATGCACAGCCTCTTGAGCCTCCGGGATGCTCCCTATGGCGCTGGCGTGTGGCAGCCGCATTGACAAGCCGTAAGGCATCACGAGCGTGGGCTGTGGGGTGGACCTTGAGCGCCCCCTGCGAGGGCAGGCGCTCTGAGGCGGCTCGGTTGAGCCCTGGTATGTCGTCTTGAGCCGCAGCTCACCATCCTCGCTTTGGATGGGGAGCTACTGGCCAGTGAATGGCCGGCTGCCACTCATGACTCTTGACTCCTGCAGCTCTGAATGATCTGGTGGCCAGACTCCTGAGGTTTGGCCCTCCTTGCCTCGCTCCTTCTGAGGGAAGCGTGCTTTGAAACACGCCTCCAAGTGGTGCCCAAAGCGCCTCCCTCGTGATCTTAGCAAGGTCGGTGGCCCTCGGGAGAGCCCCGAGCCTTGCTCGAGGAGGCGCCGAGGCGCGCCTTCCTATGTGACGGAAGGAGGTGCCCCCAGAATGGCGCGGACCCCGAGGGCGGGCGAGCGATGTCTTCTTCTTCTTGGGAGCAGCCTCGGGAGCCTCCCGCTCCTGCGATCTGGGTCTTCAAGTGGCGGCTTGAAAAGCACGCTCCGGGGAGCACTGCGTCCCTCTCCTCACAAGGCACCGTGATGACTCCGCCCGCTTCCCGGCATCTTGAGGAGGTTGTAGGCGTGATGAGTCCGCGGCCATGAATTTGGCAGAGCTGGGTACGAGGATGGCATTGTATGGCGGCGAATGTGGGCGGCGTCGAAGTCGATGAGCTCGGTCTTGATGGTTATCGCCCGAAGGTGAGGCGGACTTGCCCAATCAGGCGTGGAGCCATCGGTGACTCAGGAGAAAACTTGGTTGGCTGTATGGTGATTGTAAGGCACTTGGAGATTGTTGAGCGTCTCGGCCAGACGGGACATTGAGCCTGCTCCGCCATCGATGAGGTCTGGTGACACCTGCGTTCGCGATGATTAGGGAGCAAAGCATCGGGAGGACTCCGGTGTGGCAGCGCCTTGAGGCTGATCCGGCTGAGCGTGATGGCGCCTGACCACACGAGGCGGCGTGGCCCGAGCTTGCGGAGGACTGCATTCACCTCATGGTGAACTGCTTGAAAATCTTGTTGAGAGGTGGGGCTTGAGCTCCGCCCGGGATGCAAGCGATCGCATGCGGCTCTGGAAGCCCAGCCCCCTCGTCGATGATGGTCCTCATTTCTCCTTGGCTGCGGTGGCGGAGGAGGGAGCCTGCATTGCCTTGCAGGCGATCCTCGCGAGGCTGATCCCTCGGCCTCCCTCGCGGCGGGTCCCTCAACCTCCCTCGGCTGATCCTGCCAGCCGGTCCTCACGAGGTCGGTCGCGCCACCCTTGGCGAGGGCATGATCTTCCCAACATCCTGCGTTTCTTCCTCCTCCTCGGCCGTAGCCTCGTCGTTGCGGTCGGGCGTCGACCAGATTCGCTCTTCTCTTGCGGCTCTGAGCTCTTACCATTCGTTGGTGTTGTGGGTGTGGAGGTGCGTGGTACACCTGATCTGCTGCCCTTGGAAGACTCGGGCTGATCTCTGCCTTGCTTGGTATGCAGTTACTGAGCACGACAGCCCCTGCGCTTCACGTCTTTGACCTTGGGCTTCTTCTCTTACAGGTCAGCGGTGGCAGCTCGAGGAGGAAAGGCGCCCTTCCTGCATACTGGCGCACTTGGTAGCCAAGTTGAACAACTCAAGGATGTGCACGGTCTTCATGCATCGCCATGACTCCTCCTTCATCTTGGCGTCACGCACACCGCCGGAGAAGGTTGAGATGATGGCCTCCTCGGTCACCTTAGGAATCTTGAGGCGTGCGTTGTTGAAGCGCTAGATGTACTTCTGCAGGGTTTCTCACAGCTCTTTGCTTGATCACGGTATGTCGCTCCACAGGAGGTCGATCATGATGCCTTGGAAGTTGGCGATGAAGCGGGTGCGCATCTCGTCCCAGGAGGAGATCGTGCCAGGAGCCAGGTTCAGGAGCCAGGTGCGGGCACCGTCCTTGAGCGCCACGGGAAACCAGTTCGCCATGACCTTCTCGTCCCCAATGGCGGCTTTGATGCCCAGCTCGTAAAGCTGGAGGAACTCCGCAAGGTCGGCTGTGCCGTCGTAGCGAGGGGGCAGGTCTGGCTTGAACTTACCTGGCCACGCGATGCTGCGTAGCTCGGCGGTGGCGGGCAACTGCTGCGGTGTACAGGAGGCCTTTGGTGACGAAGGGCCTGGTCTTGCAGGTCCCAGTGCGCTGCGGGGGCAGCCGAGGTCTTGGCATCTTTGGAGGCGGGGCCAGATCGTGTGGGCGGTCGGGAGCACTCGGGCAGCTTCTTGGGGGCGAGGACCTCTTGGCAGCTTTGCTCTTCTTGCTGGTGCGGACGGAGTGGGTTCCACCGAGGGCCCACAGCGCCTTGGGAATGGCGCCTTCTTGAGGAGGCGGTGGCGCCCCGGAACTCATCGCCCGCACCAGGTAGTGCAGTCTTGTGAAGGGCGGCGGGGGAGCCCCTGCGGCGCAGACGAGCTTCAGCGATCTGGTCGAGCCACTCCTCGTAGGCGTCGTCGGCAAGTAGCGCAGAGCTTCGTTTGCCGTGATGGCCGGCTCGAGCCTCCATGGTAGCAGAAGCGTCTTGAGACGAAAGAACGGTAGGCGGCGAAGGAGTAGCGATCTGACCGTCTCGCCTCCGAGACGGATCTTTGGGGCGATGCTTGCTGCTTCGTTCCCCGTCGGGCGGTGGCGGCGTTAATGGCGGTGGCAGGAAGCTGACGCCGATGGGGGCCGTCTGAAGCGGCTTGGTGGCGAAGCGGCGGCCTTCGGCACGAGCCCGGACAGCGTCAGAACATGGATCACGATGGGCGGCGAAAAACGAGGCGGCCGGAAGGCGGATTCCGGTGCACCTACAGCGCGCCAAATGTTGGATTCGGGTTTGGCCGGACCCTCTAGGTTCGAACTGCAGGGGTGCCGTGGAGATCTCACCCCTACCTACTGCGCCTCGTCGCCTCGCGAGATCTAAACTACACAAAGAGCAACACAAGGGACACAAGGTTTATCTTGGTTTGGGCCACCATTGTGGTGTAATACCCTACTCAGGTTTGTGGTGTGGTGGATTGCCTCGAGTGATGATGAACAACACAAGGAAGAACAGCCTCGTGAGTGCATTTCTTGGCGGTCTGACGAACTGCTAGGGGAGTTCGGTGGCTCTCTCTCTCTAGATTGCTTGGCCTCTAGCTGCATTACGGATTACGGATCTCTCTACTCTTGTGGGAGGCTAGTCCTATTTATAAGCGGAGGCCACAGGCCTCTTCCCAAATATTGGCGGGAAGAGGCGCCAACAATTAGCCATTTTGAAGGGAACATCTTGTACACTTATCTGACTAAAGTTGGTCCTCGCCTTGTCAAAGGCTCTGGCAGTGGCCTTGGCTTGGGCTCCATGATGACCTCCTTCACCTTGCGTTGTCTTTGGTCTTGGTCTAGATTGCACCAAAGCGGCTGCCTTTGCTTGATGCTCTACTGCTTGCCTCCTTTGCACCAAAGAGGAAATGAGGACCTTTGCAGTGGGCGCCCTTTGCGCCCTTAGTGCGTCATGGCTTGCGTCATGGGCACCTCGTGAGTACCCGCCTTGATCTCTCCGCCTCCTCATGAGCCATTTGTGAGGCCGTGCACGAGAAGCTTCCGTCGTCCGCCTGCAGTCTTGGACCCTCGCGAGGTCTTGAGCTTGTCTTGATGAAGATGGAGTCGTCTTTGGGCCACCCCTTGAGCCACGCCCAGGCTGCGGGTAAACAAGTCTGGGTACCCCGTTCCCAGAATGCCACTGCACTCCTAAGTTTATTTGAAACATTATTCACTCATTTTTGTTAATTAAAAAAACAGTTTTATAGAAAACCCCCTAGATGTTAAAACTATCATAACTCTTTATTAGTAAATCCAAATTTAGTGATTCTTTTTTTGCAAAATTACCCATAGGAAATGAAGACTAATAAAATTTAGAATTTGAATAGTTTCAAATTCAAATAGAACAAGTTTATTGAATAGGGCATAACTTGCATTTTAGAAATCCTATTTAGTTGATTCTTTTTGTAGAATAAACCTAGTAACATATAGTTCAACTTAGCTCACTTTGTAGTTTAATTTTAAATAATTTAATTTTTGAATTTGAATATAGTTTAAACAGTAGCTATAATTCAAATAGTATTGAACCCAAAACTATTTTAATCTTGAAACGAAAAATGTTTGTTAGAATAATTATTTTGCAACTAAGTTCGCAAACTTAAAATGAAATGCAGTAATTTTTTTTGGGGATTATTATTTGACTTTATGGAATTTAATTTGAAACCATAGGTTTAATTTGAATAAAACTTTTGCAATATGATTTAGTAATTTGAATTAAACCCTGTAATTATTTTTGGGTATAATTGACTTTAGGGAATTAATGTAAATTGAATTTAGTCAGACTTAAGTAGTTTTTGAAAAACTAATTGAACGTAGCAAATGACTTTGGATTTAGACACGACTTTAGTTTAAACTTGATTCTAAATAAATAAAGTTTAGAAATTATATTGAATTGTTTTGACTTAGGGAAGACAATAAATATATTTAAGTTGTGAGCTGACTTGGTCAGTTATGAAATCGTTCACAATTCAATTTATGGTAAACTCAAACTTAGGAAATCAATGAAATTGTGAACTCAATTCAACATGAATTCAAATGAGATGAACCTAATTTAAATCCAAATTGAAATTGGAAGCCAGACCAAGTTATTATTTTAGACCTTAGTCTATCCAAGCTCATGAAAGGTCAATGATGACCCCACAAGTATAGGGGATCAATCATAGTCCTTTCGATAAGTAAAGTGTTGAACCTTGAGGAGCAAAAGGAAATGACAAGCGGTTTTCGGACAAGGTATTTTCTGCAAGCACCTTTGAAATTATCGATATGAGATAGTTTGATAGCAAGATAATTTGTAACAAGCAATAAGTAGTAATGGTAACAAAACTGCAGCAATCTAGCCTAATACTTTTTTGTAGCAAAAGGACAAGTAGGAGCGGTCTCTTATAATAAGCAAAGCATTCTTGAGGACACACGGGAAATTCATCTACTCACTTTCATTATGTTTGTTTGATTTGCGTTCACTACTTTGATAATTTGATATGTGGGTGGACCGGTGCTTGGGTGCTGTTCTTACTTGAACAATCCTCCCACTTATGATTAAGCCCTCTTGCAAGCATCCGCAACTTCTGAAACAAAATTAAAATAAATCTAACCATAGAATTAAACATATGGATCCAAATCAGCCTTACGAGGATAGCACATAAACTAGGGTTTAAGCACATCACTCTAGCAACCCATCATCTAATTACTACTCCACAATGCATTCCCTGTAGGCCCCAAAATTGGTGAAGTGTCATGTGAGCGATGTTCACATAACACCACTAAGGAAACAACAACATACATATCATCAAAATATCGAACGAATACCAAAGTCACATGATTACTTATGACAAGACTTCTCCCATGTCCTCAAGAAATAAAGTAACTACTCACAAATCATATTCATGTCCAAGATCAGAGGGTATTGAATAGCATAATGGATCTGAACATATAATCTTCCACTAAATAAACCAACTAGCATCAACTACAAGATGTAATCGATAGGGTCTTGCAAATGGCTCCCTCCCTCTCCTCTCCTCTCCTCTCCCACCTGCTCCACGCTACTCTCCATGGATCTAGCCTATAATCTTCACCATGAAAGGTCTCCTACATTGGGATTTCAACCTGGCCTTGCGGTGGCGATCCGAGTGCGTCGGCGTTTTGGAGAAAGCGGTCCATTTTCGCCCTACCCGGCGCTACCAAGGAATTTTTCTTGGTGGTCTCCTTCTCCTCGGCTTCATTCCCTCTCTCTGAGGAATCTGTGGGTGTGGCTCTACAATGTTGCATTGGTGGTCATCACAAAGGTTTTAAGGTTTCTCGGATCAATGAGAGGTCATTTCGTTTCTCTGTGGCTGGTAACAAGGTTGGTCATTTCATTCATGGCCTCAAGGATAGTATTTGGCTAGATTTCATTTGCCACTTCCATTTGTTCAATGGCCATTTCAATGGTTACACTCATTTCATCTCTCAATGGCATCTTTGATGAAAACATTGAAGCTATTGCCGGCCCATGATCCAATGGCTATTCAAGTTGATAAAGCATCTATTATGCATTCTACTACCTACGATCCGGCTTCTACCAAGGAGTTATGCAAGTTTGGACTCATTCCTCTAGCTTCCATGGATTTGATGACAAGAATAGTCATGAATCTTCATGCTTGACGTGCCACCAAGCAGAATTCGTTCGCAGCCCAGCTTCTCCGGCCGTGCCCCCATCTCGAGGGATTAATCAATGCTCCATTGATCTGGCGAAATTTATTGTTGATTGGCAGTTTTCGGTTTCCTTATACTATCGCTTACCCACAATTGCCACAAAGTTTCCTCTAAATGCGCATTGAAATATGCCCCGGTGTATGCGTCTGTACCTTTCCTCTCACAAGCTCATATTGCGATTTAACGTGGGCTGGATATAATCATAAGGAACTTTACGATCTTGTTAATTGTTGGGCGTGCTATGTGCCAAATGTTTATAATGGAGCCATCATAAAGCAATTGCCATGCAAGTTATTTTCCTAAAGCTGCTGCCTTGGGACACAAAGGTATTAATTGTCCCAAACGGCATAGTTCTTCCATTGAAGGTAATGCTTTTATGACAGTTGATACTAATGACCCAGTCAAATCAATTACTCCTGGGTATCAAATCAGTCATTCCTTACTGGCCCCTACTTGCCCCTCCACGGTTCCAAGGAGCCAACCCCCCACCACCGTTTGATGTGATTCGTGTGGCCATTACGGACACCTGGAGCCCCACTGTTGGCGGAGGCGGTGGGCGCAGCGTTGGCAGTGGAAGCCAAAAATCAACTCCGCCACCCTTGACGCCTCACATTCGCCCTCTCCGTTCGCCTCGCTTCCCAATGTTCTTTGGCGCCCTGCTCTAGCTACGCCACCACCAAGAACCACCACCACCGCTCTCCGCACCACTACTCCTCACACCATCGCCCTCGCCGTCCCCATGGCCAACTATCTAGTGAATCAAGTCCCCTTCACTCCTCCCTTGGGTTGGTCCATCGGCCGGGTCCTGGCAGCAGAGAAGGTTCCGCATGGACATGGCAGTCAATCCTATTCCCCTCTCAACAACAGCTTCCTTGCCATTGCGGAAGCCAGTAGATTTGTTCCTCTACATCTGCGGGAGGGCTCCGCAATACCATTGAGGGGTTGCTGCACGAAGCTGGCCTCCACACTACAAAATCTTCTGACCATCCACTCGGTATTGGTATGTTTGCTTTTGCCAACTCATTCATCAGAGAGACTGCAGTCAATACTACCTTTCAGTTAGATGATGATGATCTGGTAGTCTCGTTTGTCGTCATAATGCTGCTACGAACATGCACAACACCACTTACAGCCCTGAAGTATGGTTGATGTATATTGGGTTTCCAGATGACTATCAGACTGATTTTTATCTCCAGCAGTTGATGATTATGGTAGATTGGTCACTTGGAATAGCCCTAACATGGATCGTAGTGTGGTACTCATCAAGGTTCGTGTTATTCATATGCGTCTGATCCCCAAGAGCATTGTTGTGCGTCAGTTAGGTGGAGACAGAGCTTGCTGGACTGCCTCGGTGTATATCCTGCGTGGAGCTGACTGGAACACTCATGATCTGGAGGTTCCCACGGCTGATGAGGAGCCGCCTCCGGCCAATGGTATCCCACACCCTATGTTTGGTGATGGCCTCACCGCTGAGCAGTTGTATCAGCAGCAATTATAGAATTGGATCCTTCAGAATGGTGTGGGTAATGATCAGGCTCCACACAATGCCCCGCAACAGGATGGACCTCAAAATGCTCAGTGGGATCCTCGGCCTCAACCCCCTGCTCCACAGATGCCTGTTGCTCTGGTTAACTTCCAAGCTTGGCTTGTAGCTCAAGGCCTTCGTGTGCAAGATGGGATTCTTCCTGAGGATAACATATGCGAAAGTCTAAATTCAGCACTGGTTGGAATCTAGTTCCACTGCAAGCACACAGGGCTCCTCCCCCAGGAGCATTCAGCAGATCAACACCTTGTTTGTGGTGCCTCCTTTGCCCCAGAATCCTATCAATGTGGATGTGTCCATCAATGCTGATTCTATGCATGTGAGCATATCTATTGAAGACAATGAACTCACCACAGTTCTGGCCTCTGATCTGATTCCGCGCAGCATCTTCACTAAATATCTTTCCAGGTCAATCCTTTCTGTTGTTGCTGCTTACGATCCTTGGAATGCTGGCTATGGTTTACCACCTTTTGGGCTACGGTGGCCTCACCTAGGTCATATATTCAGGTGGTGTACAATCACGCGACACATACTCTGTGCATTTTTACGCTAGCATACGCAACCTCCAGGTCCACCTCCTCAGTTCAGATTTCTAAAATTGGTGCTGAAGATTCTGCTTTGGTGCTGCCTCCCTTGTTGCACAATGAAGTTAGTATCCCTTCATCAGTGACTACTGCTAGTGACATTGGAGTTAATAATGAAATTAGTATCCCTTCACCAGTGACTGCTGCTAGTGACATTGGAGTTAATCTGAACTTTTCTGTGGCCTTGATGCTTTGTCTCAAGCTGTTCTTTCTTGATAAGCTCAAATCTGGTGCCGACAGATAGTTCAAATGATGGGCCTCCACTCTCTCTGCTTGAGCCCACAGTTGGGGACCCTGATTTGGGCCTGGCCCATGTGCTCTCTGATGTGCCTGGGCCCTCGACTGCTCGTCCTCGGGAGCCTTTCCTACTGTTCCTGGTCAAAAAAAAACTACAAGATGTAATCAACACTACTAGCAACCCACAGGTTCCAATCTGAGGTTTTGATACAAAGATTGAACACAAGAGATGAACTAGGGTTTGAGATGTGTAGGATCAAAAGTATGTCGAGAGGCGGTTGGACTACTTGACCAAATAAAAATATGTCATTTTCCCAATTTTAGTGTGGGCAGATTTTAGCAATTATGACAAGTCAAGTAACACCCTACACATGCAAGTCTAATAGTATAGCGGCCGGAATGCAAAACATTGCATATGTAAGTAAAGGGAAGGGTTTGGATAAGACAAACTCAATGGAACACGAAGGTTTTAGCGTGGTTCCGATAGGTGGTGCTATCGTATGTCCATGTTGATGGAGACTTCAAACCCACGAAGGGTAACGATTGCAGCGAGTCCACGGAGGGCTCCACCCATAAAGGAGTCCACGAAGAAGAAACCTTGTCTATCCCACCATAGCCATTGCCATGAAGTACTTGCCTCACTTGGGTAGATCTTCACGAAGTAGGCAATCTCCTTGCCCTAACAAACTTCTTGGTTCAACTCCACATCATATCGGAGGCTCCCAAGTGACACTTAACCAATCTAGGAGACACCACTCTCCAAAAGGTAACATATGGTGTGTTGATGATGAACTCCTTGCTCTTGTACTTCAAATGATTGTCTCCCCAACACTCAAATCTCTCTCACAGATTTGGCTATAGTGGAAGAAGGATTAGTGGAAAGCTTAACTTGGGGAAGGCTAGAAATCAAGGTTCAAATGGTAGGAATGGAATCTCTTGATCTCAACACATGAGTAGGTGGTTCTCTCTCAAAAAATGAATGGTGGAAGTGTAGGCACATTCTGATGGCTCTCCTCAATGAGGAAGAAGGGGTGGAGGGGTATATATAGCCTCCACACAAAATCTAACCGTTACACACTTTTGACCCATCTTGGTGGCACCGATCAGAAAACTCGGTGGCACCGATGCATAATCATCAAAATATGAACGTTAGGAATCTTGGTGGGACCGATGGGAACAACTCGGAGGGACCGAGGTGCAAGGGTTAGGGCAAACCTCATGTCTGTGGCACCGATTGCATCATCTCGGAGGGACCAAAGTGAAGCAACAAGGCAGCAGAGAATCGGTCAAGCCATCTCGGTGAGACCAATTGCAATTCTCGATGGGACCAAAATAATTTAATTGCAACAACCAACAGAGAGCTGACAAGGCCATCTTGGTGGGATCGAGATCCATATCAGTGGATCTGAATTGTTAGGGTTTTGGCAGTGGCTAAGTTCAGATGAACTCGGTGGCTCCGGGTAGGAAATATCGGTGTGGCCGAGTTGGAGTTTAGGGTTTGGAAATATTTGGATGGAGAAAGTGGTTGAGGATTTTGGAGCAATATCATTAAGCACTTGAGCAAAAAGATCATTAAGCAATACCTCATCCCCTTATAATAGTATTGACTTTCCTATGGACTCAATGTGATCTTGGATTACTTAAACAAAAATGTAGAGTCTAGAGCTTTTGTCAATCTTTGTCCTTAGCATTTTGAGGGGTCCACATCTCTAGTCCTTGCCATGCCAATCATTGAACATCCTGAAATATTTATCTTGAATAGACATTAGTTCAATGAGGTATATGTTATAATGAATTACCAAAATCACCTGGGGATTAGTTGCACTTTCAGTCTCCCCCTTTCTGGTAATTGATGACAACATATAGATCAAAGCTTAGACAAATGATTAAATCAATGATATACTGTTGGGGAATGTAGTATTTCAAAAAAAAAATCCTACGATCACACAAGATCTATCTAGGAGAAGCATATAACGGCGGGGAGAGTGTGTCCACGTACCCTCGTAGAACGAAAGCGAGCGTTATATCAGCTTGATTGATTGATGTAGTCGTCACGTCTTCATGATCGACCGATCCTAGCACGCGAAATCACGGCACCTCCGTGTTCAGCACACATTCAGCTCGATGGCGTCCCTCGTACTCTTGATCCGGTTGTGGCGAGGAGAGTTACATCGACATGATGGCGTGCATGACGGTGATGATGAAGTTACTAATGCGCGAGGCTTCGCCCTAAGCACTCTGACGATATGACGAGGTGTGTATAGCTGTGGAAGGGCACCGCACACGGCTAAGAAGAAACTTTGATGTGCTATTGGTGTGCCCCCGTACGTATATAAAGGAGGGAGGGAAGAGGTGGCGGCCCAAGGGGCACGCCGGTGTGGGGAATCCTACTAGGACTCCCTAGTCCAAGTAGGATTCCCCTCCTCTTCCTATTTCTAGTAGGAGAAGGAGGGGAAGGAGGAAGAGGGGTGTGTCGGTGTCAAAAGCCGGCGGATCTCGGGTAGGGGTCCCAGTAGCATGCGTCTAGGAGGATGGTAACAGGAGAGACAAGGGACACGATGTTTTACCCAGGTTCAGGCCCTCTTGATGGAGGTAAAACCCTACGTCCTACTTGATTAATATTGATGATGTGTGTTACAAGAGTGGATCTACCACGAGATCAAAGAGGCTAAACCCTAGAAGCTAGCCTATGGTATGATTGTTGTTCTTCCTACGGACTAAAACCCTCCGGTTTATATAGACACGGATAGGAGTTAGGGTTACAGTCGGTTACAATGGTAGGAGATCTACATATCCGTATCGTAAGCTTGCCTTCCACGCCAAGGAAAGTCCCATCCGGGACACGGGCCGAAGTCTTCAATCTTGTATTTTCATGAGTCTTGGAGTCCGGCCGATGATGATGATAGTTAAACTATCCCGGACACCCCCTAGTCGGAACTCCTCGAGTAGCCCCACTGAACGAGGCTTCAATGGCAGCGGAAGTCCGGCGCACATGTTGTCTTCGGCATTGCAAGCGGGTTCTTCCTCCGAATAATTTATAGAAGATTGTGAACACCGATTATAGTGTCCGGCTCTGCAAAATAAATTCCACATACCACCGTGAGAGAATAATATTACACAAGATCAATCTTGGGGCGTATTTTGTGGCGTGACATCGCACCACCTACGAGCCTTTACTCAAATTGTTTTTATTATTTCCACCTCGGTAGCGTTTAGTGAAGCGGTTTCCTTAGCACGTCTTGTCGAGCAGAGATCGTGTTCCCCTTATCCGGGATTCCCATCAATACGGACGTGGGTAACCCAACCGCGCCATTGATTGTGGCGCTTGGGGATAGCCCGAGTTTTACCAGGCGATTAGGGGACACATGTTTTTGTCCGCCCATATAAGGGGATAATGATCCAACCCTTTAACCTGCGCCTTCTTCCTCCTTGGCTTATCTATATCCGCGAACTCGAGCTCCAGCGCCCAATTCCGCACTTCTCACCTCAACCTTGTCCAACTATGTCCAGGAGTGGGAGGCAGGTGGATGGCCTCCTCCGTCCGCGGAGGGGCAGATCCGGAGAAGGCTGCGCGACGCCCGGATATTTGTCCATGCAACTTGTCAGCGCATCGGCTCCCCGACAAGGAGAGCTGCGTCCCCAACCCTAGGCCCCCATGAGGAGGGTAGTATTTCTTCCCCATTTCCTCCATGGTACAGGCTTCCCTTCATCCCTTTGTCAGGGGGCTCATGTTCTACTCGGCCTAGAATTTCCATGATCTGGCCCGAATTTCATCCTCAACATCTCGGCGTTTATATACGCGTGTCTGAAAAACCTTCCTCTGCATCCAGCCCCGCCCGACTTGTGGCTCCAAGATCTTGATGTCAAGCGAAGGTTTTGAAGAACAGCCAAGCGGAGTGCGGGCGCCATGGTGGCGAGGATGTCCCGTTCTACGTGGTGGAGAGGTACTATCGTGGGAAACCATCAAAGGTGGTGGCAATCGGGGGTGGTTCTACATCACCGAGCAGCGTGACCAGCCCTGATTGGGCAGCGGCCCCCAATTCAGATCTGGCATTCCTACATGGCTCACCTCCACGGAGAGAGGTGGCGGATTTGGGGGATTCGGAATGGCCGGACTCTAAGCACGTATCCGGTGGTGGACAAGAAGCTCAAGCTTGTCAGCGTAGTCGAGTCATGCTCATCCATGCGGATTCTCCGTGCCGTGACGAGGCTTCAACATGTGGGAGTTTGATCCAGCACGGCCACAGAGACCTGGCGGGCTCTTGACACTACGTCTGAAGATGTCTGGAAGGTGCTTTGTTCAAAAAGCGCCGAAGCTCCGCATCCGCTTCTGAAGATCGCAGATTCCGCTCGCGGCGTCCAAGCAGCGAGGTAAGTAGTTTCAACACTTGTTTTCCATAGTTTGGCTCTATGTGGGATCTAAACTCCCTTTTCCTTTGTGAGAATGGCATTTGGCGAAAAGCCAAACTGATACCTGTCAAGCCCCATTGCGAGAAGGACCCAGCCGGGCCTTGCCTAACGCTTCATGATCTTGGCTCCCGGCTACCCGTGGTGCCGGAGAAGAAAAACGAGGAAGAGCGGCCACGAGGACTCGGAAGAGTCCCGATTTTCAAGAAATGCTATCGGATGATGAATCCGAGGCCGACTCCTCCCACCAAGGTGAGGAGGAAGAAGAAAAGCCCTCTCCCCGGTGAAGGAGGAAAGAAAAGGAAAGGCCTCCCCAACAAGGGAGGCGGAAAGAGAAGTCAGAAGGAAAAACTCTTCCTCCGGACTGCTTTCGTAGCGCCCGATGACGGCAGCAGCGAAGGCTGGCATCAAGGCCAAGCCCTGGCGAGAATCGTAAGTATCCAGGACTCCCGAATAACGAAGGTTTTTCCTTTTTAGCGCTAGCGTCTTTCTCTTGCCGCGCCATACAACCTGCCCAGTCCGCCCAAGGATGATCTTCCACGTTTAGGTCGGCGGGTCCTTGGGTCGCGTCGGATATAGATTCCTTCCGACTGCCTCCACCCCGATGCAGCGTCTTGGCCGAGGTGGGGTCCCAGAAAAAGGACCCACCAGGAGGAGGAG